>SJYX01024892.1:92749-103028 GCA_006410675.1 Oreotragus oreotragus
AATAAACTAAAAATCTGAGACATTTGATTATACCAGAATAAAGGATTTTTATTCGACAAACATCATCATGACTAAAATGGATAAATCAATGATAGAATGAGGGAAGGTATTTTCCACATCCAAGCCAAAGATTAATATTTAGATTAATCAAGAAACTTTTGAGAACCAAAAATAAAAATACAGCAAGACCAATTAGAAAGTGAGAAGGGATATGAATAGGCAAGATATTGATGAGGACACTTGAAAAGCTAATCAGTGTTTGAAGAGAAAAAAATCAAAATTAAAGTCACAAGGGTGTGTGGTATACACCCATTGGACTGACAACAGAAAACCCATCAGTGGGGTTCAGGGCATAGAACTCGTTATACACTGCTAGTGGGAGTATAGGCTGGTCAGCCATTTTGGTCAGATTAAACAGCCACGAGCCCTATGATTTGGACACGACTGAGTGACTAAGCACAGCACAGCACCTTATAATTAGGAAGTCCAGCAGATGAGTTATGACACCATTAGGTTCCTAAAGGACTTGCAAGTCCCTTGGACTGCAAGGAGATCAAACCAGTCAATCCTAAAGGAAATCAACCCTGAATATTCATTGAAAGGACTGATGCTGAAGCTGAAGTTCCAGTCCTTTGGCCACCTGCTATGACAAGTCGACTCATTGGAAAAAGCCTTGATGTTTGGAAAGATTGAGGGAAAGAGGAGAAAGAAATGACAAGAGGATGAGATGATTAGATGGCATCACTGACTGAACTGACATGAATTTGAGCAAACTCTGGGAGATTTGAAGGGCAGGGAAACCTGGCATGCTGCTCTCTATGAGGGTGCCAAGAGTCAGACACAACTGAGCTACTGAAAACAATAATAAAGAGCTAGGTACAATGATATTAGTTACAGAGGCATGTGCGATATCAGGGAACCTGGGTGCTCATCCCCAGAAGAGTAGAGATGTATAATCAAGTGGATGTTCATCTTGGAGTTTATCACATCAGTTAGAAGCTGTGGGTTCCATGTTAGCACAATGATATGGATGGGTCTTAAACACAGTGCTTGAGGGAAAATGGTAACAAATATTAATAGAATAAGATGTACTAGTCAGCTCTCTGTATCCATGGGTCCTGCACCCATGGATGTGCAAGGCCAACTGTACTCTACTGTTTTATACGAAGGACTTGGGCCTCTTCAGATCCTGGTACCCATGTGTGTGTTTAGTTGCTCAGTTGTGAGCACACTTTGTGACTCTTTGTCACCCCGTGAATTGCAGCCCGCCAGGCTCTTCTGCCCATGGAATTTTTTAAGCAAGAACACTGGGGCAGGTTGCCATTTCCTTCTCCAGGGAATCTTCCCAAGGATCGAACCCTCATCTCCTGCATTGGCAGGTGAACTCTTTACCACTGTGCCACTTAGGAAACCCCACGTGTATCCATGGAGGTCCTGAAACCAATCACCCCGTGATTCAGTGGGACCACTGTGGTCCACCCTAGCATTTATGTCAAGAAAGCAGGCACACACCAAAACAGCGTACAGTTTGCCAGGATATTAATTTTTAGAAAGACATACATGAAACATGTTAGAATGGTTGCCTATTTGAGCGGGAAGGGTAGGGAAGGACGTGTGGGGATAAAAAGGAAAAGATCCTTTGAAAGAATAAATAAGAGGGGCCTTGTGTTACCAATGATAACAATGGGCCATGAATTGAAGCGTCTGATAAACCTAACCTTCTGTTCCTGAAGCTTAAAAAAAACAAAACAAAACTGAAATATAAACTAGACAAATAATATAAACAAAATAGAGAAGTTTGTGAAAGCGAAACCTTGGAAAGTCCCAGGCCCAGATGGCTTTTCAGGGAGGTTCTACCAAATCGTTAAAGGACAGATAACTCCAGGGCCATGCAGGCTGTTTCAGAGCAGAAAAGGGGGAAGCTTTGAAATGAGTTTTTTTATGTTAGTAGTCCTCACAATGCAACAAAGATAGCATAAAAAGAAAGCCATAAACAGTATGACACTGTTAGGCAAAAAGCCTAAATAAAATATTGGCAGATAGATTCCAACAACACATTAAAAAAATAACTCACCCCAATGAAGGGTTTATTTTAGGTCCATAAGGCTGATTTTCAAATAGGAATTTTTAACATGATTTAGCAAATCAGTAAATG
This sequence comes from Oreotragus oreotragus, assembly GCA_006410675.1. NCBI lineage: Eukaryota > Metazoa > Chordata > Mammalia > Artiodactyla > Bovidae > Oreotragus > Oreotragus oreotragus. The sequence continues at coordinate 94,905 of SJYX01024892.1, forward strand.
AAGCTACTAATATATAAAGGTCATTTGCCCTAATATATGAAGAAAAGCATTTGATAACTGATTTTTAAAATTGAAACAGGTCCCTTAACAAAATATTAGTAACTCAAAATATTAGATAATTTGAAAAAGAAATAAATACTAAATAAAAAGAAGAAATGCTAAAGGTAATATTTATTGGGTCTTCTCTATAAGAAAGGGACTGCGTTGTATCCTACCAGCAGTAATACATTCAATCTTCATAGCAACCCTATGAGACAGATAATATCATGAAACCCATTTCACAGAGGAAGAAACAGGCTTTACAGAGGCTAATTCACTCAGGTTCACACAGCTGGTCAGTAGTAGAACTGAGTTGCAGACATAGGAAATCTAACACCAAAATCACATATCCTTTATTACTTTTTGGGTGCCTCTGTCATAAGCTTTTAAAACTGTTTTATTTTTGGCTGCACTGGGTCTTTGTTGCTATGCAAGGGCTTTCTCTAGTTGTGGCTCTAGAGCCCAGACTCAGAAGTTGCAGTGCCCAGACTCAGTTGCCCTGTTGCATGTGGGATCTTAGTTCCAGACCAGGGATCGAACCTATGTCCACTGCATGGGCAGGTGGATTCTTAACACTGAACCACCAGGGAGGTCCCTTGTCCTAAGTTTTGTTTTTAAAAATAGTTTCCTTCCTTATTTTTTCCTCTCACATCCACTGAGTTAGATGTGTCTTCTACTTACGTTTTCGTGAATTTCTGAATGCATTGAGTTCCAATGGCAATCTACCAATAGTTCTGTCTGTCAGCATTTCATCTTATCCAAGACTTCATTTAAGAAGAAATAGAGTGTTACAAGTTTATTTCTCTTGTCAGGCACCTACACTTTGGCAAGAATAATTTTGAATGATAACATTTGTTAACATGTGCCTAATGTAGATTGTAGCCATAAGGATAATATGTTAATTTGTAGTTTTTTTCCTTAAAGAAATTAGTCATTGAGTGTTAAAATAAGTTAAATGCATTAAAAGATATGCATTATGACTTTTAAAGAAATGCTGTTTGCATTGTTTTTAAGTAAAAACACTAAGTCAAATAAAGTCAATAATCTATTACCCAATAAGTATCTTAGGGGATCTCTTCTAATATATAAGGATGACTTATAATACACACACCAGTAACTACTTTAATTTTTATAACAAATAAATATTTTAATGTGCTTGAAATATTTTTCTTTAGTGGCTTAGATATTTTCAGCCACTTCTACTTACAAAAATATAATTGATTTACTTAATGCATAGCAGGATGCTGAGTTGGAGGTTTTAACATAGTGTCAAGATATAACAAATGCTCACACCACATACAAAAATCAACACAAAATGGACCAAAGACCTTAATGTAAGAGATAAAATAGTAAAACTCAATTCCTAGCAGTTAATTTAGAGCAGTCAAGGCAGGGCAGTGATGTAATACAGAAGAAAGAGCAATTGTGTGAATGGAACCAGAAGGAAGTGTCTCCACGTGCAGACCTATTGCATCCCTCAAATCTCCACATTTTCCAGGAAAGGCTCATCTGTGCAGAGTGTCTATCCTACATCCCACCTCTGCCTCTGAGCAAGATCAACACTTCCCTGTACAAAAGTGAGAGAAAAAGAGGAAGCCCTTGCACAGTCAATAACACAGATCTAACAACCTGAAGAGCTGCAGGTGCATTTTCTTAAGTTTGGGACTGTGGAAAATATTCACTGATAAGCACTTTCTCACCTACGGCACCTATAGTACTGCCTACATTAATTTTTTTTAACAAGGAATGATCAGTGCTTTCTACAGATGGTCTTGATTTTAGAGACTTCATAGGTTTCTTTCAAAAGGTGCTTCACGAAAAGGTATATGTCATGATGGCTTCTACCAGTTTATATAATTCATTAAAGTTTGGCAAACATCTGGCAGTGGACACATATTTATACCCAAGGTCGAATGAAAGGCTTTGAGATGTGATGTTTGGTTGAATGCTTGGCGAGTTAGCAGAGGACTTCACTATCACAAATAAGACAGTTAAAGTTCCAGCTGGTATTATTTTAACTCCTCTCTCAAAGTACTGCCTTCAAAAAATAGTCATCTCTACTGAGAATTTAAAAAGAATGCTGCTGATTCTACATAGTTTTATCTGTAAAAGGAAAAATATTGTTCATTGCATATAGATTCTAAAAAAGACTATTTCTCAGCTACGCACTGAGCAATGATATTTAAACTATTTTGACAATGCAGACCAATGAAATCAGTAGATAAGAGATTCTGGTGTGCAAACCCTGATCTAAGCCAAACCTTAAATCTTACAGATGAGGACACTGGGGCTCAGATGTAAAGTGTCAAAGGTGAGCTTGTCTTATTCTAAGGGCTTCCCTGGTGATTCGGCGGTAAAGAATCTGCCTGCAGTGCAGGAGACTGGAAGGAGACATGGATCTGATCAGGAAGGGCCCTTGGAGAAGGAAATGGCAACCCACTCTAGTATTTTTGTCTGGAGATCCAATGGACGGAGGAGCCTGGCGTACTGCAGTCCCAAGCTTTGCAAAGAGTCAGACACGACTGAGCGACTAAACAGCAACAGAAACCTGCCTGCTGTCTACCACCCAACGCTGACAGGAGACTGGAACGTGGCCAGAACTATCAAATGGCTTGAACAACTTCCTCCAAGCTCTTATTCAAAGTCAGCTTGGCCCAGAAAGTAGGAACTGAGTCACAGTGGCTAAGTCCATTTTGTCTCTTAGCTTTGTTCCTTCCTTTTGAGGAAAGCAGGGAAGAACTTTTACATTTTGCCCTTAATCTGTAGGCGTCATGCTGACACTGGTTTCAGTCTCTCTACACCTACGTGGGTCGAAGCTGCAGGCAAGCAGTGCTCTGGGGCTGTGCTATCAGGCTGATAGCTATGGACGTGCAGTGTTTTACCGTGCTACTTGTTGAGGAAAAACAGACGATCTTAACGGACTTTGAGGTGCATGGATCCCACTGAAGCCTGCTCCATACTTGCGCGCTCAGTCCCTGAGTGCATGGGACCCTCCCTGTGGTGGCTCCTCTGGTTACGCAACACAGGCTGTAGGCACATGGGCTCAGCAGTTGTGGAGTTGTGGTGCATGGGCTTAGCTGTCCTGTGGCACACAGGATCTTTCCAGACCAGGAATGAACCTAAGTCCTCTACACTGGCAGCAGATTCCTATCCACTGTGCTGCCAGGGAAGCCCCCACCGCCAATATTCAATCTGTACTGCTCTCTGGAAGAGATCATGGTAGCCTGAGTTTGTGCAGACAAGGATTATTCCTTTCTATTCTTGTGCTCTTCACTCTTCCAAATGAAAGTCTCATCACTGCACAGGAGCACTAATTGGAAATCCTACCAGCTCAGATCTCTCTGGACCTCAGTGGGGTCTGGAGGGATCCTGTGTAAAGCTCTGAGCTTGGCTGCTCAGAGCTTTACTCCCAGTTGGGAGTCCCACCTATGACACTGGCCAACAAAGTCCTTTAGATTTAACCTGTGCGTGCCTGTAATGTCTGGTGCTATGGATGCTGTCAATGGAGAAGGGGAGGATGAGTCTTACTGCTGGATAGGATGATCCATATAATGTCAGAAGAAGAATCTGCCTTGAGATTGAAGAGCCGAGGATCTAGAGTTAAATTGCCAGAGCCTGAATTTAGTCTGTGTGATCCTGGGTGAGTTGAGAAGCCTTAGGGAGCTTTGGTTTCTTAACCTGCAAAATGGGGGATCACGGCAGTTCTTAGCTTCCAGGTTTCTACAAAGACTGAATGTTACAAGCTTGAGTCAGGCTCTTAGATGCATACTGTGTATCTGGAAGCACTCAGTCCATGGACATACTTGCGAATGTTGTGTCAAGCCATGGGGACTCTATGAACATGGTTTTGATGGTTAATTTATCAAGATTATGCTGAATCTATGTGTGTGTGTGTTGCATGTGTGTTGTGTGTTTACTGGACCTCAAGTCTCATCTTTAGTCATATTTATGGAGATTCTTGTTAGGAGTCAGTGCTGTGGGGAAGAGCAATGGAATATTAGCCATTAAAAAGAACAAAATTGTGCCATTTGCAGAGATATGGATGGACCTAGAGACTGTCATACAGAATGAAGTCAGAAAGAGAAAGACAAATATTGCGTATTAATGCATGTATGTGGAATCTAGAAAAATGGTATAGATGAACTTATTTGTAAGCAGGAGTAGAGACACTGACATAGAAAATAAATGTATGAACACCAGGTGGGAAGGGGGGTGTGGGATGAATTGGGAGATTGGGATTGACAAATACACTATGTGTAAAATAGATAACTAATGAGAACCTACTTACAACATAGGGAACTCTACTCAATGCCCTGTGGTGACCGAAATAGGAAAGAAATCTGAAAAAGAGTGGCTATATGTATATGTATAGCCTATTCACTTTGCTGTATGAACATAACATTGTAAAGCAACTATACGCCAATAAAATTTTTTTAAATATATAGAGCTCAGCATCTGAAAGAAGAAACTAGATAATAAAATTCTTGTAAATGCCACAGGACTAAGGCAGCTAGTCATACCCTAGGAATCCAGAGCGAGATAGAGGGATTTGGGGCTATGGAAAGGAGGGCAGGCTTCCTCAAGAATGCAGGGCTCCACTGACTTGCAAATCCCTGCATACCAGGCTCTTAATTCTCTGAATTTGTTTCCACTTATGATAATTTGGTGTCCGTTTATAGTTGAGAGGGTGGCATGGAAACATGACCGAGCATTGTGTCTGCACGGGCACGCTGGCTGATTTGCCAGCCTCACGAGAGCCTGCGGTAGGGCTACTAGCCAGGACAGTTGGCTTCCCCAGAGGTATCTCTTCCCATCTCCTGCTCATGCTGGGGGAGGGCTGGGTGTGGAAACCCAGAAATGGAATTCTGGAGCTGAGCGGACAAAGGATGCTGATGGGAGCATCCTCTCCCACTGAGTTTAGGCAAATTCTGGGAGAGAGTGAAGGACAGAGAAGCCTGGTGTGCTGCAATCCACCGGGTCACAATGAGTTGGACTCAGCGTAGAGACTGAACAATGATAAAGCCAGGACAATGCACTGCTGTCTGGAACCCCCGGCAGCCTCAGCCTCCTCGAAGTAGGACGGTGTTACCTGCCTGGCGCTGCTGTCTTGAAGTACCGCGATCCAGGTGGCTTAGAACGACAGACACTTATTTTCTCACAGTTCTAGAGGCGAACATTTTAAATCAAGATGTTGGCAGGGTGAGTTCCCTCTGGCGGCGTAAGGCAGTCCAGGCTTCTCTCTAGGTGTCTAGTGGCTGCCGGCCGTCCCTGACGTCTGCTGACTTGGGGCAGCGTGGTCTCCATTTCCTGCCGCAGTTGTCACAGGGCCCTCCTCACTGTGCCTCTGTCTTCCCCTTTCTGTCTGGTATAAGGGCCCTTTTCATGGGATTAAGGGCCAACCTAATTCAAGAGGGTCTCCCTTTGAGTTTTTTACCTTCACTACATCTGCAAAGATCATTCCAGACAAGGTCATATTCTGAGGTTCCAAGTGAATATTTTTTGGGTGACACAATTCTATCCAGTACAGTGACCACATATTTTTTGTTCAGACCAAGACACTTTGCCATTGGCAATGCTAAGCTGGACAGAAACCAGTCAAGCATCTTGGCTTGGGCACTTCCTTGGATACGAGGACTGGTTCTGCGTTCATCTCTAGGTAACCACCTACCTTCTCTCTTGAGAGGAGCAGCTCCGGGATATGGGCTGGGAAGACGGGGTGCGAAGATTGAATGTTTCCTAATACCAGCTTCTGAATGTTTCTGATATCCTCTTATAAATATTCACTCGCTCCTTGACCAGTTCTCTCCTTTAGGGACACCGAAGTTGAAATATAAGTCTCTTCCTTCGTCCAAATGTTTTGACACTCTCTTTTGCTGTTCTTCCCGCTCCTCTTGTTATTAACCATCAACCACAAGTGGGAAAAATGACTGTAGGAAAATACTTCCACAGGCATTGGGAAGGAGTGGAGATAAGTGTCCCTGTCTGCTTTTATGTAAAAGAATGTGTATTAGAGAGGCTTTCTTGGTGGTCCAGTTGTTAAGACTTTGCCTTCCAAGGCAGGGGGTGTGCAGCCTCAATCTTTGGTTGGGAAACTAAGATCCCACATGCCTCATGGCCAGAAAACTAAAGCTGAAAACAGAAGCAATATTGTAACAAATTCAATAAAGATTTTAAAAGTGGTCCACAACAAAAAATTTTATAAAAAGAATGTGTGTAAGGGAAAACTGCACTTGCTTTACTTTTATGTTGCAACACAAGACATGAATGCTTGTAAGAGAAACCTCACCAATAATTTAAAAAATTGCAGTGGAAACTGCAGTAGAACACTTAGACATAAATAAACTCAACAGATTCTTTTCACTGTAATATTGTGATATTAAATGTGACTGAGGATGCAGGGTGAATGGACAGGCTCATACGCTGCTGATGACTTTTCTGGAGGACAGTTTGACATCAAATATCAGATGCTTGAAAGATATATACAGCCATTCACCTAGTTTCACTTCAAGAAACCTATCGGGAAGAAAAAGAAAAAAGAGATTTGTTACAGTCCTCTGTGTGAGGGTACAAATGTTCTTTTCTTGGGCTCCAAAATCAGTGATAGTGATTGTAATCATGAAACTAATAAATCATGAAGTTAATTTCATGAGTAAGTCATGAAATGAATTTCGTGAGTAAGTCCTGAAATTAAAAGACGCTTGCTGCTTGGAAGAAAAGCTATGACAAACCTAGGCAATGTTTTAAAAAACAGAGACATCACTTTGTTGACAAAGGCCCATATAGTCAAAGCTATGGTTTTTCCAGTAGTCATGTACGGATATGACAGTTGGACTATAAAGAAGGCTGAGTGCCAAAGAACTGATGCTTTTGAACTGTGGTGTTGGAGAAGACTCTTGAGAGTCCCTTGGACAGCAAAGAGATCAAACCAGTCAATCCTGAAGGAAATCAACCCTGAATATTCACTGGAAGGACTGATGCTGAAGCTGCAGCTCCATTACTTTGGCTACCTGATGCAAAGAGCTGACTCACTGGAGAAGACCCTGATGCTGGTAAAGAATGAAGGCAAAAGGAGAAGGGATGGCAGAGGATGAGATGGTTGGATGGCCTCACCAACTCAATGGGCATGAGTTTCAGCAAATTCTGGGAGATGATGAAAGACAGGGAGGCCTGGGGTGCTTCAGTCCATGGGTCACCAAACGCTGGACGTGACTTAGCGACTGAATAACCACAACACATCACATACTATGTGTAGATCAGAATCCGTTGAAATCCGAGTGTGGGTATAGTTGGCTAAATGAGAAGGCATTCATGTGACAGCACGGCACGCAGCCAGCAAAAACCATGTTTTAGGGGCTTCCCTGGCAGTCCAGTGGTTAAGACCCTGTGCTACCACTGTAGGAGGCCTGGGTTCAATCCCTGGTGAGGGAACTAAAATCCTGGATGTTGCAGTGTGGCCAAAGGTAAAACAAAACAAACAACAAAAAAAACCATATTTTAGAAAAAGTATTTAATGACGTTGCCAGATGATGAGGATTTTATTTAAAATTTAAGAGGCAGGTTACAAAGCAGTATATTCACAATGATTCCCAATTTAAAAAAAGAAACTAGCAACTTTATTCCTTGAGAAAAAAATGACAACTGGATGGGTACATGTCAGAATGTGCAAGTTGAATATCTCTGAAGGATGAGCTTACAGGTGGTATTTACTTCTATTTTTGTGTTGTTCTGGAAAAGGTCAGTTTTCATTCCAATTCCAAAGAAAGGCAATGCCAAAGAATGCTCAAACTACTGCACAATTGCACTCATCTCACACGCTAGTAAAGTAATGCTCAAAATTCTCCAAGCCAGGCTTCAGCAATATGTGAACCGTGAACTCCCTGATGTTCAAGCTGGTTTTAGAACAGGCAGAGGAACCAGAGATCAAATTGCCAACATCCGCTGGATCATGGAAAAAGCAAGAGAGTTCCAGAAAAACATCTATTTCTGCTTTATTGACTATGCCAAAGCCTTTGACTGTGTGGATCACAATAAACTGTGGAAAATTCTGAAAGAGATGGGAATACCAGACCACCTAACCTGCCTCTT
>SJYX01024892.1:128135-151802 GCA_006410675.1 Oreotragus oreotragus
CTAAAGCTGAAACTCCAGTACTTTGGCCACCTCATGCGAAGAGTTGACTCATTGGAGAAGACTCTGATGCTGGGAGGGATTGGGGGCAGGAGGAGAAGGGGACGACCGAGGATGAGATGGCTGGATGGCATCACGGACTTGATGGATGTGAGTCTGAGTGAACTCCGGGAGATGGTGATGGATAGGGAGGCCTGGCGTGCTGCGATTCATGGGATCGCAAAGAGTCGGACACGACTGAGCGACTGAACTGAACTGAGACAGGAACTATCAGGCTCCGATGATCACTTCCACAACTACAAATATGGATTCTCATTTCTTTGAATATCTCAGATACTCTCTACATGTTACAAGGTTTGGCGTCCCATTATCTTTGGAACATTTCAGTGTCACCTTCCTACTGAGGTCATCACCAAGCTTCCTGTTTTAAATTATACCTTCTGTCTGTACATCCCAGTATTCCCTGCTTTTCTTCCATACTTTATTTCTTTTTCTCCAGCAACTTCTAGCATCTGATATAATATGTATTGATTTTTATTTGTTATTATTGTTGCTAGTCATCTATCTCCCCTCTCCCCTTACTGGAAATGTGAGCTCAATTTTCATGCAGTTGTATTCTCAGCACTGAGAATTGTGGCTTTCAGATAGGAGGTGCTTAGTATGTAGTTATGGGCCAAAAGAAAGGTTGAAAAGTTTTATTATTTGTACAAGGTTAAGAATGCATCTAGTGGCTTGGGCATTTTACTTTTATGCTTTACATAACCAAAAAATTTTGAATTGTGGTGCTGAAGAGGATTCTTGAGAGTTCCTTGGACTGTAAGGAGATAAAACCAGTTAATCCTAAAGGAAATCAACCTGAGTGTTCATTGGAAGGGCTGATGCTGAAGCTGAAGCTCCAATACTTTGGCCATCTGATGCGAAGAGCCTACTCATTGGAAAAGACACTGATGCTGGCAAAGATAAAAGGCAAAAGGTGAAGGGGTTGGCAGAGGATGAGATGGTTAGATAGCATCACTGACTCAATGGATATGCATTTGAGCAACTCCTGGGAGATAGTGAAAGACAGAGGAGCCTGGCATGTTGCAGTCCATGGGATCGCAGAGAGTCAGACATGACTTAGCAGGTGAACAACAACAAAAGCCAAAAAAATTTAAGGAGAAAATGTTAGATAAAAGTGAAATAGAAAAAAAGATCAGATTGGTAAATTTTATTGAGGGCCTATGACATATTAGGTATAGAAATGGATGATATGGCAAATACAGTGAAGCTCAAGAGAGATCTTTGCCTTCAAATAGCTTATAATTTAATTGACGGGGGAGATATGGAGCTATATACTGAAAGACAACATACAGAAAAACAACATGATATCTCAAACAGACAAAGGAAAAAAAAAAGAAAACCCTAAAGAAATGTGCAAGCAATCTTGGCTGAGGGTAAGCTGGTTTGTCAGGAAAAGTTTCCTGGAAAATGTAGGACTTGACTTTGGGTAGGGGATTGAAGGAGAAAGAAATGAAACCCATGGGGGCAGGGATGATGGTGATAGAGAAATGTGCATTACAGGGCATATCACTTACGAAGAAGATTGCAAAATCATAACAAGAGCATGGGAGGTACACTATAACATGATATTTAGATATTTACATGATAACTTTAGGGAAATTATCTTGGGAAACAATAAACTTTCAATAATAGTACCTCTGCTCAAATCATTGTGAAATGCCCCTTTGGAAACCAGCTTCAGAGACTGTGACTTGTGCTTTTGAACTTTCTCACTGGGGGCATCTTTCATTACTGGAAAACATGCATAATATTTTGGGAAAAGCCAAAGGTAGTTCACGGTCATGTTGGGTGCTATAGACTAAAGCTGGTCCTCTCCGCATCCCTCACCATTTATATGTGGTACAATCCTAAAGCCCAAGGCAATAATATTAGGAAGTAGGGCTTCTGGGGAAGTGATTAAGTCATGAGGGCTTTCATGGGATTAAGAGTGGCATTAGTGCCCTTATCAAAAAGACTTCAGAGAGTTCCCCTCTTCTTCCACCACAGTGAAAAGTCTAAGAACCAGGAAGGAGATTCTTATAAATCATGTAGTCTGCTGGTGCCTTGGACTTGCCACACTGCAGAACTGTAAGCAATAAATGTTTGTTGTTTATAAACCACCCAGTCTCTGGTATTTTGTTATAATAAACAGCTTGAATGAACCAAGACACTGGGTTAACAGAATGAATGATAAAATCAGGCAATACAGTGTGGGCCTGTATTAAAGTAACAGGCTAGGTTTTCAGAGGTGTCTCATACACTGGAGCTGAAGGTAACTTCAAAATCGGGGTTTAGAAATATGTTGAAGAGAATCGTTTCTTTGGCATAAATCTAAGCCGATTGCTTTGAAAGCCGTTGTCCACTCGGAGAAATGATTGCCTAAAAAAAAAGTCAGTGTTAAACTTTAATAAGTCAGTCTTCACAGTTGTGAATATGGAATTTTTCCTAATTTCTCTGAATTTTTTCACTAACCCTTTGCATATGGAAATATGTTCTCTGTTTCTCTATTTATTGGAATTGAACCAACTAGCTGTGAGGGTGAGAAATGATGCCTTGACTCAAGAACAACACTAGAAAAAGAGATGAGCATTACTGGTGTGGTCAAAGGAGGTGCTTAATAAAAAACTTTGTGCCTAATAAAAAACTCAGGCATGGCTACATCATCTGAACAAGAGATTTGGGGAAACACGGTGACCTATTCTACTTCTGTTCCTTTCTGTTCTGCCATATCCAGCCATCCTCTTCAAACAGACTTTGGCCTTAGGCCTGAGTTCTGAAATACTCAGATGATGGGTGAGCTAAGGTCATCATAATCTCTACCTCCCTGGGTAAATGTCATTTCAATGTTCTTCAACATTAGAGTTTTTGGTGGGAGATGGATTGTAATAACCAAACCATTTCTATTTTACATACAAAAGGGAAGACCAATAATCAGATTTAACGTCAGTTCAGTTCAGTCGCTTAGTCGTGTCCAACTCTTTGTGACCCCATGAATTGCAGCACGCCAGGCCTCCCTGTCCATCACCAACTGCTGGAGTTCACTCAGACTCACGTCCATCGAGTCAGTGATGCCATCCAGCCATCTCATCCTCGGTCATCCCCTTCTCCTCCTGCCCCCAATCCCTCCCAGCATCAGAGTCTTCNGGCAAAACCAATACAATATTGTAAAGTAATGAGCCTCCAATTAAAATAAATAAATTTAAATTAAAAAAAAATCAGTTGCTTTAAAAACCCTCCCAAATGCTGCTGTCCCTTGGAGGAGGCTGGACAGAGCCTCAGGGAGTGAGATCCCTCAAGATGCAGAAAGAGACAGAGCTGGAGTGGCCACAACCAAGCCTAGCCACAGAGCCCTGTCAAACAAGTGCTGTATTTCAGAGGGCAGCAAATGCAACAATTCCAGCAGGGCTCTGCTCGATAAAGACTGAACACCTGAAACTGCCACTTAAGGCAACTGCAGACTGGAGATCTGTGCAGCTGATAGAAAATGCCTTGCTACAGAGAATCATTCCCAGAACTCCTGGAAATGGGTCTTCAGGTGACTGAACTGGAACCAAGGCAACAGCAAAGGATGCACACAGGCCTGGCCAGGGATAGGTCCCTTAGCCCTCCTTGGCTAAGAATTTTCACTTAGTGAAGCAAGGCTTGGAAGTGAACATCAGAACTTTATAGAACAGTATCTGTTGCTTGTTTTTGGGGTGTGGTGGTGCTGGCTGTGGTTCTGCTGGTGTGCATGCACACATTCTTACACTAATTAGTTAGTCACCTCTCTCCAGTTTTTTTATTTCATAGTGTAGGTTTCATCACTCTCAATGGACTCTTTATAAAGTCTTGAGTAGAAGAGTCTGTTTGGATTTTTTACAGACATATTTGTACCAGGTGGAATCAACGAAATTCTTATGAGTCTCAGATCCTTCCAGAAGGCTGACCAGATAAAGAGCGATCCTTCCAGAGTGCGTCCCAGCAAGGCTTGGTGCAGCCTGGGTGTGTCTACTGTCAGCTAGGACAAAAGATTGATTGCTTTTGGTCATGTTCAGTTCAGTTCAGTTCAGTTCAGTTCAGTCGCTCAGTCGTGTCCGACTCTTTGCGACCCCATGAATCTCAGTATCACCGTCTCCCAGAGTTCACTCAGACTCACATCCATCAAGTCCGTGATGCCATCCAGCCATCTCATCCTCGGTCGTCCCCTTCTCCTCCTACCCCCAATCCCTCCCAGCATCAAAGTCTTTTCCAATGAGTCAACTCTTCGCATGAGGTGGCTAAAGTACTGGAGTTTCAGCTTTAGCATCATTCCTTCCAAAGAAATCCCAGGGTTGATCTCCCTCAGAATGGACTGGTTGGATCTCCTTGCAGTCCAAGGGACTCTCAAGAGTCTTCTCCAACACCACAGTTCAATTCTTTGGCACTCAGCCTTCTTCACAGTCTAACTCTCACATCCATACATGACCACAGGAAAAACCATAGCCTTGACTAGGCGGATCTTAGTCGGCAAAGTAATGTCTCTGCTTTTGAATATACTATCCAGGCTGGTCATAACTTTTCTTCCAAGGAGTAAGCGTCTTCTAATTTCATGGTTGCAATCACCATCTGAAGTGATTTTGGAGCCCCCAAAAATAAAGTCTGACACTTTCCACTGTTTCCCCATCTATTTCCCATGAAGTGATGGGACCGGATGCCATGATCTTTGTTTTCTGAATGTTGAGCTTTAAGCCAACTTTTTCACTCTCCTCCTTCACTTTCATCAAGAGGCTTTTTAGCTCCTCCTCACTTTCTGCCATAAGGGTGGTGTCATCTGCATATCTGAGGTTATTGATATTTCTCCCGGCAATCTTGATTCCAGCTTGTGTTTCTTCCAGTCCAGCGTTTCTCATGATGTACTCTGCATATAAGTTAAATAAGCAGGGTGACAATATACAGCCTTGACATACACCTTTTCCTATTTGGAACCAGTCTGTTGTTCCATGTCCAGTTCTAACTGTTACTTCCTGACCTGCATACAGATTTCTCAAGAGGCAGGTTAGGTGGTCTGGTATTCCCATCTCTTTCAGAATTTTCCACAGTCTATTGTGATCCATACAGTCAAAGGTTTTGGCATAGTCAATACATGCTGCTTATATTTGGCAGAGATAGGGCTGCTGCTGCTGCTGCTAAGTTACTTCAGTCATGTCTGACTCTGTACGACCCCATAGACGGCAGCCCATCAGGCTCCCCCGTCCCTGGGATTCTCAAGGCAAGAACACTGGAGTGGGTTGCCATGTCCTTCTCCAATGCATGAAAGTGAAGAGTGAAAGTGAAACCACTCAGTCGTGTCAGACTCTCAGCGACCCCATGGACTGCAGCCTACCAGGCTCCTCCGTCCACTGGATTTTCCAGGCAAGAGTACTGGAGATACTCTTTCTTCAGAGATAGGGCAGGAAACCCATTTATGTATTCTTTTTTTCCCTCACAGCAGAGTTTTGGGAGAGAATGAATCAAATTCACAAGGGCAAGGGGACTTGCCTGGTGGTCCAGTGGTTAAGAATCTGCCTTCCACTGCAGGGGACATGGTTCAATCCCTGGTCAGGTAACTAAGATTCCCACATGCTGCAGGGCATTTAAGCCCACACACTAAAGTAAATACTAAAAAATAAAGACCTTCAGAATAGCTATACAAATGATATCATTGGGTGTCATGATACGATTTGATGATTTGGAATTGGATTACTAATATGGCTGAAGAAAACAAAGTCTTGAATCTTAGGAGCAACTATTTGGGCAGTCATTTAAATCAAAAAAATAAATTTCCAGAAAGAGGCTACTTGAAGACCAATCAAACACAAGTGAATATTTAAGACAAGGTCAGCGTTAAATCAATTAAGGCACTCCTAGGTGGCCCAGTGTTAAAGGAATCCGCCTGCAATGCAGAAAACCCAGGTTTGATCCCTAGGTTGGGAAGATCCACTAGAGGAGGAAATGGCAAACCACTCCAATATTCTTGCCTGGAGAATCCCATGGACAGAGGAGCCTGGCAGGGTCCACAGGGTCACAAGGAATGGGACATGGCTGGGCGACTAAACACACATTCACGCAGCATTTTCTTTTTTTTTTTTCTTTTCTCTCTCTCTTAATTTCAGTCTCCTAGTTGGACATGAGAAATCATGGTAAAAAATGGGAAGTTTTATGGGAATGAAGTGGGAACTCTACTAAGTCATGGACATTCAGGGTAAACCTGAGTCTGTTTCCATCAAGTTGTCTACAGAGAAGTGGGTCATCTTCCGTGAGACACAAATTCTGAACTTACTGGAAAAGAACTTTCCTGATATTAATACACAGTTGGCATAAAAGTAGTATCTGGAGTAAGAATTTCTAAGTATATTCCTTATCAAGTAGAAATTAAATGGCTTTCGATGTTGGTGCTCATTGTTTCTTAGCTGTTTGCTCTGGGAAGAACTTGCACTTGGACCCGTAATGAAAGCAGGGCTTGAAGGGAGAGACTAGGGCAATGCTGCTAGGAACTGCCGAATGGCCCATCACTATAATTAATAAGATTGCCTTGCTGATCCCCAAAGACACTCATTCTAATAATCCCTAAAAATATTTCTGGAGTGATACAGGGTAGAAATACATGAATGGAAAATAAAAACATGCATTGAACACTTTTGCACAGTATAGGCAATTTGTGATCAGAGAAAGGCTAGAAAGAAAAAAAAAAAACTCCAACCTAGCCATCTTGTATCAGAGCCTTCCCTCACACAGACTTAATTTTTTGAGGACATTGATGGACAGATATGACTGGATTAAGGGAAATGAGGAAGGAGATATCAAATCTGATTATTTAGTTATTTATGATTTACTAACATCTCTTCCCAGGTGATGCAGTGGTAGAGAACCTCCCTGCCAATGCAGGAGACACGGGTTCATTCCCTGGATGGGGAAGATCCCCTGAAGAAGAAAATGGCAACCCACTTCAGTATTCTTGCCTGGAGAATCCCATGCACAAAGGAGCCTGGTGGGCAACAGTCCATAGGGTCACAAAAAGTCGGACGTGACTGAGCACGCACACACATATAATATCTCTCAGGGTGAAAGCTCCACTTCTATTGCCTCCCTTTTCTATGTGGAGGGACTTCAATCAGAGCAGAGATTCATATATTTTGTGGCAAGGGTCGGGGTGGGGCTCTCTTAGGAAGTCTGGCAAAGCCTGTGCACCACTTCACAGAATAATGTTTTTAAACGCATACAATATGATATTTAGAGGCATAGAGGAAATTAATTATAGCTAAATGCCATTTTCAAAATACTAGAAAAAAACATGAAAAGTAATGGTATAATCGCATATATGTTTCTTAATGCCCTAGATAACAAGGCAGAGCAGCAGGTCTGAACCTCAGTGATTCTGAAGTTCTGATACCCATGAACATGCTGGGAATGTCCAGAGTAGTAACGTGCTGGGCACACACCTGACAGAGTTACACGTGCTGCTTATGTGAGTCTGGCTTTCTCTCTCCTTCCATAACGTAAGGAAATGCTGAGTTTCAGCTAGAGGTTAGTGGGTTGGAGAGAGGTTGATGACAATAAGGAAGCAGTTTTCCTCTTTCCAGTTTCATAGGCCCCCGGGATTCTCTCCAGGGACCTCTTGTTAAGAAGCCACAACTTTGCATGGGAGGAGGTGGGGCTCTGTGCCTCTTGACTCTGAGAAGAGGCACTCCTGCTCAGCTCAGCCTCTCTCGGGCGTTTCCCTTTTCCATCCAGCCTGGCGGCACAATCAGTCCTGAATATCCAGTGGAAGGACTGATGATGCTGAAGCTGAAACTCCAATCCTTTGGCCAGCTGATGCGAAGAGCTAACTCGTTGGAAAAGACCCTGATGCTGGGAAAGATTGAAGGTGGGAGGAGAAGGGAATGATAGAGGACGAGATAGTTGGATGGCATCACCAACTTAATGGACATGAGTTTGAGTAAGCTCTGGGGATTGGTGATGGACAGGGAAGCCTGGCAGGCTGCAGTCCATGGGGTTGCAAAGAGTTAGACATGAGTGAGCGACTGAACTGAACTGAACTGGGGTCAAAATGCATATCTTCTTCCCTGTCTGCATAGCTACCTGCCCCTTTGAGGGAGACCCGCAGTTTTGAACTGTGGTAGACACTGATTGGGCAAATCTCTGTTGCAGGGGTTTGTTGTTGCTTAGTCACTAAGTTGGAGAAGGCAATGGCACCCCACTCCAGTACCCTTGCCTGGAAAATCCCATGGAAAGGGGAGCCTGGTAGGCTGCAGTCCATGGGGTCGCAAAGAGTAGGACACGACTGAGTGACTTCACTTTCACTTTTCACTTTTATGCATTGGAGAAGGAAATGGCAACCCACTCCAGTGTTTTTGCCTAGAGAATCCCAGGGACAGGGGAGCCTGGTGGGCTGCCTTCTATTGGGTCGCACAGAGTCAGACACAACTGAAGCGACTTAGCAGCAGCAGTCACTAAGTTGTGACCAACTCTGTGATCCTAAGGACTATAGCCTGCCAGGCCCCTCTGCCCATAGGATTTTCTAGGCATGAATACTGGAGTGGGTTGCCATTTCTTTTTCCATTTTAAGGGCTGGTGTTCACAATTCTTTGCAGGGGTACTAAATAAACTGTGCACTCCAGTTCAGCTCTTCTCAGTCATAAGGCTGACATTTTGGTGTCCAATCATCTCTGTGGTCTTCTTCGTCTGTTACCTCCAACAGCTTGAGTATGCGTCTGAAATGGGTACGTAGATTCTGGAGGCAGACAGGCTACACAACTGCCTCTGCTACTCCTGACCTGGGACTTTGCAAAAGTGATCTATTCTCCATCTTAGTTTCTGCATTTGTAAAATGAGGATGATGATGGAACCCGCCCCATGGGGTTATATGAGAATTTAAGGAGTTTATGCAAATTAAGGTCTTAGAATGACTTTGGCAACCGGGTGTAACAAATGCTTATTTTCATGGTTCTGAAACCATGGTGTGGAGAAAGGTATGCTGTTGATTGAGCTCCTAGCCCCAGCAGTTTTTGCTTGGAGTCTAAAATATCCGGTTGCCTCAGTGGGTGAAATCAACTAGATACATGTCAGATCATATCTACTTGTGTTGGGTAAACACAACCAACGTGTCAAACTTTGCTTATTTGCAGAGAGACATAATTCCCACATACACTTTGATATGACTGTGTGAGTTATTAAAATAATGAGGGTGTTGGAGAAGACTCTTGAGAGTCCCTTGGACTGCAAGGAGATCCAACCAGTCCATTCTGAAGGAGATCAACCCTGGGATTTCTTTGGAAGGAATGATGCTAAAGCTGAAACTCCAGTGCTCTGGCCACCTCATATGAAGAGTTGACTCATTGGAAAAGACTCTGATGCTGGGAGGGGTTGGGGGCAGGAGGAGAAGGGGACGACAGAGGATGAGATGGCTGGATGGCATCACTGACTCGATGGATGTGAATCTGAGTGAAATCCGGAAGGTGGTGATGGACAGGGAGGCCTGGCGTGCTGCGATTCATGGAGTTGCAAAGAGTCGGACATGACTGAGCAACTGAACTCAACTGAACTGAGGCTGCATTCCATGAAATCATCAGTTTTGTAGCCCAAATGGTTAAATACCAGGAAGTTCATGTGATACTCGATGCTTCCATTTTGTTGTTCAGGCTCTCAGTCATGTCTGACTCTTTGTGAGCCCATAGACTGTAGTGTGCCAGGCTTCCCTGTCCTGCACTATCTCCTGGAGTTTCCTGCAGCTCATGTCCATTGAACTTGTGATGGTATTCAAATGGTTAAATACCAGGAAGTTCATGTGATACTCGATGCTTCCATTTTGTTGTTCAGGCTCTCAGTCATGTCTGACTCTTTGTGAGCCCATGGACTGTAGTGTGCCAGGCTTCCCTGTCCTGCACTATCTCCTGGAGTTTCCTGCAGCTCATGTCCATTGAACTTGTGATGGTATCTAACCATCTCGTCCACTGCTGCCCTCTTCTCCTTTTGCCTTCAGTCTTTCCCAGCATCAGGGTCTTTTCCAGTGAGTCAGTGCTTTCCATCGGGTGGCCAAAGTACTGGAGGTTCAGCTTTTGCATCAGTCCTTCCAATGAATATTCAGGGTTGATTTCCTTTATGATTGACTGGTTTGATCTCCTTGTAATCCAAGGGGCTCTCAAGAGTCTTCTCCAATCAGTATGGAAGTATCCATATCAGTTGTAATTATAACTATTTAACAACCGATATGGAGAGAGGATGAGATGGCTGGATGGCATCACCGACTCGATGGACATGAGTTTGAGTGAACTCCGGGAGTTACTGATGGACAGGGAGGCCTGGCGTGCTGCGATTCATGGGGTCGCAAAGAGTCGGACACGACTGAGCGACTGAACTGACATGAACTGAACTGATGGAAGTACTTCCAGTCCCCAAAGGCCACCACAAGATTCCCCACTGCTCTCCAGACAAAAGGGTTTCCAGGATCTTGTTGTGGTGCCAGGCTGGCATCCATTTTGGCTGTCTGGTGCCCACTGAGTTATTAAGAGAAAGGTTTTCAAGAGTCTCTTACTTACTGAGTATCTGATAAGTTAAACTTCCACGGTAGCTCAGATGGTAAAAATCTACCAGCAAAGTGGGAGATGTGGGTTTGATCCCAACGTTGGGAAGATCCCCTGGAGAAGGGAATGGCTACCCATTCCAGGATTCTTGCCTGGAGATTTCCATGGACAGAGAAGCCTGGTGGGCTACAGTCTCTGGGTTGCTAAGAGTTGGACACAACTGACCAGTTAACACTTTCACTTTCAAGGCCCTCAACTGGGCTTCAATTTTCCTAAACAGTCACTTAAAAAAAAAATTCAGGGCCTCTGGTTGTTTACTCTGAAACATCAAGGCATCCATGACACATTTTGAACTTGTACACTATGTCCCTCTAATTATCTCAGATCTCAGTTATGTAAGATTTAGTGTCTAGTTCTCTCAGCAAAAACCCAGTGTGATCATTGATCAAGCTGGGGTTTCACAAAGGATTATCAGCAGGTATATGGCTCCCTATGCTCCCGGCTGAGGCCAGACTCCTGGGGGATGAAGTTTCTCTGTGTCCAGCAGGGAGAAACAGACTGAACCTGGGGATCAAGTTGTAGTATTATTACTGGCATGTGTAAGTCATCTCACACAATCAATCTGACATCTGAGCTAACTTGGGGGAGCAGGTCACACAAGATGGTTTTTCAGAACGTCTAGTTCCTTCCAGAGGATTTTTCACTTCCCTATGTTTTCCCTTCTGAAGTATCTTTCCTTCCACCATTCACTGCTGAGATGTAAAATCCAGCCCAATTGCTACTTCCTTCCCAAAACCTCACAAGACAGACTCTATATCCTGATGATTCCTGGATCACATCAAGGCTTCACGCAGGGTATGCTCACCAGGGCTTGTGCAGATCAGAACTCCCTTCTTCCAAAGACTGTGACAGTAGGAGGAAGAGGTTTGATGAGATAGATACACACTAGCTGAGCTCCTGTTAGGAATAAAATAGTTCTGAGAACTACTGTTTGATCATCCATAGGCAAATATTTATGTGCCAGGTATGTTCTAGGCACTATAGACAGAATGAAAAGGAGACAGTATCTATTCTCAAAGGGATGCGGTTCCTAAGTGACTTTTCAGATCTAGATCTTTCTTTCTATTCACAAGGCATAGCTTTTTGTGAGGTGGTTTGCTAATCTCTCTTTCCTTCTGTAAGGTCAGGGGAAAACACAAATGCATATGGAACAAGAACTAGATATATAACTCTTTCCTTCTCCAAATAGAGAATTGTAATCACGACCCTTTCACCTTGACCCCCATATATATACTCTAGTATAAAATAAAAGGACTATAGAAATAAAGCAAAATAAAAGAGCCTAGGGTAAATGTGCCCCTTTTCCCTTGTGACTGAAGACCAATGGATTTCTCCCATGTCTCTATGGATTTTGGTGGGTAACACCCACGATAACACCAAGCGTTTGTCACTGGGCTACAAAGGCGGTGCATATACAAGCCAGGCCACCTGCCTGGAGAAGCCTGCTTAATTTACCAGCCAGCATGTGCAGATACGAAGCGGCCAGACTGAACTCAGCAGTGAGTTCATGCTCAGATAAGCAAGGTCAGGCGTCCCCGGGGTAGAGGCAATTACAGAAAAGGCAGCTCATTGCAGCCCCACAAATAGGTTGCCATTTGCTTCTTGCTTTCTTTTGGGCTCAGGGCCAGTGTCTTTCATCCTCTGCTACTCCTGACCTGGGACTTTGCAAAAGTGATCTATTCTCCATCTTAGTTTCTGCATTTGTAAAATGAGGATGATGATGGAACCCGCCCCATGGGGTTATATGAGAATTTAAGGAGTTTATGCAAATTAAGGTCTTAGAATGACTTTGGCAACCGGGTGTAACAAATGCTTATTTTCATGGTTCTGAAACCATGGTGTGGAGAAAGGTATGCTGTTGATTGAGCTCCTAGCCCCAGCAGTTTTTGCTTGGAGTCTAAAATATCCGGTTGCCTCAGTGGGTGAAATCAACTAGATACCTGTCAGATCATATCTACTTGTGTTGGGTAAACACAACCAACGTGTCAAACTTTGCTTATTTGCAGAGAGACATAATTCCCACATACACTTTGATATGACTGTGTGAGTTATTAAAATAATGAGGGTGTTGGAGAAGACTCTTGAGAGTCCCTTGGACTGCAAGGAGATCCAACCAGTCCATTCTGAAGGAGATCAACCCTGGGATTTCTTTGGAAGGAATGATGCTAAAGCTGAAACTCCAGTGCTCTGGCCACCTCATATGAAGAGTTGACTCATTGGAAAAGACTCTGATGCTGGGAGGGGTTGGGGGCAGGAGGAGAAGGGGACGACAGAGGATGAGATGGCTGGATGGCATCACTGACTCGATGGATGTGAATCTGAGTGAAATCCGGAAGGTGGTGATGGACAGGGAGGCCTGGCGTGCTGCGATTCATGGAGTTGCAAAGAGTCGGACATGACTGAGCAACTGAACTCAACTGAACTGAGGCTGCATTCCATGAAATCATCAGTTTTGTAGCCCAAATGGTTAAATACCAGGAAGTTCATGTGATACTCGATGCTTCCATTTTGTTGTTCAGGCTCTCAGTCATGTCTGACTCTTTGTGAGCCCATGGACTGTAGTGTGCCAGGCTTCCCTGTCCTGCACTATCTCCTGGAGTTTCCTGCAGCTCATGTCCATTGAACTTGTGATGGTATCTAACCATCTCGTCCACTGCTGCCCTCTTCTCCTTTTGCCTTCAGTCTTTCCCAGCATCAGGGTCTTTTCCAGTGAGTCAGTGCTTTCCATCGGGTGGCCAAAGTACTGGAGGTTCAGCTTTTGCATCAGTCCTTCCAATGAATATTCAGGGTTGATTTCCTTTATGATTGACTGGTTTGATCTCCTTGTAATCCAAGGGGCTCTCAAGAGTCTTCTCCAATCAGTATGGAAGTATCCATATCAGTTGTAATTATAACTATTTAACAACCGATATGGAGAGAGGATGAGATGGCTGGATGGCATCACCGACTCGATGGACATGAGTTTGAGTGAACTCCGGGAGTTACTGATGGACAGGGAGGCCTGGCGTGCTGCGATTCATGGGGTCGCAAAGAGTCGGACACGACTGAGCGACTGAACTGACATGAACTGAACTGATGGAAGTACTTCCAGTCCCCAAAGGCCACCACAAGATTCCCCACTGCTCTCCAGACAAAAGGGTTTCCAGGATCTTGTTGTGGTGCCAGGCTGGCATCCATTTTGGCTGTCTGGTGCCCACTGAGTTATTAAGAGAAAGGTTTTCAAGAGTCTCTTACTTACTGAGTATCTGATAAGTTAAACTTCCACGGTAGCTCAGATGGTAAAAATCTACCAGCAAAGTGGGAGATGTGGGTTTGATCCCAACGTTGGGAAGATCCCCTGGAGAAGGGAATGGCTACCCATTCCAGGATTCTTGCCTGGAGATTTCCATGGACAGAGAAGCCTGGTGGGCTACAGTCTCTGGGTTGCTAAGAGTTGGACACAACTGACCAGTTAACACTTTCACTTTCAAGGCCCTCAACTGGGCTTCAATTTTCCTAAACAGTCACTTAAAAAAAAAATTCAGGGCCTCTGGTTGTTTACTCTGAAACATCAAGGCATCCATGACACATTTTGAACTTGTACACTATGTCCCTCTAATTATCTCAGATCTCAGTTATGTAAGATTTAGTGTCTAGTTCTCTCAGCAAAAACCCAGTGTGATCATTGATCAAGCTGGGGTTTCACAAAGGATTATCAGCAGGTATATGGCTCCCTATGCTCCCGGCTGAGGCCAGACTCCTGGGGGATGAAGTTTCTCTGTGTCCAGCAGGGAGAAACAGACTGAACCTGGGGATCAAGTTGTAGTATTATTACTGGCATGTGTAAGTCATCTCACACAATCAATCTGACATCTGAGCTAACTTGGGGGAGCAGGTCACACAAGATGGTTTTTCAGAACGTCTAGTTCCTTCCAGAGGATTTTTCACTTCCCTATGTTTTCCCTTCTGAAGTATCTTTCCTTCCACCATTCACTGCTGAGATGTAAAATCCAGCCCAATTGCTACTTCCTTCCCAAAACCTCACAAGACAGACTCTATATCCTGATGATTCCTGGATCACATCAAGGCTTCACGCAGGGTATGCTCACCAGGGCTTGTGCAGATCAGAACTCCCTTCTTCCAAAGACTGTGACAGTAGGAGGAAGAGGTTTGATGAGATAGATACACACTAGCTGAGCTCCTGTTAGGAATAAAATAGTTCTGAGAACTACTGTTTGATCATCCATAGGCAAATATTTATGTGCCAGGTATGTTCTAGGCACTATAGACAGAATGAAAAGGAGACAGTATCTATTCTCAAAGGGATGCGGTTCCTAAGTGACTCTTCAGATCTAGATCTTTCTTTCTATTCACAAGGCATAGCTTTTTGTGAGGTGGTTTGCTAATCTCTCTTTCCTTCTGTAAGGTCAAGGGAAAACACAAATGCATATGGAACAAGAACTAGATATATAACTCTTTCCTTCTCCAAATAGAGAATTGTAATCACGACCCTTTCACCTTGACCCCCATATATATACTCTAGTATAAAATAAAAGGACTATAGAAATAAAGCAAAATAAAAGAGCCTAGGGTAAATGTGCCCCTTTTCCCTTGTGACTGAAGACCAATGGATTTCTCCCATGTCTCTATGGATTTTGGTGGGTAACACCCACGATAACACCAAGCGTTTGTCACTGGGCTACAAAGGCGGTGCATATACAAGCCAGGCCACCTGCCTGGAGAAGCCTGCTTAATTTACCAGCCAGCATGTGCAGATACGAAGCGGCCAGACTGAACTCAGCAGTGAGTTCATGCTCAGATAAGCAAGGTCAGGCGTCCCCGGGGTAGAGGCAATTACAGAAAAGGCAGCTCATTGCAGCCCCACAAATAGGTTGCCATTTGCTTCTTGCTTTCTTTTGGGCTCAGGGCCAGTGTCTTTCAGGGAGAATTATAATATTCATTTCCAAAAAAAAAAAAAAAAAAGAGCCAGTGTTTATTTTTTCGTAAGGACAACACGTAGTCTTATTAATCAAACAGTTTTGAATTTTATAGTTCTGAGGCCTCACTTTTCACTTTGAAGGTAACTAGGTTTTAAAAAATTGTTTGCATTTTGCTTACTTTTGCAACCATTCTAGTTTTAAGTTGTAATTTACTGTTCCATGTAAGTGAGCTTTTTTTAAAAAAGGTTTTTTTTTTTTTTTTTATGTGGACCATCTTTAAAGTCTTTACTGAGCTTGTTACAACACTGCCTCTGTTCCATGTTTTGTTTTTTTGGCCCCAAAGCACATGGGATCCCAGTTCCCTGACCAGAGATCTAACCTGCACCCTGCATTGGAAGGCAAAGTCCCAACCATTGGACTGCCAGGGAAGTTCTTATTGTTCTTTTTTTAATGAGAGTATTATAACTGCTGTATGTGACCAGGTGACGATTCTACAGTTGAAGTATTTCATACATCTTTGTGTCCAAACATCCTTTTGACTGGGGAAGTTTCTCTGAGATGTGACTGTGGAGTCAGTCTTTGGAGAGGATTTTTACAGAGTCATGCATATCAAATATAGTAATTCCTAATTAGCAAAATGACTTTGAATTAAACAAGCTAGCCGTGTGTCTAAGGAGCAACGTCTTTAATTGCCCTGTGATAAATGATCAGTGAAACCCACAGCTGGATAACAGATAGCAGTAAAACCTGTCAATAAAACCAATCTTGTTCTGCCTCAGCAGCCCTGCTCACTTGTTCGAGTGCTGAAAGCAGAATTTTAATGGAGAATTATTTAAAAGTCATCGAGGCAGGCTGGAACACATCCAGGCTTGTACGATATGATTTGGTGAATTTTTAATCCTTCAAAGCTAATTATAAAGGAGCAGAGCACATAAAAAAACATTTAGGTAAAAAGATTCCTCCTTTGAAGACGTATGTATCTAAAAGGAGAACCCAGCCAGGATTATCGGAGCTCAGATCAAACGTTGGCTGCTCCTGTTTCTTATGTATGAACACTGTGTACTGGCCCACTGTGATTACCATCTAATTAGGCTAAACTTCATTGAGGTTAGTAAACACTTTCATCACAGTAGTATTCCCGGTCTGTTTTGTAACGTTTGTTGTTAAACATTTTGTGATATTCAATTTGCTGAACTCTTCATCTATTAGATGATTTTTACGTATCACTCTCATTTGGGTGGATGGAAATTACCATGATTTTATTATAGATTCAAGGTGGGAAGCTGAACATATTTAAATAACTTTTGGAGAAGTCATGCATAAATATTAAGACCCGAGAGTGGGTGAGACTGTGAGGACTGGCCTCTAGCTGCCACCATTACTGTTCCAGTATCCTTTTGATCACAGCTCTTTGGTTTCCTCTGGGTGCTGACATGCCCACTGCATGTGAACTTGGTGGGGCTGGCGCCCTCCTCTCATCGCAGGAGCCAGGCATGACACTCAGAGTATCTTTTTTGGTACAGCTCTAGTGATTGGTTCGGAGATTGTCATGTGGACCGGTTTGACCCAACCACTGACTGCCTCCCCTGAAAAGTCTCAGTTGGAATTAACCATTTCCTGCCAGAGTGGCTAAACAGAGAGGATGCTACTGGCGGTAAAGATGACTGTAGGTCACCTTGGAGAGACACAGGTTGAAGAATAAAGCCAAGCTGGATCAAAAGCTGCAAGGTCTAGAGAGATGGAATCCTGAAGACCTAATTTAAGTCCTGACACCAGCTGTGTCTCCATCAGTGATAATTCTAGACCTTCCAGAAGTATGGGGTTGCCCTTTTTGCAAGAGCTAGTTTGAATTTTTGTCATTTGAAATGTAAGGTGTGGTGGCAAATTCAGAAGTTTAGGTGTTTGATTAAGCAATATCCAAAGCAGACTTACCTGGGTATAATGACTAACAAATGCCACCAAGAGAAGGTGTAAGATAGAGTTTGGAAAAGAGTTATGCTTAGTTCCACAAAATATATTGGTAAATTAGAGATCTCCAAAACCCATTTTACACTGCATTTCCATGTAATTTCTGCTTCAGTTAAGCACTCTTTTTGTAGAGGGTGTCCTCTTTGTGAGATAATTTAGTTTGTTGAGTTACTCATACAAAATGATACATAAAAAAGNCTAACAAATGCCACCAAGAGAAGGTGTAAGATAGAGTTTGGAAAAGAGTTATGCTTAGTTCCACAAAATATATTGGTAAATTAGAGATCTCCAAAACCCATTTTACACTGCATTTCCATGTAATTTCTGCTTCAGTTAAGCACTCTTTTTGTAGAGGGTGTCCTCTTTGTGAGATAATTTAGTTTGTTGAGTTACTCATACAAAATGATACTAAAAAAAGAAGCACCCTTCATGATTAAAACAAAAGTGAACATTCTCCTTTCCCATTGGTAGTTATAAACGCTGCCTCCAAATTGGCTGAGTCTTGGCCTAGTGGCTCCTCTGAGGATATATTACTACTGCTCGGCTTGCTCCCAAAGATCCCATGCCCAGGTCTTTCTGATTTATTTCAGAATCTTCTGGTCCCTCGGGCTGACTCCCACCTTCTAGGCTTGATTAACATTCACACTTTCATCTTGTCTTCATTTTGCCATTTCTCAGCCTTGATCCAATTTCTGAGTCCTTTTGTCCTCAGCCCCACACTCGTCCTTTCTGGACCGTGCATGTCTAACAATGGTTCTTTAAGTAAAACTCCTCCTGGACTGACCTGCACTCTGGACCCTTCTTTCCCTTACACTGATTTTGGGAAGTCACCATGCCTCTGGAAATTCAGTCTAACATTTCTAGGATATGAGTTTAGAGTAGGTCAGACCTTTCTCAGTCAGACCTCTGAAATCTGAAACTTCAGATGTTCGTTGCCTTGTCTCATTTCCTGCTTTGATAAGAGGCTGATGTCTCTGGCAGAAGTGACACACAAGTCTCATCGAGAAGGTTTCCCCTGGGGCATGCAGGCTGTTGTGTCCATTCCACGGCCTCTCCTGTGTGTAGCAGCAATGGGGGTTGGGGTTGGGTGGTGGTGGTGGTGAAATCAGCTCCAGAGAGGGAGGGAGCCTGATTCATCTCAGCGGATCATGGCAATCTTCTTCCCCTTATCAGCAACAGATTCAGGATCTCAAAGTGCAGCATTCCTTATGTGACAGCTCAGGGTGAATGACATAGATCCTTTCATATAGACAGAAAAGAAAGCTTTGGTTCAATGGCAGGGGAACACATCTTTCTCTTCCTCCCTTCCCCATCTCCATTCACTTGCCCCTCTGTGGACAGGAACATGGAAGCATGGGGCCCTAACTGATGCACATAGCCATCCTATAACCATGGGGCAAGCAACCTTAGGATGGAGCTGACATTGTGTTTAGCAGAACAGAGACAGAAAGAACCTGAGTGTTTCATGACACTGTCCAGCCCTCAGATCATCCAAACTTTATCAAGACTTCCAGATAAGTCATACGTTCTGTGTTAAAACCTTTAGCTTAAAAAAAAAAAGCCGATGTGGGACTTCCCTGGTGGTCCAGTGGCTAAGACTCCATGCTCCCAATGCAGAGGGCCCAGGTTCAATTCATGGTCAGGAAACTAGATCTCACATTCTGCAACTAAGGCCAGTACAGCCAAATAAGTATTTAAAAACAAAACAAAAACAAAACTTATGTAACTAATGGACTTTTCAGGTGGCTCAGCAGTAAAGAATCTACCAGCCAATGCAAGAGATGCAGGTTTGATCCCTGGGTCAGGAAGATCCCCTGGAGAAGGAAATGGACACCCAGTCCAGTATTCTTGCCTAGAAAACTCCATGGACAGAGAAGCCTGGCAGGCTATGAAGTCCATCGGGTCACATACTGCTGGGCACGCGTGCACATGCACACACACTAACGTTTACAAACCACATTCTGCTTAATTTCATTTGAGCCTGAGAACAGTTCCCTAGAGTGGATTTGTGTCATCTACATTGTACAGATGCGGCAATTAAGACTCAAAGAGGTGAGGTGAATGGTGCAGACTGCCAGGCTGGTGCAGAGAATCCAAGACTAAATGCTAGAGCTCTGACTCAGGGGCTTCAGTGCTTCACCCACTGCAGGCTGCCTCTCTGGTGTTCCATGCGGCCTCTCTGTTCTCTGGCAGGCAGCCGCTTCCTCTAAATCCAGAATCAGCTTTCCTTGTTGGCATCTCTTTGGGAAGGCAGCCCCAGGGCTTTCCTTATCGGTTTGTGGTTGCTTGAGTTCTCTTACCATGAAAAGGGCTTTATTTCTTGGCGTCTAATCCCCTTCCTTATCCACTCCCTCTTCTCTATGACTTCACTGGGCTTCCTGTTGGTTTTGAGTTAGGAACACCCTGGGTTGACAACTGGAGTCAATTTCTGCATTTAATTCAAAAGCAACTTGATTGAATGGATTCTACACAATGGGGAACTTGGTGGATCATTACAGCTTAAGTAATCCCCAGGAAATGTGATGAAACAAGAGAAAAATTATCCTTCATAGGAGCTGAGAGTGAATAAGCTCTTGGGTTTTTAATAACACCCGTGAGATGACTGATATCTTACCATAAATATGGAAGAAAGAAAAAAGAAAAAAAAAAAGAAAAGTAGTGGAAAAGTAGGAGAGAGGAAGAGAAATAAATAAATAAATATATAAACATTGGGAGTCAAAGAGGACATATATGCAATAATTTTCTAACCTCTAAAATTTTTCTCTCATTTTTGAGTTAAATTAGGCATTGCTTGGTGAGCACAATTACCCATTGCCTGGGTATTGAATGGATTCTACACAATGGGGAACTTGGTGGATCATTACAGCTTAAGTAATCCCCAGGAAATGTGATGAAACAAGAGAAAAATTATCCTTCATAGGAGCTGAGAGTGAATAAGCTCTTGGGTTTTTAATAACACCCGTGAGATGACTGATATCTTACCATAAATATGGAAGAAAGAAAAAAGAAAAAAAAAGAAAAGTAGTGGAAAAGTAGGAGAGAGGAAGAGAAATAAATAAATATATATATAAACATTGGGAGTCAAAGAGGACATATATGCAATAATTTTCTAACCTCTAAAATTTTTCTCTCATTTTTGAGTTAAATTAGGCATTGCTTGGTGAGCACAATTACCCATTGCCTGGGGGCTCTTAAATTCCACAGAATATATTAACTCAGTAATTTGTGGGATAGGCTGCTGGAGTTAGCAGCTAACAAAATGGGGAATAGAATCAAGAACCCTACTGACCCACAAACCAGTTGATTGGGCCCACAAACACCTATTTATGTTTATTAGTTAATCTTATGAAGAGACTAGATAAATTACAAATGGCCTTAATCATTTCCTGTAGTTGTTTATTTTCCTTCTCCCAATAAGCCCCTAGAAATTAAAATAGGAAGTGGTTAGGAATTAATAGGTCAAGTTTTGCTTTTTTCCCAGTGCTCATTTGCATTTTTGATGGCCCAAATCCCTTCCTTCCTGCTTTTCATGAGACATGCAATTGTTTCATTCTGTCTTATAAATATCATGATTTAGCTTATGTGAAACTTGAATGAAAGTCAGAACATGTTAACCAGGGAATATTCGGTCAAGGGAACTGACAGTCATATTGCCATAGACCTCCACCTCTGTGTCTTGTGATGTCTTTAAATC
Source organism: Oreotragus oreotragus (assembly GCA_006410675.1). NCBI lineage: Eukaryota > Metazoa > Chordata > Mammalia > Artiodactyla > Bovidae > Oreotragus > Oreotragus oreotragus. Next base: position 149,330 of record SJYX01024892.1, read on the forward strand.
TGCTGATGTGGGAGGCTTGGGTGCTGGGATGTCAATGCTCAAGAAAATGATAGGATGAGTTTCATATGTACTTAAACGTCTTCTTCTGTAACCAGGTGGCAGCCAGTTTATTTAAAGCGCTGATGAATAAGAGGAACTCTGAAAGGGAACATTTGACTCATCCTTATCTTTACTTTGAGGATGACGATAATCCTTGGAGTCAAGGAACATGAAAATAAACCACGTAATGGTGAATTCATCTTATTAGCATCATTAGTAGAATGGTGAGATTAACTGAGAATAATTGAGTTGGATTTGGCACAAATCTTAAATGTTAATATGCAGAAGGTAATATAAAGAAAGACATTAGATATACCAGATGAAAGAGTTATAGTGTAGTTAAACAAGGGAACCATCTGAAAGGTTTACCCACGTAACATTTTTTGAGTTGCCATGCTAATGTATTTGTGCAGTAAAAAATGTCCACGAGAGGAGACACCATGGCATGCACAACCTAGGTGTTATGTCTCCGAATTGGTAGAGAGAATCTTGGTACCAGGAGAAAAGTCATAAATTCTGCACTCATTCTGATTTTACATTCACTTAATAGAAGATTTTTAATGCTTTAATTTGCTTTTACTTTCCCTAGACTTTATGATTCCTACCTCACTGCCTTGGTATGCATTTACATAGCATAGCTCAGTTGTCCAGGGAATTTTATTTCTTTCCTCCCACTTTCTATCCCATCCAAAGTGGACAGGAGACGAGGGATGAGGGCCGGATACTATTAGAGAGTCAGGAATAGGTCAGGGAATATGAGCAAACCGTGTTGCAGCTTCATGCTATTTACAGCTTTTCTCTCTTAAGCTTTCTGATCTGTGTGCGTTTGGCAATGAAGGGAGACAAAGGGAGGTCATCTTTCTGGTTCCTATTTCAGGAGGATAACAGGCACGTCAGCCACAGCAAACGGTCACCGTTATTTAGCACACACTAGAATTGCTTTTAGATCCATAATCTTATTTAAACTNTCTTAAGCTTTCTGATCTGTGTGCGTTTGGCAATGAAGGGAGACAAAGGGAGGTCATCTTTCTGGTTCCTATTTCAGGAGGATAACAGGCACGTCAGCCACAGCAAACGGTCACCGTTATTTAGCACACACTAGAATTGCTTTTAGATCCATAATCTTATTTAAACCTTTCAATAAACCTGGGAGAAAGGCAAGGTTATTGCAGTTGATGGATGAGGAAAAGGAGATGCAGAAAAGTTGGGTCATGAGCTCAAATTTGCATAGCTGGTGAATGAAAGTGTTAAGAGCTCAAACCCAGATTCTTCTCCTGCTTTTGTTACTTGTGGTTTCATCTGTGCTTTTATAACTTTGGCAATGAAGGGAGACAAAGGGAGGTCATCTTTCTGGTTCCTATTTCAGGAGGATAACAGGCACGTCAGCCACAGCAAACGGTCACCGTTATTTAGCACACACTAGAATTGCTTTTAGATCCATAATCTTATTTAAACTTTTCAATAAACCTGGGAGAAAGGCAAGGTTATTCCGCCGCTTTTTGGAAAGCTAGGTTTTGAGAAGGTATGGGATGAGATGGGGGCCACTGGTTACATGAGTATTTAAACATGTGTCATCTCCACTCTCTTGACTACATTCTACCCTTGCTTCTCCACCCACCAGGCCCAAGCAGGACCAATAGGCAGGACCCCAAAGAGACATCAGTTGTCACTGATTTAAAAGAGGCTAGTCTTGTAAAATCATTTAGAACCCTATTTCACCATCTTTCCACATTTTAAACCAGAGGCTCAGATTTTTCCACTGAGCAAATTATCATGAAATCACTTGGATAGGATTTCCTGTGACACGTAGATACACTCTTATTTCAAAATTTGGGGTATAAAAGACACATTCTCATTTATTTGCATCTCAGTCTTACTCTATTGGTCTGATCCAGTGGTTCTCAAACCTTGTATGAATAAGACTCATTCTCGGGTGAATCAGTTGGTGTTCTTTGGTTGCAAGTAACAGAAATCTTCTCAGGTTACTGTAACAGCAAGGATTTGGGCAGCTCTGAGAACCAGAGGGAAGTGTGGAGAACAGAGACGGAAAAAGGAATGAGACAGACAGTTTTAGGGGTGTAAGTAGGAGGAACTAATTCTTTTTCTCTGTATACTCTACATTGTGATTTTACTTAGTCCCAAGATTTAAAAATAACCATCTATAGTAGTCAGAATTCTAATATGGGCCTGCTTCCCTTGTAGCTCAGTTGGTAAATAATCTGCCTGCAATGCAGAAGACCCAGGTTCGATTCCTGGGTCCAGGAGGTCCCCTGAAGAATGAAATGGCAACCCACTCCAGTATTCTTGTCTGGAAAACCCCATGGATAAAGGAGCCTGGTGGGCTACAGTCCACGGGGTTGCAAGAGTTGGACATGACTTAGCAACTAAACCTCCTAAGATTCCCACCCCCTATATACTGCTGCTGCTGCTAAGT
>SJYX01024892.1:193328-208565 GCA_006410675.1 Oreotragus oreotragus
TCTATCAGATCTAGGCCCTTAAATCTATTTCTCACTTCCACTGTATAATCATAAGGGATTTGATTTAGGTCATACCTGAATGGTCTAGCGGTTTTCCCTACTTTCTTCAATTTAAGCCTGAATTTGGAAATAAGGAGTTCATGATCTGAGCCACAGTCAGCTCCTGGTCTTGTTTTTGTTGACTGTATAAAGCTTCTCCATCTTTGGCTGCAAAGAATATAATCAATCTAGCCAACCATAAATGCATTCGCAAACTCAACTGAGATCAGAAGAGACACCCGGTGGATCACTCATCACAGCCCTAGTTATCAACCTTTATAATTGTGAACTAAATAAATGGCCATTGTTTTAATAGTAAGTTCTGGGATGGTCTGTAATACAGTAAAAACTAATGGGGACAGTTGTTGACTTTTACCTTGAGTACCATTACTGATGGGGTTCCCTAGTAGCTCAGCTGGTAAAGAATCTGCCAGCAATGCAGGAGACCCTGGTTCGATTTGTGCATTGGGAAGTTCTGCTAGAGAAGGGATAGGCTACCCACTCCAATATTCTTGGGCATCCCTGGTGGCTCAGATGGTAAAGAATCTGCCTTCAGTGCAGGAGACCTCTCATCAGGGTTCAATCATGGGCTGGGAAGATCCCCTGGAGGAGAGCATGGCAACCCACTCCAGTATTCTTGCGTGGAGAATCCTCATGGACAGAGGAGCCTAGAGGGCTAAGTCCATGCGGTTGCAAAGAATCGGACATGACTGAGGGACTAAGCACACAGCACACATACAATTAATAGGGACGCTTTGAGCATTTTGTAACTTCCTGTTTTGGAACAAAGAATTAGTAAGATGCTTCTGCTGGTGAAGTTAACAGGTTTCTTCTGTCTAGCATTTTTCTGATATAGCATAGCTCCTATACTCTCAAAACTGACATATGGATGTAGAATAGAGTTTAGAAGTTTCACAGAATCTCCACATTTTAGCACAGAATTCTGTCTTATGTCTGAATGACATAAGACACTAGGCTTTGAATATCTGTTTAAGCAGATCTTCCATGGACCCCTTAACGGTTTAAGAAGGTATGGGCTCTGGCTCCCTTCTTATTCTTATTCAAGGAAACACAGGTTTTAACAGACCAAGTGGCCTAAGTAGGTGACAACTACACTCATTTCCTATTGCATTCATAATCTCCTGCCCAATTTCCTTGACTTCAATGGGGTCACAGATCTGAAGAATTACAGAGCTATTTAGTGGTAGTGAAAGAACAATTTCAGAGGAGATTCATAGATTTTGATGACTATGAATCATACCTTAAAAATTTGTGGCTACCTTTGAAGTGAAAACCACAGGATGTATCTGATTTACTCAGCGTCTGTGCTGTTCCTGTGGTTCAGTTTCCAAAAGACCTGACTGAGCTGAAAATGAACTGCACCCACCAAGAAGACCGTTGGTAAAAATGTTGGGTATGTTAACCAGAATTGCACTGAATTTTCTGTCCCCTCGGCCAACATCTTGCTCAAGTTTGGAGTTTATTGGCTTTGCAGAAATGTTTTCTTTCAGGAAACTCTTGAGATCAGAGCCGAGTCTCTCTTGGGGATGTAGATTGTGATGAGATTGGCTCCAGAGGAGTGTACTCTTAAGGTTCTTCAGAAGAGCTCAGTTTAATATGCTTTCTTACTGACTGGTTAAGCATACATAGGACTGCTACAAGAATGTGTCTGACAAAAATGGATTTTTGACTGTGTTTGATAGAACAACACTTTTTTTTTTTTTTTTAAGATTTCTTCATATTGAGTGAAGAGAAATTGTACCCCTGATGGTCCTCTCATCATGAACCTAGTCTGGTTAGTGGGCAAATCTGGCAGATATTTTAGTGTGACACCATGAATATTTTCATTTACTTTACTTGGTGAATTTAGCTGAAGGTTCTGATGGACTGAATATGTAAATTTCTAGGAACTAGGTCTCAGTTGAAGGGATTACCAAATTTGCCAGAGAAATCTAGTGGCTTTGTCACCCTGGAATGTATACATTTTAAAAAATATTTTCTATTATGATTGAATAATGATATGACTTTTTAACTAACAAATTCATCAGAAACTTCTTCCTTTTGAAGTCTGATTTTATTTTGGCAGAAGAGAGAGGCTATACTTTCCTAAGGGGTGACATTATGCTTTCAACTCAGCCAAGCCCAGTCTATTAGATTTCCAATGGAAAAAAAGTTAATCCAATGACAATTTGATTAGATGATGATAATGATGATTAGTACTAGTTACATTTATTGAGCACTGGGCAAGACACTAAATGATCCATATTAATCCTCACAGCAACCCGGTGAGGTAGGCACTATGTTACCCCCATTTTCAGATGATGAAATTGAGGAACGGAGAAATCAAATGCCCAGGTAGCATAGCTAGTAAATAGAAAAAGATGGGGCCCAAATATGGTTTTGTTAGACACGAAACTCAAGCACTTCAAAATGTTATATAGGATTAAAGTACCAAAGAATTTCTGTTTTTCATCTTTTTATCAAAATGTGCTTAAGCAGCTAGTGGCAATTCTTTTTTGCATTATCAGAGTAGATGCTTATAACAGCAGGGGAAGAAAAACAATTTTCTCTACACTTCTGAGTACTTAGTGAGATCTTTGTAATAAATACAGATTAACACAAGAAAACCAAGTAAATTTATTAACATGTAGACCTCATGTATACAGGGGAGGTGCCCAGGAAAGAAATGAGTAACCCAAACAGGTTTAGAATTCAGGCTTCAATACCATCTTGATGACTTTTTAGGAAAGTTGAATGGGCCCCTAGGAGAATATATGGGAGATATTATTGTTGGTGACAAAGTTTGTCTGGGTGTGGGGTCTACTTCTAGATAGTCAATCCCTCCTGTGATAAGTCAATCTTCCCTGATTGATGAAACTTTGGAGAAGGAATTTATAACAACTGAGTTCATTTTGGAGGATCTATCTTTAGTCAAACAAGGGAAGTTCAGAGAAAGTCCCCCTGGTCCTGCACTTGTTGTTTCCAGATGCCCACAAAATAATCAACATACTAAAATGGTATATTTTGGGGTGACAGGTCCTATGAGCCTTTAAAACTTAATATCATTTGGTTTAACTTTTGGTTGAGGAACACTCAGTGTTAACTCCTAGAAACAGAGTATGAGAAATGATGTCAAGTTTACCATCTCTATTGGATTACATTCTGAAGGATCTTTTAGGCTTTTCATTCCATTCCTAAAAGAATATTTTGGCCATAATTCTGTTGCAGGATAGGAGACTCCTTCCAGAGCCCAAGAGTAGGATCTTCTCTAATGCTTGGAAATGAATTATTTAAGGAAACAGACGTGATAACAAAGCAAGAGACTTTATTGGGAAGAGGTGCCTGGGTGGAGAGCAGCAGGGTATGGGAACCCAAGAGGACTGTTCCACCACATGGTTCACAGTCTCAGGTTTTATGGTGATGGGGTTAGTTTCAGGGTTGTCTCTTGCCAATCATTCTGACTCAAGGTCCTTCCTGTTGCACACACATTACTCAGCCAAGATGGATTCCAAGGAGAAGGATTCTGGGAGGTTGGTAGGACATATGGGTTGGCGTCTCCTCTCTCCTTTTGACCTTTCCTAAATTCTTACATTTGGTGGTACCTTGTTAGTTCCATATTTCTTACCAAGATGTCCTGATGTAAGTTAACTCATGTGAGTGGTTACCATGGTGCCTGGCCAGGGCAGGCGGTTTCAGTCACTGGTTCTCCTAACAAGTCTAGAGATAGGGGAAAAAGAGATGAACAAAAAGGGTGGAGAAGAGAAAGACTGAAAGAGACAGGGGGAGGGAGCATGAAAGAGGGAACTGCCTTTACCACTACCAACCAACAGCTGGCCTTCTCACATCTCTCCAGACTTCTTTTGATGCATCCAAGACATGTCAGTGCAACTCTAAGTATTTCTGTTGTATTGCTTGGAAAATTAAAGGTCGTCACACATTGCAAGGTGTGGTCTTATTTTACTTAATTTTATATACAACTGGTTTTGTTTGAGCTCTGTCAGCTATTTGCCTTCCGTGGGCAGCTACAGTTGGCTGGCACGCAACTAGCCAAGTATGTGTTAGTCAACACATGAGATACAGTTTGTGTAGCCATGTAATGAAAAAGCCCATGAAGTTCAGGCATGTTGAATCTTCTTCTAAGACGTCCTGTGGGGTTCTGTAAGGAAATCTTTGGCTACAGGGAAACATAGGGCCAATGCCTTTCCCAACCAAAATATGTTGGTGACATTACCCTGTATAAACAAACATCTGCTTTGATTTGCGAGGAAATCCTTGGTGCTTGGAGAGGTTAGAGAAATGGACTTAGAAGACATTCATCTCATGGAATGTCTGCAGCAGTGCAGCTGGCCACAGAGAGAGCCTTGGACAAAGGAGAAGGAAGCCAGGATGACTCACTCCACGTTGGCTGGGTGGTTCACACGCCTGCCTGCCCAACGGAACAGGAAGGCCCTTATTGTGCTCAATTGTTTTCCTGAATGCCTTTCTCAACAACAGCGAAAGGAAACATTACTGTTTGGCTTCAAGCCATCCAGGCCACTCGGTACTTACAGTGCTTAGAATGTAAAAGCTGGGCTTGGCCTAAACCTGCAGAGACACACGGCTGCCGTTGTTTCTGTCTGTGTTTCAGATTAAACTGCTGCCTTTTGCAGTAAACAATCCCGAGTGATTTAAGACAATGGGAACTCCCTTTACTAGCAAAACCTCTGACCCAGGTCTGACCGTTTGCTTTACAGGCCCGTTTCGCCCAGCAACCCCATGGGGGTGCCTGATCACCACCACACATTGACTCTTGCTGGAATAAAAGACAGCTATGTCCTTTTTGCAGAGGATTGCTCCAGAGGGACTGGGCAGGTGGGGAAAGAGTGGCCTGGGGAAAAAAGAGGAAGAGGAAACCAACAGGTTCTTTAATATAGAAGATGCCTGGAGAGCTTGGGCCTCCAGGTGGAATTACAGGCACAGTGAGTCCCCAGGGAGCCTTCGCCGGTGGAGCTAGTGGTAAAGACCAGGCCTCCCAAAGCAGGAGACATAAGAGATATGGGTTCAATTCCTGAGTTGGGATGGTCCCTTGGAGGAGGGCGTGGCAACCTACTCCAAGTATTCTTGCCTGGAGAATTCTATGGACAGAGGAGCCTGGTGGGCTACAGTCTATAAGGTCGCAGAGTCAGACACAACTGAAGTGACTTAGCATGCACGCAGGCACGCATGCACGCACACAAGGCCCAAAGTTCAGCGCTCTTTCCCTCAGAACGCCGAGAAGACCTCACAAGCCTGCCTGTCATGGTCCGGGGTCTCCAGTGTCAAGGTGTCCCTCTTGGGGACCAGCCTGGTAATTCTTCCCCTTCAGACACTCTGCCTGGGCCCTGGTCTGTTCCTCTGCTGCCCACCCCTGAGAAGACTGCTCCAGGGGCACAGAGGCTGGATTCGTGCTTCAGTTTGTGACAGAAAATGGGGTCTGGGACTGAGGTGGAGAGAAAGCTTCTCTCCTTGACTCAGGATGGCTCTGGGCACTGAGTGTCAGTGTGCCAGCATCCCAGGCGTCAGCTTCCTGAACTGGCCTCAGCGCTCTCTCCTCAGAGGCTCAAGCTGGTGGCCAGAGAGGGGGCTCGGGAGGGTGGGCTGGTGGCGGCAGGAGGCAGATTCCACACGGTACCTCTTGGCTTCCTCACTCCCTGGCTCCCTCCTCTCTCAGATTCCCCTGCACCTGCTCCATCCTCAGCTTCAGACAAGCTCTCAGGCAGATCACCTCCCACAGAGTGACACAGGCGAAGGGTTTCCTGGCCCATTTGTTCTGACACAACAGAGAGCTGGAATCCATTAGGGCTCATCCAGGAAATCCTCCCTCTTGAGTTTATGCCATATCCTCCAGGGGTTTTGTCAGTTCAGAGCCATACATACCCAGAAACGCAGGTTGCCAAAGACTTTCCCACGCTCCAGATAGTTCGGGCAGCTAGATTAAGGAAGAGCAACCAGGTTCTTTGCTGTACGACTTCTCAGAGACAGAACTATGTGTCTGGGTAGCTTTACAAAGAGGCTCAGATATGAGGGTTAACTTGTCCTTTGGCGCATGTGTGCCAAGTTACTTCACTTGTGTCTGACTCTTTGTGACCCTGTGGATCACAGCCCACCAGGCTCCTCTGTCCAAGGGATTCTCCAGGCAAGAATACTGGAGTGGGTTGCCGTGCCCTTCTCCAGGGGCTCTTCCCAACCCAGGGATCCAACCCGCATCTCTCCTGCACTGGCAGGTGGGTTCTTTATGACCAGCGCCACATGGGAAGCCCCGACTTGTGCTTTAGTCTGGTTAAGTACTAATCTCTAGTTCCAAAGTGGGAACAATAAGCATGTGATTTTCAAACAGTTGCGAGGGCCTCTCTCAGAGAATTCAGACTCAGCAGCCAGGAATAATGCTACAGGCAGCTTTATGGCTGCCTCTGACTCCCCTGAATCCCCTGAGGGGAGGGGAGTGTCTGAGGTCGATGGAGGGGAAGGGTTACAGCTTTCAGAGCCCTGAGCAGGGTGAGCTGGTTGCGGCTGGCCAGAAGAAGCAACAGTGTCTGGACTGAATGCCCTTCACCGGGAGTGAGGTGGGGACAGCAATTATGACCTCACGTTCCAGGCAGGGTGGGGTGGGGGGACAGCCATGGGACCTCAGGCTGCCCCTGAGAAAGGGCCAGAAGACTTATCCTTTTGGGAGAGCTAACTGGTAGCCTCAGGGCTCCTAGGGGAAACAGGCGGACTTGCCCAAGCTAGGGTGCGTAGGCTCACGTGGTCCACGGCTCTCTAAGGGACATCAAAAAATAAGCAAACCAAATCCCAGCAACAAAAGCCAAATCACACCCTTAATTCAAACATCACGTTTGTACACACGTACTGTTTCTAACACATAAACACATACTGTCAGGATGTTATAACCGGACAGAACCATCAAGCTCACTCATTGGGGCCTGAGCGAAAATCTCATTATGGAGCAATATTTACCTAGAAGCCTAAACCCTGGGGACCAAGGGTGAAGGAGGACTGTCTGCAAAACACAATCAATACACAATCTTGCTATCATTGGACCACTGCCACCTTTTTTTTTTTTTTTTAAATTCAAACATCACGTTTGTACACACGTACTGTTTCTAACACATAAACACATACTGTCAGGATGTTATAACCGGACAGAACCATCAAGCTCACTCATTGGGGCCTGAGCGAAAATCTCATTATGGAGCAATATTTACCTAGAAGCCTAAACCCTGGGGACCAAGGGTGAAGGAGGACTGTCTGCAAAACACAATCAATACACAATCTTGCTATCATTGGACCACTGCCACCTTTTTTTTTTTTTTTAAACTCTTCAGCCACTCCACCATGCAGCTTCAAAAATCCCCTCAACATCCTCTCCCGCCCCCAGCTGACTCCGGCACCTCCCCGACTCCCTCCTGCTGCTGTGGAAGTCAGGAATCTTAACCACTGGACCACCAGAAAAGTTCCATTGCTGCCATTTTCTTTCTTGCTTTTTTTCTTAAAGAAACATCACAGATGTATAGAACAGTTTTTTGGACTCGGTGGGAGAGGGAGAGGGTGGGATGATTTGGGAGAATGGCATTGAAACATGTATAATATCACCTCAACATCCTCTCCTGCCCCCAGCCGACTCCAGCACCTCCCCGACTCCCTCCTGCTGCTGTGGAAGTCAGGAATCTTAACCACTGGACCACCAGAAAAGTCCCATTGCTGCCATTTTCTTTTTTCTTAAAGAAACATCACAGATGTATAGAACAGTCTTTTGGGCTTGGTGGGAGAGGGAGAGGGTGGGATGATTTGGGAGAATGGCATTGAAACATGTATAATATCATATAAGAAATGAATTGCCAGTCCAGGTTTGATGCAGGATACAGGATGCTTGGGGCTGGTGCACTGGGATGACCCAGAGGGATGACCCAGAGGGATGGTACAGGGAGGGAAGTGGGAGGGGGGTTCAGGATAGGGAACATGTGTATACCTGTGGCGGATTCATGTTGATGTATGGTAAAACCAATACAATATTGAAAGTAATTAGCCTCCAATTAAAATAAATAAATTTAAATTAAAAAAAAGAAACATCACCTATTAAAATCTCTTGGAAACAGAATTTTATGGAACTCAGGAACACATTCATCTATATAGATTCCAGCTTTCTTTGTTCTTTTTTCAGCGACAAAGAGATCAGCAGAATACCCAAATTGGAAATAAACAACATCCAGCCAAGTGGGAACTTGACAAGTCTGCTTATAAGAAGTGTCCTTTTTCACTTTTCTCTTATGTTGTATTCCAAGGCAAACAAGTGAAGGAGGCAGTGCTGGAGGAAAGGAGAAGCGGGACGGGGAGAGCCAGGGGGTGTAACTGGCAGGTGACAATCAGTGTTGCCTGAGAACAGGAACAGGGGAAGCTGCCTAGTTCTTTGAAAGAGATGGAAGATAGTGAGCTCTGTTTGGACAGGCTTCAGGTGTGTCCAAGTGGAAATCTCCACTAGGCAGGCAGATATATGAGTCTGGACCTCAGAGATGTCTGGGCTGGAGGCATAACTTTGGGTTAACAGAGACTTGAAACCATGAGTGTGCATAACATCATTGGAGACAGTTCAATATGAACAGGAGAAGGGCTAGACTGGGTTCAAAGAGGAGCCTGGAAGGAGACCAGGCAGGAGGAGCAGAAGGATCTCAGGTACCCATGCAGCTGGTAATGGTGTTTAGCTGCTCAATCGGTCCAACTCTTTGCGACTCCATATACTGTAGCCCACCAGGCTTCTCTGTCCATGGGATTTCCCAGGCAAGAATACTGGAGTGGGCTGCCATTTCCCTCTCCAGGGGATTTTTGCAAACCAGGGGTCCAGCTGGGGTCTCCTGCTTTGACAGGTGGATTCTTTACTAGGAAAAGCTACCAGGGAAACCACACCCCACAGTTGTTTAGACACAGACCACCCTGCCTGGCCCAGGATACAGGGGAACAGCACAGATTTACATTAACTAGTTAAATGGGGCCGGTTTTTCTTTTCAAGTGTCACCTTTAATTTATATATTAAAATAGAGTTTTCAAAGCATTGTTTTGATACTTTTGATATAAAAATTACATTCTTGTGATGAACCAGCATGGAAGTTGTAGAAGGTATTAAGAGCCGCCCCACTTTTTCTATTAATAGTTTTATTGAGGTATGATTGACAAATGAAATAGTAAGATATTTAAAGTATGCAACATATTGATTATATATATATAATCAAATTATATATATTTGTATATAATCACACACATTGTGAAAGAATTCCCCCATAAAGTTAATTAACACACCATCTCCCATATTTACCCTTTGTGAGAACAAGTTCCCTTAGCAAATTTCGATGCTACTGTACAGTGTTACCTTCAGTGTTACTGAAGGCAACGGCATCCCACTCCAGTGCTCTTGCCTGGCAAGTCCCATGGACAGAGGAGCCTGGTAGGGTGCAGTCTATGGGGTTGCTAGGAGTCGGACAGGACTGAGCGACTTCACTTTCACTTTTCACTTTCATGCATTGGAGAAGGAAATGGCAACCCACTCTGGTGTTCTTGTCTGGAGAATCCCAGGGACGGGGGAGCCTGTGGGCTGCCGTCTCTGGGGTCGTACAGAGTCGGACACGACTGAAGCGATTAGCAGCAGCAGCAGCAGCAGCAGCATACAGCGTTACAGGCTTCCCTGGTGGCTCAGACAGTAACGGATCTGCCTGCAATGGAGGAGACCTGGGTTTGATCCCTGGGTTGGAAAGATCCCCTGGAGGAGGGCATGGCAACCCACTCCAGTATTCTTGCCTGGAGAATTTCATGGGCAGGGGAGCCTTGTGGGCTACAGACCATGGGTCACAAAGAATCGGACACAACTAAGCGACTAAGCACAGCACAGCATACAGTGTTATCGGCTGTGTTTACTGTGTTGTGAATCTCACTCATCTTATAAGACTAGTTTGTACCTATGTATCAGCCTCTCCCTGTTTTCCCCATCCCCTCCTGCCCAGCCCTTGACAACCACCTTAGGAATTCAATGATTCCACACATAAGTGATACCAAAAGGTATCTGTACGAGGCCCCCTTTCACAATAAAGAAGTTGAAGCTCACCTGTGGGGGAGAAAGGGCAATTAGGGTTAACTGTCCTGTGACAGTTATGTGTCATGTGTCTTCCTGAGGCAGGAGATGGATGGGTCCCAGGCTGAAGAGCTGGAGTTCCCCTCCCAGGAACAGATAGTGAGACGTGAAGGAGGAGGAGCTAATCCTTGTCCAGGTGTGTGTGTGTGTGTTCTTAGTCGCTCAGTCGTGTCTGACTCTTTGCAACCCCATAGACCACATATTTCAAAGTGAGAAGGAGACCTTTCCAACTACACGTGCACAGAAAGGCTCCTTGGAGCCTTTCAAATGGGAGTGAAGGGAACCTACCACAGGCCTCTTCACTGATGCGCGTGTGCACAGGGGAAGACCCTGAGATAAGACAAATACAGACTTAGAACCAGGCAAAGCAAGACGACTGGCCGAAGGACACCCAGGAGAAATGTACCATGCAAGTGCTTCAGGCCACCGCAAGAGTGTATTTCTCTCTGAGTCTACCTGTGTGTGCATCCACACGTACCTTTTTTTCCTCCCAATAAGCTCTTGTTTCACTATTTTCTGTGTTGACGGGAATCCATTTTTACAAAGTCAAAGGGCCAGGGCCTTGTCACTGGCCGTTGGTCTAGTGGCTAGGATTTAGCATTCTCAATGCCACTACTAGATCTCAATCTCTAGCCAGGAACTGAAATCCGGCTTCAAGTTGCTGCAGACTGAGGCCACGTGAAATCATTCCAATCTCTTTATTTTATTATTTTTATGTTGATTTTTATATTCTTTAAAAAAATTAGTACAATTGCTTTACAATGTTGTGTTGTTTTCTCCTGTACAACAACATGAATCAGCTATAAATATACACATATTCCTACCTTTTTGAGCCTCTTTCTTACCCGCCACCCCATTCCATCCTCTAGGTCATCACAGAGTACTGAGCTGAGCTCCCTGGGCTATACAGAAGCTTCTTAATAGCTATCTATTTTACACATAGTAGTATAATATATATATGTACCAATCCTACTATCTCAATTCCTCCCACCCTCTCCTTTCCTCTGTGTCCACAAATCCGTTCTCTCTGTCCCGCCCTGCAAAGATGTTCATACCCCAGAGTTCACCACTGCAGCACCAAGGAATTAACCTAGTTCTTTATTTTTAATTCACTTTTATCCCATCTGTGCTCAGTCATATCTGACTCTTGGTGATCCATGGATGGTAGCTCACTAGCCTTCTCTGTCAGTGGGATTTTCCAAGCAAGAGTACTGGAGTGGGTTGCCCTTTCTTCCTCCAAGGAATCTTCCTGACCCAGGGATTGAACCCAACCAAGGAATTAACCTAGTTCTTTATTTTTAATTCACTTTTATCCCATCTGTGCTCAGTCATATCTGACTCTTGGTGATCCATGGATGGTAGCTCACTAGCCTTCTCTGTCAGTGGGATTTTCCAAGCAAGAGTACTGGAGTGGGTTGCCCTTTCTTCCTCCAAGGAATCTTCCTGACCCAGGGATTGAACCCACGTCTCCTGTGTCTTCTGCATTGCAAGAGGCTTCTTTACCTGCTGAGCCATCATTGGGGAAGCCCTTACTTCTTTGGCTCATTGCGTATGATTTGTAATCTTGTAAATACATCTGTCCACTTTCCTACTGGATTCTAATGTACCCAGCATCCTGACTGTGTTTTACTCTCCTAGGCTCTGCTTCTTCCATCCAGTACCTTACTTTGTAACTCCAAAGTATTTGATAAATTGCAGTGAATAGAATCAATGGTAGGATCAAACACTGGTGTTTTGAATGCTTTGAACCTTCATCCACTGCTCAGCAATGTCCTCCCCTACTGATCAGTGGCACCTAAGAGGAGTTTTTGTCACAATTAGTATTAGAACAGCCCCATAAGATGCTATGGAAAAACTCAAATGAACTTTTTTGTCAACCCAGTACTCCATTGTGTACCCAATACTCCATTCTGTAGGGGTGTCTTCTGAGAGAATACATCATGACCAGTTGCACAAAGACTTTTTGATTCATCATGTATTTCTACACAATCTCTTTTCATTTTGATTTCTTAAGCATACAACACTGCATGGGAATTTCTTTTTGGAAACATGGAGAAGCAGTTTTCTTTCATTTCTTGAGAGTTAAAATGTACACACATGTAATTGTTCTGTTTTGCTTGTTCTGTCTGTATTCTATTTTGTGCAATTTTGAGTTTGTTTCCTTTGAGTTTAGACACTCATAGGATGCCTCATTTTGGCCAGTTTCTGCCCTGGGCTATGAGAAATGAGGGCAACTCACACAGTATAGGGGAGAGAGAACATGGGCTTTTTGGGGGCATCTGATAGGCAACTTACCCTCTCAAGATGTGTTACCTCATTGTTAAAGAAACGCTTATTGCCTTTATAGGGCTTGTAATGAGAATTAAGGGAAATGAGATCTAAAGCTAGTGCATACCATGTGCTCGATACATGTTTATTTTCCATCCACTCCCTCTATTTTTAACTCTGACACATATTTATTATGTAACCTTGAGGGAGCTCTTTCAACACTTAGGCATCATATCAATGTACATTTGTCATTTACTGCTTCTTACTTTCTTTTTTTTTCCCATTAGCCTAGGCTTCCCCACAATAAATTCTAAACGTTCCAAGGATAGAACAATGAATTTTATTTTTTAGGTGTTTTTATGCCCACCTATGATTTGCTCATCATCAAGTAGGTGGTCAGATGCTTCTTAACTAGCTTTTCTTTATTTCTGCTTCATCATTTGTCATCTGATGATGATGACTGTATTTATCCTGTGTAAAAAATTAATTAGAAATTGGAAAAAAATCCATAAATCTCAGGTATTCATGGTGGAGATCTAAGGTGGTGTTGCTGTGACTATTGATTTACGCTATGGTTTCCCTAATCAGAGGACCCTGGGATCTATACTCATCACTCTTTTCTCTCTGCATGGCAGGATTCCCAGCTCAATCTGTAAATTGGCAAGCAGTGAAGTCTGTGCAGACGGGAGAGTCAGTTAGAAATAAAGTGACTCGATAATTTGTTGTCCAAATGGGAATACATGTGAACGTGCAAAGGGGACCTATTAGTAACTGTGGCAAACCAGGGCTGTGCAGGGCAAACCATGATCACTCTGGCTATACCAGTTGGGCACCAAAGTTATCTTTGTCCTGTGACAGCCATGTCACACTAACCCCATTGATATCAAAGCATATTGAAGCAATTATAATGTTAACTGGATTTTGTCTGCACTCTGCAGCATGTATTTAACATATCCACTTTTGAAAACTTATTTTTGTAGTTTTTCTTTATTAGAATATAACTGGGGCTTCCCAGGTGGCTCATCTGCCTGCCAGTGCAGGAGATGCAGGAGATGCTGCTTTGATCCCTGGGTCAGGAAGATCCCCTGGAGTAGGAAAAGTCAACCCACTCCAATATTCTTGCCTGGAAAAGTCCATGGACAGAGGAGCCTACAGTGGTGGCGGTCTAAAGTCCACGGGAGAACCAGAGAGTCAGCTACGACTGAGAGACTGAGCAGGAGTGAGCACATGCTGCTGCTGCTAAGTCGCTTCAGTCGTGTCCCACTCTGTGCGACCCCAGAGACGGCAGCCCACCAGGNTCTAGCAGGGCCAATTTTACCAAAGATCTTTTCTACACAGGAGAAACAATTTGGCCATAAGATTAGCTCAGTGAAAAATTAAAAACCTTAGTTTTATTCTGCTTATGAGAGCTGGGGTAAAATCATGGAACTTGTAACTATAACTTTACTTGATCAACTGTATATTTTAGGATATCTAAATATAGATCAGTGAAAATGCTGCATTCAAATTGAGATATGCTATGTGAAGTACAGATGGTAATTTTAAGACTTAGAATAAAAAATGTAAAATAGCTCATCAATAATATTAATTGCAGGTTGAAATATAATATTTTGAATATTGGGATTAAATAAAGCATATTACTAACATGAATTTTGCCTTTCTCCTTTCAGTTTTTTAAAAATGTGGCTAGTAGAGTGTTTAAAATTGCATAGGTGGCTTGCTTTTTTTTCCTTATGAAACAGTACTACAGTAGAAACAGACAATATTTAGAATCTCCACTAAGTAGCTGATCTGGTGCCCTTGAATTGTCTACCCCGCATTCTAAGTTTATTAATTTTTCTGCCAAAATCAACATCTTGAGGCACCTGACATTGTGTTAATTATATGCTCCTCAATACTTATATAAATACAGGTTGAATTTTCTAAAATAAATAAATGCTTGAGCATCTTACAGGAAACCAGTGTAGCTGTGTAGGACACCCTGTCTAGTGTTCATCCCTCTGGAGCATCAGTTTTCTTTCTCTTATCCCTGCAGTTTATAGACGTGGTTCCTGCTTGCCATCCTTGTATTGGTCCCCAACAAGCAGCAGCTCCAGCTGGACCGCTGCGTCTTCTTCTGGGAGTGTGAGTGGGGATACCCTGGGCTTGCTGGTTTTAAGAGGGTAACAGGCAGGAAGGACAGGAGTCTCCAAATGGAGGAAATAGGCTGCAAGTGCCGGACATTTTTTATCTCTCTCTTAAGCAGCAGGAGGAAGCAAATTACTAGCGTTATATTTTTTCCACTTCTCTATACAAATTTAAAAAGAGGTTTCTCTTAAAATTCTTTGTTGCCGCAAGGACACCTGGTTCCACCTGCACTTAACTTTTCTCAAATCTTATGGAAATGTTTGTCTTAAGCTATGTTAATGAACAACATGCTTGCCCTGGACTCTGTCCTCAGAACAGAGGACAGAGCCTAATACTCTAAGTTCCGAGCCTAAGACTCAGAACCGACTTGACCAACCAGCATGATTTACTTATGCAAATGTTCTCTTAAGCTATATTAATGAGACTGTATTTGCTTGGAAACCTGCCTTCCTTCAAGATCCATGTCAACCATGTTATGGCCCGGGACAACTCACCTCGTGCCAATGTTATCTCAAAATGTTTGTTGCGGGTGAGGGACCTGGTGCCAGTTTCTGAGTTTTGAGACATTTCTTTTCTCTAATTAGCAGACTGTTAGTAGCTATATAACATCTGGCTAAAGACTAGCAGGGGGGCACTCTTTCTGCCCCCTTCTGATGTCTATGTGAGAA
>SJYX01024892.1:216877-231421 GCA_006410675.1 Oreotragus oreotragus
TTTTTAATAGAGTCTTCCCCTGGGAATGTGAAGTCTTCATGAGAACGTGGACCAATTACATATAACCTCAGAAGAGTGAAGTGGCTAATTCTATGATGGGGCTGAGGAAGGGTAGAGGAGTGTTCTAGAAAAAGGAAGAAAAGATGGACAGACAGACAGCAAGCCAGTGAGTGAGCACATTCCCAACCTTTTAGTTTCCAGTTCTGGCTCCTTACTCAGGAAATCTGTGAAATACCACTTTCATAATGAGATTTCCTCTTTTGCTTACAGTACATTGAATTGATTGTTTTCTCCCTTACAACCAACGTTCTTCATAAGCACAGTATTTTAAGATTGTGGGCATATGAGTCAAGCAGGCTTAGGTTTGTAACCTCCCCTAGGAAACAGGCAAAATGATCCTTACATCCTGGGGTTGCTGTGCAGATGAGATGACGTGTAAGATGCTGACACTGGCACTCTGTACCTGGTCCATGGGATGGCTAATTGTATTACTTATAGGGGTGAGCTCAGTTTTTTCCTGAGAATCCCAAAGAGATCCAGGAAGAATGCCTTTTATGGGTTGAGTGAGGCTCTCCATTGTTCAGTGCATAAATACCCCTTGCCTAGTTTCGTGGCACAGGTAATAGCCCTTCTTCCATTGGTTGGACCAATTTGGGCCAAACTGTGGTGTGTGTTCTTAGGGTCCTTCACTGGGTCCATAACCCATGGCCTGCCAGTGTCCTTACTGAGTCCTCCTTTCATTGTTATCCTCATCGAGGCATCAGGAGAAGATATATATTTCTGGTCCCACTCGAGTTTGTATACTTTATAATAACAACAGAAAGAGGACACCAAAGTAGCTTCCTTGTATGAAGAAGCTATTGTTGTGCAGATTCTTTTTTTTTTTTTTTTTTGCCATGCAGATTCTGTACTAAGCACTTTACATGTATTATATCTACTCTGCATGACACACCTGCAAGGCAGGTATCATCATAACCAGTTGACATCACAAACTAAAATTCTGAGAGGCTGAGTGACTTGGCCTAGGCTGATCTTGGTGGCCTCACTTGCAATGGCTTGGAGCAGGACTTGGGTTCCCAGTCAGAGATTGGGTTGGGTCAGAGCGGTTGGAAGCACCAGATCCTAGCCACTAGATCAGTGGTCAGTGACAAGGGCCCTGGCCCTTAGGCTTTGTCCCACAAAGACGGAAAGTACAAGTTAAATATTTTTTAAGAGAGAAAATACAATATATGTGGATAGACACGTGGGCAGACTTAGCGAGAGAGAGATAGTCGCTGAGTCGCACCTTTGTGGCAGTTTGAATTACTTTTATGTGACTTTTCTTCCAGATTTCCTTTGGTCAACCATTTTAATTTGCCTGCGTTCACAGTCCATATTTGATTTATCTCAGGGTCTTCCCATGTGTGCACATGCATCTCTTAGCCAAGATGGGTTCTACTGAAAAGGTGTCTGGGTAGAATATCCCTTGACATAATTCCTCCCTCTTTGCCCTCCGAGAAGCCTTTCTGCCTGTGTGGTGGTGGAGGTCTCCTAACTTCAAGAAAATAAATATGTGGTCTGAACAGGGCCCAGCCTTCTCTCTTAATTGTCCTGTTATTCTTGTCTTGGAGTTTCAGTCCACAGGGAATGAAACCCCAGTTGCTTTACCCTGGAGATGCCCATCTGCCTCCTGCCTCAAAGCCATCTGGCTAATGCTCATAAAATCTTGAAAGCCTGCTTGGACTGGAAGGAACTCTAACCCTGCAGGCTGAAACCTCAGGCAGGTTGCTTAACATCTATAGTTTTCTTCATTGTAACTTGGGGAGGACAGAATGTCTATACCATAGTGTTGTGGGGAGAATTCAATGAGATAACGCATGTTAAGCACTTGCTACAACGCTTTCCACATTTAAGGGTCTTTAAATTACCTGGACATCTTTCCTTGGCCATGGAAAAATTTTATATCTTATTTTTAAAAGCCATTATTTATAAACAGATTCTAAGAACTGTACTATGGAACAGAGCACTCAGGGTGTGTCTTCCTGAAAATGCCAGGGAAAATGCAATCAACAATTCTATTGTTTGGTTATTTATGATATCAAAGGAGTTTCTGGAATTTATTTTTTACAGCATGAATTATTTGGCATTGCTTGAGAAAGAGTCCCAAACAACTTGAGTTCAGCCAAAAACATTATTAAAGTTTTTCTTACCAGCATTCTGACTTTCCTCTTTGAACTTATGAATTCAAGCCAACACTTTTTTTTTTTCTGTTTCTGTCCTCTATACTCTGTTGGCAGGCAATGTTCACTTAAAAGCCCTGAAAAGAGAAAACTTCATGGGTGAAGACAAAAACACCCTACCGAAAAATGTTAACCAAATCCCATATCTCACACAGGCTTCCCTGGTGGCTCAGATGGTAAAGAATCCGCCTGCAAAGCAGGGGACCTGGTTTCAATCCCTGGGTCAGGAAGATCCCCTGGAGGAGGGAATGGCAACCCACTCCAGAACTGAAGTGTATAATCTCATCTCACACCTGAATTCTTTTCCAGCGAGACTGCCACTGCCTGTCAAGCTGGGCTGCTCACTGCCTGGTGTTTTGACAAAAGTTTTAACTTTGGTTTCAGGTTCGAAGGATTCGTTAATAAAAGAAACCACTAGTTAAACACAAATAAACACTTTTGATATTTAATAGAGAATTTTCTAATTTACTTTCAATATACAATCATAACATACATACATCTCCTAACTGGGCTGACAGCATCCAGGGTCAAGTCAAACAGCACTAGGAAATCCCCTGTAACAGCAGCCTGGAGTCCCCAGTGGGAATAGGTCCCAGGCAGCATAATCACTCCACGGGTGAGACTTCAAAATTGCCGTGTGGGTGTTCTCACTAATAATCCCAGGTTGCAAACTAATATCACCATCAGTTTGGGAGTGTTGACTAAAAAAAGATGTACAACTTGAGAGCTGTGAGTTAAGTTTTATTTGGAGCAAAATGAGGACTACAGCCCAGGAGGCAGCATCTCCGATAGCTCTGAGAGACGGCTCCAAAGCAGCAGTGGGGGAAAGTCAATATATAAAGATTTTGGTGAAGGGGGAGTTCAATGCCATGAAGTGCTCATTTTGCAAAAGGCTTTTGTTAGTCATGAGGATCTGATGTCACCATGAAGGACTTTCAGTTCAGTTCAGTTGCTCAGTCATGTCCAACTCTTTGCGACCCCATGAATCGCAGCACGCCAGGCCTCCCTGTCCATCACCAACTCCCAGAGGTCACTCAGACGCATGTCCATCGAGTCAGTGATGCCATCCAGCCATCTCATCCTCTGTCGTCCCCTTCTCCTCCTGCCCCCAATCCCTCCCAGTATCAGAGTTTTTTCCAATGAGTCAATTCTTGCTTCTCTAAATATGAGGAGATGCAATCATTGAGATCATAAAATCTTCGAGGTCAGGGGCAGAAGCCAGGAAGACTCCATGCCCAAAGGGTGGCGGCCAAGAGGAGTTTCCCCACGTCTGAGTTCAGGGGCAGCGGCCGAGAGTGCCAGGCTGCGATGGCGCAGGAACAGCCGAGAGGAGCTACCCCATGTCCGAGGCCAGGGGTGGCGGCCTGGAGGAGCCACATCCAAGGAATGGTGGCTGTGCAGGCGCAGGAGGGCCCAGAGGAGCTATCCCATGTTGAAGGTCAGGAAGGGCGGTGGTGAGGAGATACCCCTCATCCAAGGTAAGGAGCAGCAGCTGCGCTTTGCTGGAGCAGCCTTGAAGAGATACCCCACACCCAAGGTAAGAGAAACCCAAGTAAGATGGTAGGTGTTGCAAGAGGGCATCAGAGGGCAGACACACTGAAACCATACTCACAGAAAACTAGTCAATCTAATCACACTAGGACCACAGCCTTGTCTAACTCAGTGAAACCAAGCCATGCCTGCGGGGCAACCCAAGACAGGCGGGTCATGGTGGAGAGGTCTGACAAAATGTGGTCCACTGGAGAAGGGAATGGCAAGCCACTTCAGTATTCTTGCCTTGAGAATCCCATAAACAGTATGAAAAGGCAAAATGATAGGATACTGAAACAGGAACTCCCCAGGTCACTAGGTGCCCAATATGCTACTGGAGATCAGTGGAGAAATAACTCCAGAAAGAATGAAGGGATGGAGCCAAAGCAAAAACAATACCCAGCTGTGGGTGTGACTGGTGATAGAAGCAAGGTCCNTCAATGGAGGTGAGTCTGAGTGAACTCCAGGAGTCGATGATGGACAGGGAGGCCTGGCGTGCTGCGATTCATGGGGTTGCAAGGAGTCGGACACGGCTGAGTGACTGAACTGAACTGATGTTAGTACTAACTAGAAGTGTGTGTGCTCAGTCATGTCTGACTCTTTGAGACCACATGGACTGTCACCCCCCAGGCTCCTCTGTCCATGGGTTTCTCCAGGCAAGAATACTGGAGTGGGTAGCCATTCCCTTCTCCAGGAGATATTCTTGATCCAAGGATTGAACCTGGATCTTCTGCATTCTAGGCAGATTCTTTACCATCTGAACCACCAGGAAGTAGAAGAGTAACTGATAATTTTAACACATCTCCATGAGTTCATTTAGCATAGTGTTATACACATGTCATACCTTCCTATTCTGAGAGCAGAAGTAAAAATGTGAAAGATGAATAGAATCAGCACATTCTGTAATTCTTCAAGTTATTCAATCATCATTCACTTGTTTCTTTGCTCTTCCCTTCACTCCAGCATCTACTACATGTGTAGATCATTATGAATTTCTGAGGCTTTGCTACTCACGACCAGTGGCATCTGAGAATTTGTTAGGAATGCAGAATCTTGGGCCACCCCAGATTTACTGAATCAGAATCTGTGTTTTAACAAGATCCAGATGATACAAGTGAACATTAACATCTGGGAGGCCCTGCTGTAAGAATGAAGGAATCTGTTCGGTGTCTTCTAGCTCAGCATTTCATTGGGAATGCAAACATGTGCATAGGTAGCTAATATGGATCGCAGACTACATGCCTCAGTGTGTGCAAAATATGACTTTATTTTTCCAGTAACTCAATTTAATTCCTAGCTCCACATGTGACATGGTGGAAACTTCATCTCAGACAACGCAGAGCATGTCTCACTCTCTCCTGATGCAGTAGCAAGTTTCGGGGATGAGGGATGATCATTCATTAGTCATCTGTTCATCGGGGAGTCCTCTGGGATTTCCTTGGGCTGCATCGGCTCTTGGTTTCTGACTGGTGTGACAGTCTTACTGTTTTAAAAAAATAATTATTATTATTTTTATGGACCCCGTAGTGACTGAAGGTCTCTAAGCTTGAGGCCACATGGGGACATGGGGATTTCAGTGGGGCTTCCCAGGGTCTAGTGGGCTTGGACACAGGCCATGAGCCTCTACCCAAGAAGAGAACAGTAGAGAGGGTATATGCATGTATGTGTTTTCTGAGCCCCACTCTGGACTTTGCTCTTATTTCTCTCTCTGTCTTACACTTACTTCAGCTCAAGAAACCTTTCTATACTCGGAGAAGTCCTTCTCTCTTTTATTTAATTTCTTATATTTTCCTCAGGCGCAACAGCATGGTTTCTTAATGGGTTTAAGTTCTTGGAACCACAATTGCAAAGAAATTCTGCCATACACAATTCCCTGAGGCAAGGGCACTGGGCCTCCTCTTTATTTGCATGAGGAAAGGAGGGGAGATTCCCTTGAGGCAAATTCAAATGAAATAACATCTCAGCAATATTACTTTGCTAAGAATAATAGAATGGAAGAATAAAGAGAGATTAACTACAGAATAAGACATAAACTGGGCTTGACTGTGTAGCAGCACATGAACAAGAAAGTCATTCATTAAGGAGACGTCACACAAGTTCCCATCTTTAACCAATGACGTCTTCTCTGAGTTATGGTGAGCATGCCTGGAGCCATGCTCAGCCTTCAAGGATGAATTCAAAGATGCCCTGTGTGGGGCGTGGATGGTGCCAACTTTGCTCTTTGCCTCCTCATCAACTGAAAGCTGCTGTTGAAAATGAGGTTGTCTTGTTTTCACTGGAGTAACTTTTCTTTTTTATTCATTTGGCTGCACTGGGTCTTAGTTGCAGCCCTCAGGATCTTCAGTCTTCGTTATGGAGTGTGGGTTCTTAGTTGCGGTATGCAGAATCTAGTTCCCTGACCAGGGATCGAACATGGGTCCCCTGCATTTGGGAGCATCAAGTCTTAACCACTGGACCACCAGGCAAGTCCCTGGAGTGAATCTTTTAAGGACTACGGGCTGAGACACTTTGGCTGTTTGTTCTCCCTCAGACCACTTGAAGGTTTGGATGTTCTATTTTCTGTTCCTGTCCAAATCTTCTTCCAATGGGAAACATTCAAAGGGCTGAAAGTGTTCAGTACAGGATTAAATAAAGTTCTGTCAAGTAGATGCACCATCACTGTACTTCACTGCGCAACTCTCAGTTTGTGTTTTCAATGCAAAGTAGGGTTTCCTCCTGTCTTTTTGTCTGTCTGTCTTTGTATGTCTGCTTCATTCATTCTGCCTTGTGAGACTGTTGGATATTTTCCCAACTTGGTATCTTCTGTGATGATGGAAGCGCTGAAGAATTGATGCCTTTGAACTGTGGTGCTGGAGAAGACTCTTGAGTGTCCCTTGGACAGCAAGGAAACCAAATCAATCAATCCTAAAGGAAATCAGTCTTGAATATCCATTGGAAGGACTGATGCTGAAGCTGCAACTCCAATACTTTGGCCACCTGATGCGAAGAGCCAACTCATTGGAAAAGACCTTGATGCTGGGAAAGACTGAAGGCAGGAGGAGAAGGGGATGACAGAGGATGAGATGGTTGGGTGACATCACCAGCTCAATGGACATGAGTTGCAGCAAACTCCGGGAGATAGTGAAGGACAGGGAAGCCTGGCGTGCTGCAGTCCATGGGGTTGCAAAGAGTTGGACAGGACTTAGTGACCGAACAACAGCAATGATGATAGAATATTGACTCATAGAGTAACAGATCCCAGCCTGGGGATCATGTAAGACATTGTGCCAGCTTGCCTGGTATGAAAACAAATAACCATTTTTCTTCTCGCTTTTAATTTTTATGTATACTACATTCAGAGTGTCTTCCTCCTGTGATCAGACATCATTAACATAAAAGGGAAAAGGTTTTCTGACCAGCTTGTGTTTGTAAACAGCATTTAGGCATAGGATTTGAAGGTTGTGGCAATGAGGCTGGGCCATTGTAAGAAATTTTAAGCTGGTACCAGTGTCAGTGATCATCAGAGTTACTTTTTCATGGGAGTCATTTTATAGGTTTTAAAGCACTGTTGTAAATATATTTGTTAATTCGTATGGGTTTCACAACAACCACAGAGATAGATAAGACAGGTTTTTCCTGTCTCATAAATGAAGAGATTGCAGCTAACGTGATTTGCCTAAGGTCATGTAAGTAGTCCCCAGTAGACGTGGAACTTTAGCCCAGATCATCTGATTTCAAGGCCTCTGATGCACAACGTTGACTAGAGTGACGTAGGTTTATTTCTTCATTCAAGTCTCTACTCGATAAACTTGTGTAGGTTTATCTTCAGAGGCCTTGAAATCTGATGATCTGGGCTAAAGTTCCCTGAGGGTGAAGGTGAAGTCGCTCAGTCGTGTCCGACTCTTTGCGATCCCGTGGACTATAATTCCAATACATTGACTTATGTAGTAACTGGTGTGCACGCCTGTTGATTTTGCCTTTTCCACATCCAGCCCTCTTACTTCTGATGATAACAGAATGCTGATTTTCCCTTGAGGGCTGAGTCTTCTCGGTTGTATATAGGTTTGGTGGGACAGCACCTTGGTTCTTCACTGGCCTAAGGCTGAGGATTGCTTGCCTCTGACTCGAGAATTTGAATCTTTAGCTGGTGACTTGATGGGAAAAACTTCCCCATTCTGTGGAAGAATCCCTCAGAGACTCCAATTTTCTGTTATGTACATTTTTGTGACCTTGCTGGCCCTAATCCCTTCCCAGGCCTGTATGATTCGATTTTTCTTTCATTTTTATGTAGTAGTAGTAGTAGTACTGTGTGTTCAGTTGTGTCTGACTCTTTGCAACCCTGTGGACTGTAGCCCACCAGGCTCTTCTGTCCATGGGATTTTCCAGGCAAGAATACTAGATTGATTTTAGTTGCTGACACCTAAATTTCCCCTAAATTATATAGGAATTATGAAAGAAGTCAAGAAGAGAAACAAGCCTTTGCTTGTGACATATTTCACTACTGTCAGATACATCCCTTCCTTTTATCTCCATGGAAGAAGAAAACTTTCCCACTCCATTAATGCTGAACTTGACCATGTGACTGTCTTTGGCTTCAGGGTGGACAAATAGTACTTCCGCAGCCCTTGATTTGGGCTTGAGAATGTGATTTGCTTTGGCTAATGGGATATTAGCAGGTGCGACTTGACAGAGGCTCTTACCATCTGCCGTGGCCTGAGAACATTCCTAGATTAGTCCACAGATTTCAGGAGGAAGCTGAGAATCTCAAGGAACAGGGTCAGTCTGTTGAGCAGCCCAGCTTACATCAGCAGCTTCCCAGCCAGTCCAAGGATATGTGAACTAAATAAGCGTTTATTATTGCATACCTGTGAGATCTTTTGCTGTTTGTTATGCAACATCTTTATAGCAATAACAAACCTACCCAGGAATTTGGATTAAGTCTTGTACTGGGTACAAGAAAAACCTAAAAGATATGGAATAGGAGGTGGGTATAGGCTGGAAAAATATTGAAACTGTTATGAAAGCCTGAAGAAGTGATTGCTCATGTTATATAACCATGAAGCATTTGGTATAATGATCTTCTGTGAGAAACTAGAAGTTAGAAATATAACCAATGAACAGTGGATTTCCACACATTGTTTCTATTGTTGAAGTATTTGCTACCTTCTTTTAGCTACATATGATGAACTCAGAAAATAAATAACAAGCTTTTTTGAAATAGAGAGCTTTTCTTCCAGAAGGGCTAGTGGTAAAGAACCTGCCTGCCAATGCAGGAGACATAAGAGACCCAGGTTCAACCCCTGGGTTGGGAAAATCCCTTGGAGGAGGGCATGGAAACCCATAGCAGTATTCTTGCCTGGGAAATCCCATGGACAGAGGACCCTATGGATTGCAGTCCATAGCGTAGCAAAGAGTCAGACATAACTGAAGTGACTTTGCACACATGCATGCAGAAAACCTAGAAGTTGTTGGCTCAGGGAAAAATAGATTGCTTGTACTATTTTTCTATTCATTTTCTTTTTCTGTGATATCTTTGTCTGGTTTTGGTATCAAGGTGGTATAAAACCTTATAAAATTTGCTTGGAAGTGTTCCTTCCTCTTCAGTTTTTGGGAAGCATGTTGAGGATAGATGTTAACTTTTCTGTAACTGTTTGGTAGAATTCACCTGGGAAGCTATGTAGTCCTGGACTTTTGTTTCTTGGAAGTTTTAAAATTACTGGTTAAATTTCTTTACTGGTGATTGGTCTGATCATATTTCCTATTTCTTCCTGGCTTAGTCTTAAGAGATTGCACATTTCTAAGAGTTTGTCCATTTCTTCCAGGTTGTCCATTTTATTCATGTATAGTCGTTTATAGTGGTCTCTTACAGTCCTTTGCATTTCTGTGGTGTCAATCAGTGAGAGATTCTTAAAGGAAGATGTAGCCTGAGACCAAGGCATTCAGGAGCTTCACCAAGACATGGCTTTCTACTCTTGCCTTTGCTCCAAGGCTTATAGATGAAAAGCAAGTGTTGGGTTGCAATGCCTTTCCAAAAGCCCTTGAAAAAATATCAAATGGCTATTAGAATGTCCTTTCAGCCAGATCTTAGAAAGCTTAAGGTGGTGTCTCCCATAAGTTTGCTAACCCAGACCCAGCTATTAAGTCTAGAGAGCCAGGGGCGTGCCTTGAAAATAATGGTGGGTGTGGTTTTGGAATATGAAGTAGACCACATTCATTAATCATATACAAGTACAGTAGATGTTCCAAAGAGATTAAAAATTATATAAAGAACTTTTCCTTCTAAAAACTCAAAATGTCTAAGCAACTATAAACCAGCATCTTTCATACAAAGACAATGTACAATAAAGATACAGAAATTCTAATAGAATGTAAATTAGAATGAAATATCAGGTATTTCTCTTCTCTGCCAGAAATGAGTGGAGACATTATTGCCATTAGCAGGCTATGAACACACAAAAGTTTACAATAATAAAAGGCAAGTATCAGGGATTCAGGGAGACCTTCACAAGTCATATGATAAATATCAGGAAACAAATTCAGAGCAGGAAGTTCAGAATTAAAGACAGATGAAATAACACTACTAGTGAGCTCTCTGAGACACATCATTGAAAAATAAGGAAGACCAAAATTAAAGCTGGCTAAGACAGATTTTCTTTAGTGCATTTCCTAGCTTTCACATCTCAGATCACCCAAAATTGCAAAGTCAAAAATGGAATGAATGTGTTAATAATATTTAAAACACTCAATAATTTTAATAATGAAAGAAGTTGATTTAACCCCCTTATGTTTTACCAGTAAAAACTAAGACCAGCTTTCTGAAAGCTTTATGTGATATAGTTTAATGAAGCTGACCCATGATGACCCATTTTTAGTGATGATAAAGAATTTTTATCCTCTATTTCCTAAAACTTTCTTTGTTTTCTTTAGTGGGATCCTTTCTTTGGTAAAAGGTAAGATCCAAAAATCAAGCACCATCATAACTGTCCCTTTCGCAGCTGAGTCTGTAGAAATACATTGTCAAATATGGTAACCTCTAGCCATATATAGCTATTAAAGTTAGAATAAAATTAAATAAAACATTTAGCTCATCAATTATTCTCCAGCCACATTTCAGGTACTCGGTAGCCACACAGGCTAGTATTAGACAGTGCATGTAATGTTTCCATCAACACAGAAAGTTCTTGGAGAACAACACAGTCCAAGAATATAACACAGTACCTTGCCTATCGAGTTACTGTTGTTCAGTTGCTAAGCTGTGCCCACCTCCTTGAGACCCCATGGACTGCAGCATGCCAGGCTTCCCTGTCCTACACAATCTCCCAGGGTTTGCTCAGATTCATGTCCATTGAGTCAGATATGCTATCTAACCATCTTATCCCCTGCTGCGCCCCCTTCTCCTTTTGCCTTCAATCTTTCCCAGTTTCAGGGTCTTTTCCAATGAATTGGCTCTTTGCATCACATGGTTGAAGTATTGGAGCTTCAGCTTCAGCATCAGTTCTTCCAATGAATATTCAGGGTTGATTTTCTTTAGGATTGCCTGGTTGCCTATAATAGATATTTAATAGATATTTTCAGCTAAAGTTATCAAAATTAATTGCAGTTTTCAAAATCTTCGGAAAGTATGCATATGATCTTATGCCAAGGGACTGCCATTTCCAAGGAAATGAGTATAGTCCAGGGAGACCCTGACATTACCAGTTTAGAGAGGAGGGTGCAGCAAAGAGAACTGAGAAAAAGTAGATGAAGTAGGTGAAATCTCCCCTTCCCTCACCCTGCTCTGTGACCTGGCAGCCAGTGAGGCAAGATGTCAAGGAGGAAGTCATCAACTGGTCACATGTTGTTCATAGGTTAATAAGATGAGGACTAAAAAATAATCATTTCTGGCTTTATGTTTCTGATAGTTTCCTGGTTACATAAAATGATATAATTATGCTTTTCTTTTCTTATTGAATATGTCAGTATGGATCCCTGCTCTTAAAAGTGAAAGATGTATCTGAGTTATACTCACTTTTTAAAAACTCTACCTTTATAGGTTATGTTATAGTATTTAGTTCATACTAATCTATGTCAAAATTCTCCAAGCCAGGCTTTAGCAATACGTGAACCGTGAACTTCCTGATGTTCAAACTGGTTTTAGAAAAGGCAGAGGACCCAGAGATCAAATTGCCAACATCCGCTGGATCATGGAAAAAGCAAGATGGTTCCAGAAAACATCTATTTCTGCTTTATTGACTATGCCAAAGCCTTTGACTGTGTGGATCACAATAAACTGTGGAAAATTTGGAAAGAGATGGGAATACCAGACCACCTGACTTGCCTCTTAAGAAATCTGTATGCAGGTCAGGAAGCAACAGTTAGAACTGGACATGGAACAACAGACTGATTCCAAATAGAAAAAGGCGTATGTCAAGGCTGTATATTGTCACCCTGCTTATTTAACTTCTATGCAGAGTACATCATGAGAAACACTAGACTGGAAGAAACACAAGCTGGAATCAAGATTGCTGGGAGAAATATCAATAACCTCAGATATGCAGATGACACCACCTTTGTGGCAGAAAGTGAAGAGGAACTAAAAAGCCTCTTGATGAAAGTGAAAGAGGAGAGTGAAAAACTTGGCTTAAAGCTCAACATTCAGAAAACAAAGATCATGGTATCTGGTCCCATCATTTCGTGGGAAATAGATGGGAAAACAGTGGAAACAGTGTCAGACTTTATTTTTGGGGACTCTAAAATCACTGCAGATGGTGACTGCAGCCATGAAATTAAAAGACACTCTTTGGAAGAAAACTTATGACCAACCTAGATAGCATATTCAAAAGCAGAGACACTACTTTGCCAACTAAGGTCCATCTAGTCAAGCCTATGGTTTTTCCTGTGGCCATGTATGGATGTGAGAGTTGGACTGTGAAGAAGGCTGAGCGTGGAAAAACTGATGCTTTTGAACTGTGGTGTTGGAGAAGACTCTTGAGAGTCCCTTGGACTGCAAGGAGATCCAACCAGTCCATTCTGAAGGAGATCAACCCAGGGATTTCTTTGGAAAGAATGATGCTAAAGCTGAAACTCCAGTACTTTGGCCACCTCATGAGAAGAGTTGACTCATTGGAAAAGACTCTGATGCTGGGAGGGATTGGGGGCAGGAGGAGAAGGGGACGACAGAGGATGAGATGGCTGGATGGCATCACGGACTCGATGGACGTGAGTCTGAGTGAACTCCAGAGTCGGTGATGGACAGGGAGGCCTGGCGTGCTGTGATCCATGGGGTCGCAGAGAGTGGGACATGACTGAGCTGAGCTGAACCTTGTAACTCTCTGCACTATGCTTATAGTTCTCTTAGGCTGTGCAGTCTGCTGTAGCAAAACACCACAGACTGGACAGCTTACACAGAAATTTATTTCTCAGTTCTGGATGCTGAAAAGAATCCAAGATCAGGGTACCAGCCTGGTTGAGCTCTGGTAAAGTTCCTCTTCTGGATTGCAGACTGCTGACTTCTCATCTCCTCACATGGTAGAAAGAGAGCTAGGGAACTGCTTGGAAAACTATAATTTTAAAAGATACCTGCACCCTTGTGTTCACTGCAGCACTGTTTACAATAGCCAAGACAAGGAAACACCTAAATGCCATTGATAGATGAATAGATAAGGAAGATATCTTACATATATACAATGGAATACCACTCAGCCATAAAAAGCAATGACATGATGGCATTTGCAGCAACATGAATAGACTTAGAGATTATTGTACTGAGTGAATTAAGTCAGACAGAGAGAAACAAATAGCATATGATATTACTTATATGTGGAACCTAAAATATGACATAAATAAACTTATCCATGAAACAGAAACATACCCACAGACATAGGGATAAACTTGATACCAAGGGGTGGAGGCAGCATAGGGAAGGGATGGATTGGGAATTAGGGGTAAACAGACACAAATTATTATATACAGGATGGATAAACAACAAGATCTTACTGAATACAGTTTTACAGGGAACTATATTCAATATCCTGTAATAAACCATAATGGGAAAGAATATGAAAAAGAACAAATATATGTGTATGACTGAATCACTTTGCTGTAGAGAAGAAACTAATACAACATTGTAAATCAACTATACTTCAATGAAATAAATTTTTAAGAAATGGAACTTAGATATTATATTTTAACTTAAAGCATTTAAATACTTAAATATGTTTATTTGTTCATATTCTAATGTAAAAAGGTCAGGACATTTTCTTTGAGAATGTCTTCCAATCACTAGAAGAGGTTTGTAAAATTTGAATCTTAATACCATTTGGAAACAGGCTTTGCTTGGAACAATACATTTTGGGTCCCTGTAATGACAGGTTCCACGAATATGTATAATACTGTTCAATAATTGACCTATTAAATGGCATGAAAAGAAAGTTTGTCTCAAAAATTCTTTTTGCTGTATAATTATTACATTCTTAAAGTAGGCATTGTGTTAATAGCATTCAGTTCAGTTCAGTCACTCAGTTGTGTCCGACTCTTTGTGACCCCATGAATCGCAGCACGCCAGGCTTTCCTGTTCATCACCAACTCCCGGAGTTCACTCAAACTCATGTCCATCGAGTCAGTGATGCCATCCGGCCATCTCATCCTCGGTCGTCCCCTTCTCCTCCTGCCCCCAATCCCTCCCAGCATCAGAGTCTTTTCCAATGAGTCAACTCTTCACATGAGGTGGCCAAAGTACTGGAGTTTCAGCTTTAGCATCATTCCTTCCAAAGAAATCCCAGGGCTGATCTCCTTCAGAATGGACTGGTTGGATCTCTTTGCAGTCCAAGGGACTCTC
>SJYX01024892.1:233508-267740 GCA_006410675.1 Oreotragus oreotragus
TCCTTTGTTTTTCGTCTCTCTTCTTTTCACAGCTATTCGTAAGGCTTCTCCAGACAGCCATTTTGCTTTTTTGCATTTCTTTTCCATGGGGATGGTCTTGATCCCTGTCTCCTGTACAATGTCATGAACCTCAGACCATAGTTCATCAGGCACTCTGTCTATCAGATCTAGGCCCTTAAGTCTATTCCTCACTTACACTGTATAATCATAAGGGATTTGATTTAGGTTATACCTGAATGGTCTAGTGGTTTTCCCTACTTTCTTCAATTTAAGTCTGAATTTGGTAATAAGTAGTTCATGATCTGAGCCACAGTCAGCTCCAGGTCTTGTTTTCGCTGACTGTATAGAGCTTCTCCATCTTTTGCTGCAGAGAATATAATCAATCTGATTTCGGTGTTGACCATCTGGTGATGTTCATGTGTAGAGTCTTCTCTTGTGTTGTTGGAAGAGGGTGTTTGCTATGACCAGTGCATTTTCTTGGCAAAACTCTATTAATAGTATTATAGTTGATTAAAGAAATGTTCATGCATATGTGAACAAAGCTACTGCTTTTGTGTTACAACCCCCCTTCCATTTCTTGGCTTTATTCAGTGGCAAAGCAGTAAGGAAAATGAAAAATAATACAAAAGCAATAAAAATCCAAATAGTCTGCAAAATAATCATTTATATGTATATGGCACCATCCTCTCCATGTAAATATTCTTATTGTTTTTTCCCAGCTTTCCTCAGTGGGAATTTAAGTGCCCTCGCCCCTACTTCCTCCAGAATTCCCATCTGAAAGGTAAAGAAACTGCCTTAACAAATGGTGAATTGAATTTTTACCCTGTGCTTCTCAAACAGATTTTGAGGTTAGGTTCCAAGTTTGACAACTTTGATTTTTGAGTTGTTTTTAAGTAGTCTCTTCCAGAATGGCTTATTTTTCATCTCTTGGTTCGAAGTAATGATACTTGATAAAAACTTCTTTTTGAATCACTAAAGGATTGTATTAAAACAGAAAATAAATTTACACATCCTAGCGGAGGCTTGTTATTCATGGGTGATGACTTGGTATAATAAGCAGAGTCCACATATATTTTTTTTAAATATATAAAAAACACTTGTGTTTCTAATACCTAGAGGTGTACTTTGTTAACATTTTCTCATGTTTGCCTCTAGTCTTTTTTTTTTTTATGAAAGAAATAAAATGATCCCAGTTCTTTTAAATAAAATTCAACACATATACAGTAAGAACAAAGAACTATTTTGACAGTGTAGAATTCTCAGAAAGAGAGGTCCAGATTAAACAAACAGTAAGTGCCCCTAGATCTGCTGCCAAAGGAACAGTAGTACTTGGGTGATGTTTTCCAGGCAGCCCCACGGCAGAAATCTTTAATCCCACTGCCTTTCATGTGACGTTTATATACAAAAAATCTGTTTATAGAGCAACACAACCTTTTCTTGTGTTCGTTATGGTTTATCAGGGCCGCAAGGGCTTCGGTTCTTATGATATAACTATTCACAGTATGTCAGCAAATGTTATCAAGGCATTTTGATTTTGTTCTTTGTTTGGAGTTTCACCAGAACCAAATAAGGGGCTTATGTACTCATCACAAAACAAGGTCAATGGCAAGAATTCAGGAAAACTTACACAGCCCACATTTGCAGAGTCCGGAGTTTGAGCACCAGGGAACAGTTTTGCATCAGACCAGAAGGGAAGACTTTCTCTTTGCAGCATCCATAAATTTTGACTTAGTTAATCTTCCCAGAAAACCTAGGCAGGATAAATCTGATTTCATTTAAATAAAAGAAAAGCGATTCACGAATAAACTGGCATGCTATATTAAAAAAATAATCTGCCCAAGTTAGGGAACAGAATACATTTTAGTATCATAGATCTGGAAAAACGCCATTGAGAATGATTTTCTCATTTATTGAATAAATGAGAAAGTCAGTTTATAGGAATACTCAGCAAACTGTATAAGGCTCTAGAGAGCAAACGATGAAAAACCAACTCAAACTAGATTTGGTTTAAAAAAAAAAATTGGTTGACAAAGCTAACTTGAGAGTCAAAGAAACGCTCTTGACTTGGGCCTAAATGGCTCCTGGTCACTTAGCTGCACTTACCTCTGCCTGGCTTTCCTCTTGTCCTCTCCCAGGGGTGGCACAATGGCCCCCAGATGTTCCAGATGCCCATGGCCTTCAGTGTTCGTGGTTACAGGGAAAGAGTGCCCGCATCTCATGACCAGAGTCCTGGGGACAATGGCTTAGCTTGGGACACATTCCTGATCTAATCACTGTGTCCAGAGAAACAGGCTTAGTTTTGTGGGTGACCTAGCCAGGGTCATGGCCTCCTCTTCAATCAAACTGTTAGTCACTCAATCGTGTCTGACTCTTTGTGACCCCATGGATGGTAACCCACAAGGCTTCTCTTGCCATGGAATTCTCCAGGCAAGAATCCTGGAGAATAGTTTGCCATTTCCTTCTCCAGGGAATATTCCTGACTCAGGGACTGAACCCAGGTCTCCTGCATTTCAGGTAGATTCTTTACTGTCTGAGCCATCAGGAAAGCCTTTCTTCAACCCAAAGTGGCATCAATTCCACCTGCACTTCCTGGCCTAAGGAAACGTCTATAGAATGGTGGAGGAGTCATTCTCACAAAGAAGGCATGCTGACAAGACCAGAAAAATATACACCAACTACTTGACACTGACAGGTTTAGGCAGATCATGAAGTGAAAGTGAAGTCGCTCAGTCATGTCCAACTCTTTGCGACCCCATGGACTGTAGCCCACCAGGCTCCTCCATCCATGGGATTCTCCAGGCAAGAGTACTGGAGTGGGTTGTCATTTCCTTCTCCAGGGAATCTTCCCAACCCAGGGATCGAACCCAAATGGGACACATTCCTGATCTAATCACTGTGTCCAGAGAAACAGGCTTAGTTTTGTGGGTGACCTAGCCAGGGTCATGGCCTCCTCTTCAATCAAATTGTTAGTCACTCAATCGTGTCTGACTCTTTGTGACCCCATGGATGGTAACCCACCAGGCTTCTCTGGCCATGGAATTCTCCAGGCAAGAATCCTGGAGAATAGTTTGCCATTTCCTTCTCCAGGGAATATTCCTGACTCAGGGACTGAACCCAGGTCTCCTGCATTTCAGGTAGATTCTTTACTGTCTGAGCCATCAGGAAAGCCTTTCTTCAACCCAAAGTGGCATCAATTCCACCTGCACTTCCTGGCCTAAGGAAACGTCTATAGAATGGTGGAGGAGTCATTCTCACAAAGAAGGCATGCTGACAAGACCAGAAAAATATACACCAACTACTTGACACTGACAGGTTTAGGCAGATCATGAAGTGAAAGTGAAGTCGCTCAGTCATGTCCAACTCTTTGCGACCCCATGGACTGTAGCCCACCAGGCTCCTCCATCCATGGGATTCTCCAGGCAAGAGTACTGGAGTGGGTTGTCATTTCCTTCTCCAGGGAATCTTCCCAACCCAGGGATCGAACCCAAGTCTCCTACATTGCAGGCAGACGCTTTAACCTCTGAGCCGCCAGGGAAGAACATAAAGTACGTGAGTCCTAATGCCAAGTTTATTTGTATTGATTGCTTTTTAGTTTCTACTGTCTGCCTAAATCAGTGTTTCTCATCTAAAGATGGTAAATGTGTGTGTAAATGTGCAAAAATCAGTGCACACATTTGTGCTTGAGTTTGGAAGGTTAAGGGTTGGAGAGGGAAGTATAGCTGAGAGATTGGGAGCCATTTATGCCCAGGGTCAAGTGCCCTTCTTAGACTCTCTAGTTAGCTCTATCAGTGAATTATTCTTTTTACCAAGTCTAGTTTGAGTTGGGTTTTCATCATTTGCAATCAAGAGCCTTATACAGTTTGCTGTATAGGTTAACAAAGTTTGGACCTATTGGATGATCAGGAGGAACTGTCTCTTTACTAAGAAGTTTATAAATGGAGTACAGACTAAAAAGTATTGAGAAACTGTTTATCACTAAGGCATGCTGTCTTCTCAAGATATAAATTACTATACAATTCAGCAGTGATCTGGGTTTTAAGGTGATGTCTGATGGGCAAGCCAAAAAATGCACAGTTAGAATAGAAGGGACCTATCTGAACCTTTTGAATGTAAAGAAGGAAACTCACAAAACAAAACAAAACAAAAAAGCAAACACTGGTTTGTGTTTTCAGGAGAAAAAAAAAAAAAAAGCCTCCTGAGATTCATATCTCTTTTGCATCTAAGGTATGCTGTCTTCTCAAGATATAAATTACTGTACAATTCAGCAGTGATCTGGGTTTTAAGGTGATGTCTGATGGGCCAGGCAAAAAATGCACAGTTAGAATAGAAGGGACCTATCTGAACCTTTTGAGTGTAAAGAAGGAAACTCACAAAACAAAACAAAACAAAAAAGCAAACACTGGTTTGTGTTTTCATGAGAAAAAAAAAAAAAAGCCTCCTGAGATTCATATCTCTTTTGCTGACAGTCCCAGCTGGAAAAAGGAAATTTAGCAAGTGAAATTGAACAAAAGGAAACTTTTTTGGTATTCTGGAAACTTGCAAACTTCAGAACAGTTTTGTTTTTATTTCTCCATTTTTATTCAATCAGGTCTTCTTAAATGTCTTCATATTTTGGTTAAATAAAAACAAAAAACAAAGAGTAAAGATTGCAGTGGGACTATTTCTGTTCTAATGTATAAGAGTTAATACAGTAATACATGAACATGTTTAGATTGAGCATGGCACCATGGCAAACCTGTGTGAGGCAATGAAAGAAAGAAGATCTTCTGTCATTGTCAGATGTCAGTAGATTTCTCTCTGCCCTGGAATGGTGGTTCTCTGCCTGTCACGCGCACTGCAGTCACTTGGAAGACTCATTATAAACCCATGTTGCCTGGCCCCACCCCCAGGGTTTCTGATTCAGCGGGTCTGTGGTGGACCTCCAGATGTGCTTTCCTAGCAAGTTCCTATGTGCTGCTGATGCTGCTCATCTGGGACCACACTTGGAGAAGGATTCCTCTAGATGAATCTCAAAGTGCAGCTATGCATGAGTCATCATGGTCCACAGTTCCAGCTGAGAGGTGGGTTGAAGCTGCCCCGGGGGCATCATTACCAGAGCTTCTTGCCATGGTGATGGTCTGAATTATGGCACAGGCACGTTTCCAGGAGGGAAGCTTTGGGTGAACACAGGATTCCAGCTCGTGTGTGTGGTAAAATAGTAGAGTCTGCATCCTCGGGAAGCTGTACCAAGTAATAATTAGGCAG
Source organism: Oreotragus oreotragus (assembly GCA_006410675.1). Lineage (NCBI taxonomy): Eukaryota > Metazoa > Chordata > Mammalia > Artiodactyla > Bovidae > Oreotragus > Oreotragus oreotragus. The sequence continues at coordinate 238,753 of SJYX01024892.1, forward strand.
GTTGTGAGGGCTCTCACCACACACTCTGGGATTTTCAAAGCAGAGTTCCAGGACTTGCTGGGAGTTTGAGTACCAATTAGGAGAGAAATCTAATTGAGAAGCCTGGCGCTTGTCATGGGGTCACAGGAAAGGTTGAAACTGGAGGCTATGCGCATTCCCAAGAAACTTACCTGGACTAGGTAAACCAAAAAGGCCAATTTTAGTCCCATGCATGAGGGAGCCTGGTGCTGAATGAATACTGAGTCAAGACAGAGGATGCAGACCTGTCTGTATCTGAAAGTTGTCTGTTCAGTGCCTGTGTGATTAGAATTGGGCCAGGCCAGGCCTGTCTGGAAAAGTATTTTCTTTCTTAAATTTTTTTTTTTGACTTTGATATACACTAAGAGGGCTTCCCTTTCAGACGGTAAAGAATCTGCCTGCAATGCAGGAGACCTGGGTTCCATCCCCTGAGTCTGGAAGATCCTCTGGAAAAGGAAATGACTATCCACTCCAGTATTCTTGTTTGGAGAATTCCATGGACAGAGGAGCGTGGAGGACTACAGTCCATGGGATCACAAAGAGTTGGACACAACTGAGCGACTAACACTTCCATATACTAAGAAATATGAAGTATATTATAACATGGTACATGTAAACACACACACAACGTGCAGTGTATTCTATTCTGTTTTGTGGTATCTATTCTATTTTATTGTTTCATGAAAATTAAAAAAGCACCTTTTCCTATCCAAGAGTTGTTTTGTGACCCACAAATGGGCAGACACTTGCAGTTCAAAAACATTCACTTAGAACTTGCAATCTGTACTGTCCCTAGCATAGACGTACAGCCAGCTCTCCTGTCTCTGATGCAACAGTTCGCACTTCAAACCAATTGCAGGCTATAAAGTCACTTCCAGTTAAGAGGTCAAGATCTTGCTACACTCAGCCTGCTCTATTACTTCCTGGAGGCCCCTTTCCTGGGTTAGAATTCTTCATTACAGGACTCCTGGACTTACTGGACCTCCATGACTTGCACTAGTTTTGGTTTTGATCTCTTTTGACACCCTTAACAACCTCAAGGAAGAGACCTTCTCCTCCAGATCTGGGAACCCCATCAACTAGGATAACCCTCTTTCCTCCTCCCCTGAGATTAGACCCAGACAAAAAAGCCAGTTGTGTCTTCTAATCCTACTTTCCTTTATATGCTCTGTCAACCTAATTCCTCTAGCTGAAAATCAGCTTTATTTTCCTTTCTCTTTTGTTTAATTTCTCAGCATAATGTCTGGATAACAATTTTTAAAAAGCCCTTATTTATGTTACAAATAATAGCTAAATTAAAATAACAGCTGATAAATTTCAGCTGATAAGCAAACAAAATCATACAAGTATGAGAAATAAAACCATGGTCCTGTTCAATTATAAATTTTCTAATATCTGTAGAAATTGTAATGTAGAAAAGATGGATGTTAATCAATCAGTCACCTAACCAAGCAGACAAGATTTCCATCAACCCAACTTTTTGAAGAAGCAAATCTTAGTTAACTAGCCTTTTACACATAGAACCAAAATAGATGACATGCTAAGTCGCACTTAAAAAAAGGCAACCTTGTGTGTGGCTCACAGTAATAAAACAAAGGGGAAGCTATCTGAAACAAAGATATCTGTTTCTAGGCCACCAACTCAATCTCTCCCCAGAGATATTTTCTAATAGTTTAATTCTTTAAAGAAGATTGTCATTTTTTTATAGCTGCTGTGGAAAATAGTATGGAGGTTAATCTAAAAATAGAAGTAGAACTACTATATACTCCAGTAATCCCACTCTTGGGCATATACCTGGAGAAAAACATGGTTTAAAAGGATACATGCTCCCCAATGTTCATTGCAGTGCTCTTTACAATAAGCAAGACANTGATATGCACACGTTGCTCTATTTAAAATAAAATGTCTTTCCATGAAAAAAATAAAGAGGAAAACTTGTGTGTTTCTCACAGTAGTAAAATGAATGGCAAGCTATTTGAAACAAAGAGATCCATTTCTAGGCCACCAGATTTGGTGGCCTATCTGCTCAAAGATATTTTCAAATACGTTAATGCTTTAAAGAATACTATCACTTGTATAGCCACTGTAGAAAACAGTATTGAGGTTCATTAAAAAATTAAAAATAATATGCCGTAAGATCCAGCAATCTTACTTCTGGGTAAGAAGGCACAGGAAATGAAACCACTATACTGAAGAGATCTATACCCTTAATGTTCATTGCAGCATCATTCACAGTGACCAAGACAGGAAAACAAGCTAAGTATCCATTGACGGATATGCTGGATAAGTGGGCAAAAATGATGTGATTCATATATATGATACATATGTTTATGGGCTTCCTAGGTGATGCAGTTGGTAAAGAATCTGCCTGCCAATGCAGGAGACACAGGAGTCAAGGGTTTGATCCCTGGAAGACCCCCTGGAGTAGGAAATGGCAACCCACTCCAGTATTCTTGTTTGGAAAATTCCATGGACAGAGGAGCCTGGGGGGCTGTAGTCCATGGGGTCACAAAGAGTCAGACACAACTGAACGTGCACACCCACTCATATGTATATGTGTGTGTATAAATATATATATATATATATCATTCAGCCATAAAAGATGGAAAACCTGTCATTTGTAACAGTGTAGTTAAGCCCTGAGGACATTATGCTAAGTGAAATAGGTCAGAGAAAGACAAAAAGTGGGCAAAAATGATGTGATTCATATATATGATACATATGTTTATGGGCTTCCTAGGTGATGCAGTTGGTAAAGAATCTGCCTGCCAATGCAGGAGACACAGGAGTCAAGGGTTTGATCCCTGGAAGACCCCCTGGAGTAGGAAATGGCAACCCACTCCAGTATTCTTGTTTGGAAAATTCCATGGACAGAGGAGCCTGGGGGGCTGTAGTCCATGGGGTCACAAAGAGTCAGACACAACTGAACGTGCACACCCACTCATATGTATATGTGTGTGTATAAATATATATATATATATATCATTCAGCCATAAAAGATGGAAAACCTGTCATTTGTAACAGTGTAGTTAAGCCCTGAGGACATTATGCTAAGTGAAATAGGTCAGAGAAAGACAAACACAGTATGATCTCACTTATACAAAGAATTTTTTTTTATGGTGACATAGAAACAAAAAATAGAATGGTAGTGGTCGGGGCTAAAGGCTTGGGAAATGGGAGATGTTGGCTAAAGTGTGAAAAAAGTATTAGCTGCTCAGCCATGTCTGCCTCTTTGTGACCCCATGGTACTGTAGCTTGCCAGGCTCCTCTGTCCATGGGATTCTCCAGGCAAGAATACTGGAGTGAGTTGCCTTTTCCTCCTCCAGGGGATCTTCCTTACCCAGGGATTGAACCCAAATCTCTTGCATTGCAGGCAGATTCTTTACCATCTGAGCCACTAGGGAAGCCCAACCACCTTCTAATTATGAGATAAACAAGTTCTGGCAATCTGCTCTTCAGCATGGTGACTAGGGTTAACAATACTGTATTATATACTTGAAAGTTGCTAACAAGGTAGATCTTACATCTTCTTACCACATATACATACACACATTCACGAAGGTAATCATGTGAGAAGCTGAAGTGTTAGCTGACCTTATTGTGGTAATCATTTCATAACATATGAATGAATCAAGTTGTACATCAAAACATTTTTTTTTATGTGGACCATTTTTTAAGTCTTTGTTGAGTTTATTACAATATTGTTTCTATTTTACACTTTAGTTTTCTGGCTGCAAAGCATGTAGGCTCCTAGCTTCTCAACCAGGGGTAGAACTCCTGCATTAGAAGGCAAAGTCTTAACCACTGGGCCACCAGGGAAGTCCACCATGTTGTACATCTTAAACTTACATAATGCTGTATATCAGTTACACTTCAATAAGCCTGGAAAACACACTGTCACAGTGGCCAACAAATGTCTAAAACGTACCATTCGTTTTTTTTATCACCCTTCAGTTTTCATCCAAAATGGAATTTTCTTGAATAGGGTGATTGACCTCTTTAAACAGGTGCTTTTAAATGATCACAATGCAGGAGAATCACCTTGGGAAAGGCGGATTCCCAGACCCTGCCAGTCACAAAGGCCACACTCTAAAAACATTGTGAGGAGATAAAACGGTTTATTTCAAGGGGTCACTGAGCCTCTTCCGCACATGCATGTGTCAGGAACTCGACATCTGATGGAATAATGATACTGTCTTTCATATTTCTTCTTTCACTCAGTGAATGGTCAGTTTCCAGAACTTTCCATGTGATTCATCTTAAACTCAGGCAGGTTGGCTTGAAGCAAAACATCCAAGATCCAGAGGCCACAAAGGCTGTGAGCATACATGTATCAGCAGAGGAGAGAGTGATGGGGAGACTGAGGGGCATACCTGGCGTTCTGACTCCTGCCAAGGCAGCAGTGTGTCAGCCCCTGACCCCATTCAGTCCCGGCCCCACCTGCTCCCTCACAAGCCTTCTTCACCCTCAGGAAGTTCCAGAAAATGTCACAGATGGAAATCTGAGATCACAAGTAGAAAGCGAATTTTACCTTGTGGAATCAAAGATGGATACAAAAGTAAAGTAAAATGCTAGGTCATTTCCAGTCAGAAAGGGGATTTAAGCAAAAGCCTAATCTTAAAAAGAGTAGGGTTGTAAAACGTACCTAAAGAAAGAAACATGGTTTTTAAGAACTTGGCGGCTCATAGTCTGGCTTAGTCTCGGAGACCTGGAATTTACCATCCAATAAAGTCATTTTATGCCTGTCTGGCTGAGTTTCTTATCTGTGAAATGGGACCTAAAAGCTATCTGTTCCTCACATGACACACAGGAATTCTGCATGAAATTCTTAGGCGCATCTAGGCTTTTCAAAACAACATATCCTTGCAAGCCTCTTGTGCAAACAAGAGAATTTATCTTCAGCTAATTTGTACCTTCAGTCAGAGAGAGAGAATTTTTAGCATGCCATTAAAAGTGACAATAAATGTCAGCACCTTACTTAAAAAAAAAAAGGAAATAAAAAGGATTTCCCAGAAGTCACAGAGTGCTTAAATAAGAAATCAAGCCCTCTGCGAATTGAAATGATTAAAAAATTGTTTAAAATTTAAATTTATTTTTATTATCTATTTAAAATTTTTATTGGCGTATAGTTGCTTTACAGTGTTGGGCTGTTTTCTGTTCTACAGCAAAGTGAATCAGCCATATGTATACATATATCCCCACTTTTTAAGATTTCCTTCCCGTTTAGGTCACCAGAGAGCTTGGAGTAGAATTCCCTGTGCTATGGATTAAAATGATTTATTCTCGGACAATTCACCTATATTTTTCTCCAATTACTAAAGGTCTGGCAGGAAGACTCTTGAGTGATACATTCAACAGAAGATCTCTTGGAAGGCCCTCCTAGTTCCTCTTGGAGATCCAACAAGGGGACAAAGTTAGAAACTAGGAAGCATTTGGCTGGCTCCTCATCAAAAAAAGAGATCTTTAATCCCATCTAGTGTTACATGCGGCTTTGCTCAAATGAAGCAGCTGCTGGGGAACTGATTTGAGTCCGTTCCTGTTTAAGCGGATCCACTTTTGTGCATGCGTCTTCTTCAGATGAATCTGACTTGTCAGGCTGAGAACATATGCGTGCGCCGTTCCAGAGAGAATGCACATTTATTTTCCTCCCATTGAATGTCTGAACATGATCACAGTCACCAGATGGGTCAGAAAAAACAATGACAGCATGGCATAAATCTTCAGAGGGTGTATCAATCTGATCGAATTGAGAAGATAAAGTGGATTTTGCTAGAAATCCAATAAACTCTCTCCACCTCCAACAGTAATAAGGGTTTGTGCCAATTTTCTCCCTTATTATGCTCTCTGCCCTTTCACTCCTTATTCTCTCTTCTGTTTCACTTCTGTACCTCTATAAGGCTTATTGTATTCTCTAAAGCTGTTTGGTAAGCCCACACTCTTTCAGCCTAATTGGTCAAGGAACTTGGAAGAGGTGTGCTGGCAAGAAAAACAGCAGAGTGTGGAGCTGACACTCTTCTTTGAATGGGGTCTGGCTTCACCCAACTGTGTGGTCCTCTAGACTCAGTTTCCTTACATAAAACTGAGGTTAACATTTCCAGAGGTTGTGAGAATTATAGATTTTGGATATGAAGCAACTAGTGTGATTCCCGGCACCCTAAAAAGAGTGCCTCTTATTATATTGGACACCCAAGATTAGATTGGTTAGTCCGAAGTTCATTTTCTTTTTAGGAGGTAGGAAGAAACCAAGAGGAAGAAACATTCTTTACCAAAGACTTCCATAGTACTTGTATTCTCTGATGGCACTGTGATCCTGGTTGTAGGAAGAGGAAATGCAGCTCAGTGATGTCCTCTAGGCACTGAAATGTTAAATTTGCCATTTTGTACCAATCAGAAAACTGTAAGCTATAGCTAGCCGTACATGCAATGTTAGGCAAAAATCAAACTTTAGGACTCAATTTTGCTCTAACGTGACATTTCAGATGCCCCATTCTTAAAAAATAAATGGTTAGGCCTACCAGATAGGTTCTGTTGGAACTTACCAGAGCTCTCAGTAAACTTAACTGCCCACGGTAACTCTAACAGATGGTGTGCTAGAGTTGTGTGCATGCTGAGTTGATTAATTGTGTCCGACTCTTTGCAACTCTATGTACTGTAATCTACCAGGCTGCTTTGTCCCAGGCAAGAATACTAGAGTGGGTTTCTATTTCCTTCTTCAGGGTATCTTCCTGACCTAGGAATTGAACTCGCATCTCCTTTGTCTCCTGTATTGGCAGGCAGATTCTTTACGACTGTGCCACTTGGGAATCCCCCAATAGACAGAGATTTGCAAGATTAAGCCACTGACAATATCTGAAGTTAAATTGACTTCATTTTGGTCACTGAACTTAATAGCTGCTAAAAGATTTCAGTTAGGTCAGTGTTTTTTATGGGAATTGGGGACAGAATGTGAGAACAAGTATGGCTAAACAAGGTCTCAGAGTGACACAGGTCACCACTGGTTATCTCTGGGCAGGTAATGAGATGATCACTCTGGCAAGAGAGTGGATTTAGGGAGAATCACAGACAAAAGCAGGAAAACCAGTTAGGAGGCTATTATAGCAGTATAGGTAAGAGATACTAGTGTTATTTGCTAGGGAATGGCTATAGAGATGGAGGGAAGAAAGTGGATTCAGGATATATTTTTGGAAATGGCCTTTGAGTAGAATCTGCTGATCAGTTGGTTGTTGGAAGCAGAAGTGATGAGACGAAAAAAGAAGTCAAAGATGACTCCTAGGTTTTGAGTTTGCCCAAACAGAAGAAGATGGGTAAAATTACAGAGATGGGGAGGTGGAACGTGAATGGGGAGAAACAGTTTGGGGACCAAAAGCCCAGCTTCTCTTTTGGCTGTGTTGGTTTAACCCTAGTGATGCTCATTAGACTTTGATGTGAATTTAACCTTGTAATTAGTGAGAGAACAATGTGCTGCAAGTTGTCGTTAAAGATCAAATTACTGACTGTCCCATGAAAAGAGAAACCTAGCTTATGGAGGCAGCATAGTGTAACTCTGAGATGTTGTTTTGACCTGCCTCTCTTCTTTCCTTCCACATCTCTCAGCTCCTCCTTTGGGTGCCTCCCTGCACCCTGTGGTCCCTGGCAACACGCCCAGACCTTGCAAAGATGTCTTCTTTTCTCTTCCTTTGTTGCGCTATGTTGTCTTAATCTTCACTTGCTCTCTGTGCCTGAAACAGTGCCTGGCAAAGAGTTGGTAGTCACAGGATGTTTTTAAGTGAATGAGTGAATGAATGAAGTTGTGCTGAGGCCCCCAGACCTCTGCTTCTGGGGGAGCCCATCCCAGGCTGTACTGTGACAGTGGGGGAGATTTAAGGGTCTTAAGATGTACATCAGCATCACTTTGCTTCCAATTTGTCTTTTTTCCTGTTCATGGCACAGTTTCCATCTTAGACTCTAGTTTTGATAAATAGCTATGAATTCTCTTGTGCCTAAATTCCAGCTGTGTTAACCTAGCTGTACTTCCAGAGCCTTGCGGACAGAAGCCCAGCAGGATCTTGCCTACTTCTCATCCCACCTCTGTTCCATCCTCTTCCTGCTCCCTTGAGCCTGAGCTGTGACCAAGGCTTACTCTATATTACAAGAGACTCTACTATTTTCCTGAGGGTCTCAAAATGGCCTGCATCCAGGTCCTCATTTCCAAGCAGCTTGGCCCATCAGCAAAGTCCGTCATCTCTTTCTGGACCTGTCCAGTGATAGCTGTTTGGTGGTGTTTCTACCAGCTGCTTGTCACTCTTTGGTCAGGACCTCCTCTGTACTTAGCCATATGCTACCACTGGATTCTACTCTAACCCTCATCAATTCATGTACCATCTCAAGGAACAAAGTTAGTTCAACCTGGAGGCACCATCAGCTATCCAAGCCTACAGCTCTCATTCTTCAATCTGGCCAAGTCACCAGAGATGACTAATACAAGCAGTATATGGAGGAGAAATATCCTACTGGTGTTAAAATAGCAGCAGGGCTGGATGAAGCACAAGCTGGAATCAAGATTGCCAGGAGAAATACCAGTAACCTCAGATACACAGATAATACCACCCTTATGGCAGAAAGCAAAGAACTAAAGAAGCTCTTGAAGAAAGTGAAAGAAGAGAGTGAAAAAGTTGGCTTAAAATTCAACATTCAGAAAACTAAAATCATGGCATCTGGTCCCATCACTTCATGGCAAAAAGATGGGAAAACAGTTGAAACAGTGACAGACTTTATTTTGGGGGGCTCCAAAATCACTGCAGATGGTGACTGCAGCCATGAAATTAAAAGACACTTGCTCCTTGGAAGAAAAGTTATGACCAACCTAGACAGCATATTCAAAAGCAGAGACATTACTTTGCTGACAAACGTCCATCTAGTCAAAGGTATGGTTTTTCCAGTAGTCAGGTATGGATGTGAGAGTTGGACTATAAAGAAAGCTGAGTGCTGAAGAGTTGATGCTTTTGAACTGTGGTGTTGGAGAAGACTCTTGAGAGTCCCTTGGACTGCAAGGAGATCCAACCAGTCTATCCTAAAGGAAATAAGTCCTGAGTATTCATTGGAAGGACTAATGTTGAAGCTGAAACTCTAATACTTTTGACCCACCTGATGTGAAGAACTGACTCATTTGAAAAGACCCTATACTGGGAAAGATTGAAGGTGGAAGGATAAGGGGCTGACAGAGGATGAGATGGTTGAATGGCATCACTGACTCTATGGACATGAGTTTGAGTGATCTCTGGGAGTTGGTGATGGACAGGGAGATCTGGTGTGCTGCAGTCCATGGGGTCACAAAGAGTCTGACACGACTGAGCAACTGAACTGAGCTGAACTGGTCACATGATTTTGGAAGATCTGGTTATGTTGTTGAGAGTGTGTGTGTATGTGTGTGTGAGAGAGATACATTTATCTATAAATATTTCCATTTTTCAGTTGTTTGCTCCATTCATTTTCTAGGAGAAAACCTGAGCTTTGCTACATGATCACAGGTCAACAAACATTGACAAAAGTCTTCCTAAGGAGTTGAGTATGCCCTGAAAACTAGCAACACCAGTTTCCATGCCTTCACTTGTTTAATAATATGACTGAACTCTTGCTAGGTGTCAGGCTCTGCTCTGGCTTGGGATCCATCCTTGACTGCATTTACTCAAGATGAATTTCCACTGGTTTTCTCTCTTCCAGGAATTCTTAGAAAGTATAGATGAATCCTTTGGTAGCCCCACCACACCCAGAATGCAATTCATTTTTTAAGTTTATTTTCTGTTGGCGTATAGTTGCTTCACAATGCTATGTTGGTTTCTGCTGCACGGCAAAGTTAATCGGCTATATGTTTACATAGATCCTCTCTTTTTGGGATTTCCTTCCCGTTTAGGTCACCACAGAGCACTGAGAAGAGTTTCCTGTGCTACATAGTAGGTTCTCATTAGGTATCTGTTTTATATATGCTATCAATCATTTCTATATTTTCAGTCCCAGTCTCCCAGTTCATCCTAGAATACAATTCAAATCCAAACAACACAAAACTGTAACAAAANTTCCCGTTTAGGTCACCACAGAGCACTGAGAAGAGTTTCCTGTGCTACATAGTAGGTTCTCATTAGGTATCTGTTTTATATATGCTATCAATCATTTCTATATTTTCAGTCCCAGTCTCCCAGTTCATCCTAGAATACAATTCAAATCCAAACAACACAAAACTGTAACAAAAGTGAAAGGAAGTTCAACAAAGTAATCCCCCACCCCCAGCCCCACCCCTGTGATGATAACTTCAATGATGTTGTTAAAATAAGCATTGATTATCAAAACATTTCTACTGTTTTCTTTTTTTTTTGCTGTGGTCACTGCCTCTCCGTTGCCTTGCACATTTTCCTGGTTGGTAATCCATCTCTACTCCAGGCTAATGGAAGCATCAGACAGATCAACAGATTCAAGTAAATAACTGCAATATAAAGAGACACACCCTCTGATAGAAGTGTATCTGGAGTGACAGGGTTGTAAACACAGTGCCGTGTGAACACAGCATTTCCCACCCTGCCCTTCCTTTTGTGTCTTCACATTTATATTCAGGGGAAATTATTTCCAGATTCAGGGGAAAATGGAATGTATGAATGTAAATCATAGCTCTCACAAAAAATAAGGTAACATATGGCCATTTAGGTTTTTGTATGAGATGAAGGAACGAACTCAAAAATATCCGCCTGTGCTTTTGAAGTTTTGTAGGTCTTGTTATTGCAACCCTAAGGTGTGAAGTGTTTGCACTGTGTTTGAAATTAAGGATTGGAATAGCTGTGAGTTCCAAAACGTCCTTCAGATGCCACGTTTTTTCCTTCCTCAACTAAGTCTTCACTTACACAACTTGCTCAAAGGATAGCATCAAAGGACTGTTTTATCAGTTAGTTTAGGATAATAGACTAGAGTCGAACTTTAGTCAGTAAAGGGAAACTTTTCAGACTTAGAGTTCAATCTGTTTTTCTTGGCAACCTGCCCAATATGGGAGAAGAATTCATGGGAGAGACTTGTGGGCCGGACAGCTCTGTGATCCAACAGTTGCTCTGAACAGATCACAGAATGGAAGGATCAAATGAATGTTCACGCACCACTGACAGCAGGGAAATATTTCCCTTTCCTTATGAATCTCTTTTTTTAAATGCTGTCTTAGTGTTCCTTCGATAGAGCAAAATCTCACTCATTGTGAGTGAGCACATTCTCAATGGGAAAATCTCACTCAGTGTCTCCACATGGATTCAATTCTGGTGTTCATTAGGTTAGAGCAATCAAGGATGTATTTCCCCTGGGACTTGTGTTTCTGCTTCGGGTTGAAGGTGATTACTTGGCATTCAGATCAGATTGGTGATTTCTTCCTCCCTGATGCCTGAAGACAAGAAAGAATTTGTGTCTGGTGCCACTTGCGAAGTGATGAAGAACAGGAGTGAGCTGAGACAGTGCCAGGCAGAACACCTGGGCCAAATAAGATTGACAGTGGTCTTTCCTGCTCTTGGAATCTGGGTGCCAGAAAGAAGGAAGGGGGTCATAAGAACAGCAAGAGAGGGAACGAGAGGAAAGAAATTGAGCCATGAGGATGCAAGACTGTGTAATGGGTGAAGAGGCTTCATTTCATAAGCCCTGGGGAACTGTCTCCTGCTGTTATGAGGAGGTCAGCTCTGGGCACCTCTCTGCTGCTCCTAAACACACACCATGCCCTCTGCTGTTCTAGTGGACCCTGGGCAGCCCGAGCGTCTGTGAAAGATGTGCTGGGGGTGGGAGCTGGCTAGTGTTTGGACACCAGCACCTCGCCTAAGTCTGTGGTCCTCCCATTTCCTTGTGGAACCTTATCTAGGTTCCACCGACTTCTGTCTGCTCTATATCTCACCCTGCCAAGACCCAGGAGATGTTCTGGTGTCTGGTGAAGGTGAAGTCGCTCAGTCATGTCCGACTCTTTGCGACCCCGTGGACTGTAACCTACTAGGCTTCTCCGTCCATGGGATTCTCCAGGCAAGAATACTGGAGTGGATTGCCATTTCCTTCTCCAGGGGATCTTCCCAACCCAGGGATCGAACCCGGGTCTCCCACATTGGAGGCAGACGCTTTAACCCCTGAGCCACCACGGAAGCCCCTCTGGTGTCTGGTAGAAGGGTTATTCTCCCCACCCGTCCCCTCAACAAACACACACATGTTCTCATCATTTAAATCATCATTTCAAAATTTTATCTTACCAGTTATCACTTTCCTCTTTTATTCCAAACAGCTTAAGGAGGAAGAATAAGAATGAAAGTGTCAGCACAAATGCAAATATGCTCAGAGATGTTAAACCCATTTAGAGGTAAGATATATATGTATCTTTTAAAATTTATTTTATTGAAGTATAGTTGAAACAATGGTGTGTTAATTTCTACTGCACAGCAAAGTGATTCAGCCATATATAAAAATATATATGTGTATATATATATTTTTTTCATATTTTCCATTACGGCTTATCACGGAGTATTGGGTACAGTTCCCTGTGCTATACCATAGGACTTCGTTGTTTATCAATTCTATAGATAATAGTCTACATCTGCTAATCTCAAACTCCCAATCCATCCCTCCTCTACTCCTCATCCTCCCTGGCAGGAACATCTCAGCTCTCTACGTCTGTGAGTCTGTTTCTTGTTTCATTTAAATTCATTTATGTCATACTTTCCTGGTGGCTCAGACGGTGAAGAATCTGCCCACAATGCAGGAGACCAGGGTTTGATCTCTGGTTAGGGAAGATCTCCAAGAGAAGGGAATGGATAGCCATTCCAATATTCTTGCCTCGAGAATCCCATGGACAGAGGAGACAGTCCATGAGGCTACAGAGAGCTGGACATGACTGACATTTTCACGCTTGCACTTTCACGGCATACTTTAGATTTCACATAGAAGCGACTTCAGATGATATTTGTCTCTCTCTGTCTGACTTACTTCGCTTCGTATGACAGTCTCTAGGTCCATCCATGTTGCTGCAAATGGCATTATTTCATTCTCTTTCATGGCTGGGTAGCATTCCCCTGTCAGAGAAGACAATGGCAGCCCACTCCAGTACTCTTGCCTGGAGAATCCCATGGATGGAGGAGCCTGGTGGGCTGCAGTCCATGGGATCACAAAGGGCTGGACACGACTAAGCGACTTCACTTTCACTTTTCCCTTTCATGCATTGGAGAAGGAAATGGCAACCCACTCCAGTGTTCTTGCCTGGAGAATCCCAGGGACGGGGAAGCCTGCTGGGCTGCCGTCTATGGGGCTGCACAGAGTTGGACACGACTGAAGCGACTTAGCAGCAGCATTCCCTTGTATATATGTACCACAGCTTCTTTATCTAGTCATCTGTCAAGGTGTTTTGAATTAGAGTTTCCTTCATATATATTCCCAGGAGTGGGATTGCAGGATCAGATGGCAACTCTGCTTTTAGTTTGGCTGTATCAATTTACATTCCCACCAACAGTGTAGGCGAGTCCCCTTTGCTTCACACCTTCTCCAGCACTTGTTATTTGTAGACTTTTAAATTATGGCCTTTCTGACCCATGTGAAGTGTTACAGAGATAAGATATTCTTTAAACATAAAAGCTGAGGGACTTCCCTGGTGGTCCAGTGGTTAAGATTCCATGCTTCCAGTGAAAGGGTTGCAGGTCTGACCCCTGGTCAGGGAAATAAGGTCCCATATGCCTTGAGGCTTAAAAAAAAACACAAAACGTAAAACAGAAACAATATTGTGTTCAATAAAGCCTTCAAAGTGATCCACATAAACAAACAAACAAACAAAAAACCTTGAAAGGTAACAAGCATGGTTGAAATCCAATTGCTCAAACACATAATATTAATAATAAAAGCAATGCGAGGCACTGTTTTGAGGGCTTTGCTTACATTAATTTATTTAATCAAACTTAATGAACTTGACACAATAGCTACCTTCATTTTTAACAGATAAGAAAACCGAGGCAGAGAGATATTAAATCTCTAGTCACACGACTGATAAGTTCAGACCTGGATCTGAGCCCGTGTAGTCTTGCTTCAGAGTCTGTGTACACAATTAGGACTTCATAGGGGTATAACTCACACAGTTCTAAGCAAAAGGGCATGCTGCATGGTAGGAAAACCAGGTGGATTTTGATTCAGAGGGCTTTGCTGCTAGACAAGTCATTAAACTAATTTGGGAGTCACCACTGGAGAAGGAAATGGCAACCCACTCCAGTATTGTTGCCTGGAGAATCCCATGGACAGAGGAGCCTGGTGGGCTACAGTCCATGGAGTCACAAAGAGTCGGACACGACTGAGCGACTAACACACACACACACAGACATATCCTCATTAGGGCATGGAGATAATGTGCCTGCTTCCCAAAGCTTTGTGTTTCAAGATGACCTTCACGGGAAGGCACCTGGCTCTAGACCTAGCATGGAATGGGTGTGCAATGCTGTTTCCTTCTTCCTACATTCACATGAGCCCTCATCCATCAGATTCTGTTCTCAGGTGTATTGCTGCATGGCAGAAACAAAATACTATTAGTGTTTGCTCTTAGGTGAATCCCTCATTTATTAAAAATTGTTAATTGACTATTGTGGCTTGTATAATGCGTGTGTGCCTGCAAATTGCTTCAGTCATGTCCACCTCTTTGTGACCCTGTTGACTGTAGCCTGACAGGCTCCTCTGTCTGTGGGATTCTCCAGGCAACAATACTGGAGTGGATTGCCATGCTCTCCTCAATGGGATCTTTCCAACCCAGGGATTGAACCCACATCCCTTTAGTCTCCTGCATTGGCAGGCAGATTCTTTTACCACTAGTACCATCTGGGAAGCCCAGCTTGTACTATAATGGCCCCCAAAAGATGTCCTCAATGTAACCCCCCAGAACTTGTCAATTTATTAGTATCACGTGGCGAAAGAGACTTAGTAGATGGAAGAAGTTGGCTAATCAGCTGTAAGGAGATTGTTGCAGATTCTCCTTCGAGGGGAGCTTATATAATCAAATGGACCCTTAAGGGTGGAAGAAGGCGGCGAGAGGGAGAAACATGGTGGAAGACTTGGGAGAGATTCGGAGCATGAGAGAGGGACCACACCCACATCTACTGGCTCTGAAGATGAAGGAGGTCATGATCCAGGGAATGCAGATGGCTTCTAGAAGCTGGGGAGGGCCCTCATCTCACAGCCAGTAAACAAACAGGGATTCAGTCTTAGAATCACAAGGCACTGACTTTGGCCAACAACCTGAGTGACCTTGGACGTGGTTTCTTCCCCACAGCATTTCGAAAGGAAGGCTGCTGGCACCTTCTTTTCAGCTCTGGAGATCTTAAGCCCAGGGCTCCAGTTGAGCCTTGATGTTTCTGGACCTTGAACCCACAAAACTGTGAAACAATAAGTGTTGTTATAAACTAACTTTGGGGGAGTGTGTTGCCATAAGGGAAAAAAAACCAACACCACCTAAATCAAGAATTTGCATTGCCCCAGGAGCTCTGAGGGGTCCTAGGAACAGAGCTGTGGGCTGCCTAGATTGCTAACTGGGCGACAGGCTCACCCAGTGCAGACATCAGCAGAGGTCATTTATTTTCAGTCCTTTGGTGTCTCAGCTGTCCCTGAAGGAAGCCACTTACTGGTTCATGCCTCAGTCTCTACAGCTGTCAGACAGTCATAACTGCACAGGGCTTTTCTCTGGAACTGAGGTGTAAACACTGTGAGCTGTTTTCCATATGGTTCTTGGGGGACCTGTGAAAACTCAGCTGTCTCCTGAAACTGAAATGCCTGTCTCCTACCAAGATGCAGCTGTGCCCCTGTGCCCGAAGATGGGGTTTGGAAAGACGTTGCCTCCAGCTCAGGGGGAACACTTATTTGATGGAAAATTAAATCAGTGGTCTAAATTAGTTTTTTTTAAAAAACGATCCCCACGTGCGTCTTGTTTTACTGTGGCCCTTTTTGTAGCTCTTTAGACAGTGGTAATTATCAGATAAAGGAAAGGATTAAAATGGAAAAGACAACAAAAAAGTTCTCACTGTACTGATCTCAGACAAATTTGTGATCACCAAACAATTGGTTGCAACAAACTAAGGTCACATGCAATCAAACGCAGTTATCTAAAAATACAAAGTACTGTCCTCAGCAAACAATCTCAAGAACTGAACAAATATTTAGATTTGCCAGCATCTGTTGAAAATCTGTATGAAATGCCTCCAGTAAACTGAACAGTGCTTAAGAAACACTTGGGCTAAATAACCTAAGAAATTTTTCATACTTACTAAAGAATTACATAAATCAAAGCCACACTTGCAGGAATATAATTGTATATGGAGCCGTTACCTTCAGGGATAAGCTTTTTTCTGACTATCTCACCTGATTTATTACACTGTTTATTTTCTTCAGAGTACTTAGCACTGTTTGGCATTTTATCTTTTTAAAAATGTTTTGTTTATTGTCTCTTTTCCTTTTTAGAATGTGAACTCCATGAGGGCAGAAACTTGTCTGTCAATTGAGATACCATTCATTCTACTTCTGGTACTTGCCCTGATTTTTTTCTCTACCCATGCATTTTCAAGGAGCAGAAGCTACCCTGGACTTGTCTTTTCTTTTTTAAAATAATTAATTAATTAATTAATTTTTTGGGAGGCTAATTACTTTACAATACTGTATTGGTTTTGCCATACGTTGACATGAATCCGCCACGGGTGTATATCTGTTCCCATCCTGAATCCCCCTCCCACCTCCCTCCCCATCCCATCCCTCTGGGTCATCCCAGTGCACCAGCCCCGAGCATCCTGTATCATGCATCGAACCTGGACTGGTGATCCATTTCACATATGATAATATACATGTTTCAGTGCCATTCTCCCAAATCATCCCACCCTCGCCCTCTCCCACAGAGTCCAAAGACTGTTCTGTAAATCTGTGTCTCTTTTGCTGTCTTGCATACAGGGTTATTGTTACCATCTTTCTAAATTCCATATATATGCATTAGTATACTGTATTGGTGTTTTTCTTTCTGGCTTACTTCACTCTGTATAATAGGCTCCAGTTTCATCCACCTCATCAGAACTGATTCAAATGTATTTTTAATGGCTGAGTAATATTCCATCGTGTATATGTACTACAGCTTTCTTATCCATTTGTCTGCCGATGGACAACTAGGTTGCTTCCTGGACTTGTCTTGAAGCCTGTGCGAACATAGCCTGAACCAATCAGCACATTCCATTCCACTGGCGGCTAGAAAGATTGCTTTGTTATGGGTACAACACGTCATGCCTATCAGGATGAATGTCACTCAGTTCTGGGATTCTCCTTTGAGATTTTCTGCTGAGTCTTAAGCTTGAGAGGATGTAGGGGCTAGAGATGTTGCCACCCTACATCTGCACTGACTTTATCAGGATGGATGAAAAGCTGAGCCCAGAAATAGGAAAAAGGGACCCTTGATAGCATAAGTGTATGTTAGTCGCTCAGTCATGTTCGACTCTTTGCGATCCCATGGACTGTAGCGCACCAGACTCCTCTGCCCATGGAATTCTCCAGGCAAGAATACTGGAGTGGGTTGCCATTCCCTTCTCCAGGGGATCTTCCTGACCTAGGGATCGAACCCTGGTCTCCTGCATTGCAGGCAGATTTTTTACCATCTGAGCCTCCAGGGAAGCCTTTGATAGCATAATATGGACCCTAAATCCTATCATGTTCAATGCAGCACAACCATGGAATTTTCACTTACATGGACCAATAAATAACTTTCTCAAAACAAAGAGCCTCAGACTGAATTTTACTTGATAATCTAGATCGATCAGGGAAGCACAAAAAACTGTGGAATAATTACCTCATTGGTCTGGGCACAAAATTTCTGTAACTGCAGTTGGAAAATCATGCATGAAAATCATTCATGGGGGTGTTTACCAGTCAGTTATTATTCTGTGTCTTACGGTCAGGACAGGTGAAACAGTGTAGTATATTGACTGCTTCCTAAAATATTAAGTAAAATCTCTGACTAGTGGCTTTGGAAACTATGACATTTCTATTATACCCACACTGGCAGCTCCAAATCAATTAGGTAAGAACTTTCTGCTTTACATGTTGACTATAATGAACCTCAATGCGAATGATTAGTGAGGTAGTTTAGTTTGAATTCATATAATGTTTCAAATTTTTGTTACTATTTCCTATGTAGTCCGGTTACTAGGAGATGGCCATTATGCTAGGATGAAGTTTACAAAAACAAAAGCAAAAAGCCTTGAACATAGTTATCTCATGAATGTCCCCTTAGGAAAGATCAATTGATTGTTGTATTGTCATGAGAAAAACAAGACAACTGCATTGCTGGGTACACTGGCAGGGGGAAGGGACTCAGTAATCCAGCTGGTGCTCTATTTCAATCTGTGGCTTAGTGAGTTGTTTTTACTATAGATTTTAATGTGAAGAAAGAGGAGAAGTAGTCCATCTAAGAAGTTGCTGCTGCTACTGCTAAGTCGCCTCAGTCGTGTCTGACTCTGTGCGACCCCATAGACAGCAGCCCACCAGGCTCCCCTGTCCCTTCTATATCTAAGAAGTTATATAGCAGCAAAAGTGAAGACTTGGAAGACGAACCTTAAAACACCAGAAAGAAAGTCAAGAATCAATCGTTAGTCCTCTCTTGAACATCTACTAAGTACATATTGAAATTTTAGGTATGGTAAAATTTAGTAGAGACTTTTTGGTTGGGTCATAGATGGGAACAAGATAAATTATTTGGAAGGCCAAATCTTCATGATCTTGAAAAGCACAAAGGAGAAAAGCAGAGACATTGTAAGGATGGACATTTAGGATATACTTCCAAAGATCTGTCATAAACCCCATGCTTCAGTCACACAGGGGCATGATGGCAAACACCACTGGATGCACCATGAGGACCCTGGGCAAATGCCCAAAATTACCTTACACGAAGTCCATATGTGATCAGAAGGCCCAGTAGGCAGGGGAAAATGAGATTTCAGAGGACTGGTTAAACATTGCAGCAAGATTTGGAGACTTGAGTCCAGAAAGATCCATATTTTCTTGTCTATTTAGACAAACACATCACTGAGAGGATCAACAGACATGAATGCATTGAATTAAGAGTTAAAATATCAAACTGACTTAAGATTTAGCCAGTAAATGACTGATCTTGTATTGTGAACCCTTTTTTTCCTTCTAGTTGCAAATATTGTGCCTCCTGCAAGTGTAACAAAGTATTTCATATTTAGACCAAATAACTGAAATTCTGATTGTTAGATCCTATTGGACCATGTGTAATGCTGTACTGAAAGTGAAAGTGAAAGTCACTCAGTCATGTCTGACTCTTTGTGACCCCATGGACTATACAATCCATGGACTTCTTCAGGCCAGAATACGGGAGTGGGTAGCCATTCTTTTCTCCAGGGGATCTTCCCAACCCAGGGATCAAACCCAGGTCTCCTGCATTGCAGGAGGCTTCTTTACCAGCTGAACCACAAAGGAAGCCCAAGAATACTGGAGTGGGTAGCCTATCCCTTCTCCAGCATAGTGTACTAGATAAAACTATTTTTAGAAATATATTTAAATATTTTAGATGTATCAAGTGCCCTGAGTCCTGATGTTAGGTGAAGCCCACTTTGGGGGTACAGCAGAACATGGGGGATTTTGAAAGCCCAAGGAATATGTGTTTTCACAATCATCCTGCTACAAGAAGCTTTGTTTTCTTAGACATTTAGAGAAAAAACAGATGAAATGGGTAGCTTCTCATTATCCTCCTCATTGTTCTTCTTGAGCCATGTTAAAGTCAAATTTTTTTTTGAAACTTCAGAATGTGGGTTATGGAACCCCCTTCTCTTGCCTTTCATTTAATTTCTTTTGGCACATCTTTTCACATTGTTCCTAATTTCTGAAATGTGTGTGTGTTAAGTTGCTCAGTCATATCTGACTCTTTGCAACTCCATGCACTGTAACCTGCCATGTTCCTCTGTCCATGAAATTCTCTAGGCAAGAGTGCTGGAGTGGGTTGCCATTCCCTTCTCCAGGGGATCTTCCTGACCCAGGGATTTAACCCAGGACTCTCTCATTACAGGCAGATTCTTTACCTTCTGAGACACCATGGAAACCCTGAAATGTTACTCTCTCCTAGTAAGCAGATCTTTAACTTGTTGCACGATTCTAGCATGGAAAGACTCTTTTTCCTTTTAAATCTGAGATAGACTTGTGACCTGATTTCACCAATGAAAAGGGAAGGAAGTGGTACTGTTCTAGGCTGAGACTTTAAGACGTCTAGTAGCTTCTAATCCTCTCCTGGAGTACAGCTGCCATGATGTAAGGAGCCCAAACAAGACTATGAAGTGATTGAGCACCACGTGCCAAGTGACCTGGGAGAATGAAAGACAACCTTAGATGTTCCTGCTCCAGATGTACCCTTGCTGAATGCTACTACCTGAGTGACCTCAGCTACTACCACAGTCATGGAGCAGCAGAACTCCCCTGATGAACCCAGTTTGCCCATACAGTTATGAGAAAATTAAAAAAATATGTGTTGTTTTAAGCTAGTGATATGGAAAGACTGAGGGCAGGAGGAGAAGGGCACGGCAGAGGATGAGATGGTTGGATGGCATCACCGACTCAATGGACATGCCTTTGGGTGGACTCCGGGAGTTGGTGATGGACAGGGAGGCCTGGCATGCTGCGGTTAATGGGGCTGCAAAGAGTCGCTGTTGTTCAGTCACTAAGTTGTGTCCAATTTAGTGGTTGCACTGGAACCTGGCAGGTTACAGTCCATGGAGTCGCAAAGAGTCGGACACGACTGGGCGGCTTAACACACACACACCATTTCAGAAATTAGGAACAATGTGACAAAGAACTGATGTTGTGATTCAGTCACTAAGTTGTGTCCAACTCTTTGTGATCCCACGGACTGCAGCATGCCAGGCTCCCCTGTCCTTCACTATCTCTCGGAGTTTCCTCAGATACATGGGTGGTGCCACCCAACCATCGCATCTTCTCTCTCCCCCTTCTCTTTCTGCCCTCAGTGTTTCCCAGCATCAAGGTCTTTTCTGATGAGTGCTCTTTTTTCTCTTTGCATCAGGTGGCCAAAATATTGGCACTTCAGCTTCAGCATCAGTGCTTCCAATGAATATTCAAGGTTGATTTCCTATAGAATTGGTTGGTTGGATCTCCTTGCTGTCCAGGGGACTCTCAAGAGTCTTCCCCAGCACCACAGTTTGAAAGCATCAATTCTTTGGTGCTCAGAATTTTATGGTCCAATTCTCCCATCTGTACATGACTACTGGAAAAAGTCACACGGGAATAATAAATATTAATAACTGAAATATTTAAAAGGACAAATCAATGTACAATGTCAATTCACAATAATATTGGCTATAAATGAAATAAGTGAGATAACATAAATGGATCGCAACACTTATCTAGAGAAGTCAGAAAAGGCTTCCAAGAAGGAATGGTGCTTGACTTGAATTTTGAAGACTGAAACAGAGTTTCTGGGCAGAGGAGGGGTAAAGAGTCTTTTTAGGTGGAATGAGCTGCCTGGAAGATGACTTGGAGGCATAAAATAACAGGATGTCCCCAAGGGGGCTGATAACACTGACAAGGGTTTAGTCTGATCGTCTAGACTAAAATTAGGAGGTATAATAGAAGGGATCTCACACTTTTTCTTCTTTTGTATCATTTTGTCAGGGGAAAAGACCTTGTAATTGATGCATTTCACCTACTTATATTCTACACAGCCAAACGTTTTCTCAAGTATTAATGAGACAAAAGGAACTGTTTTTGTTGAAGGGCGTTGTCTGATCTTCATTTACTATCCTAGCAAAATGATTAATCCATTCCAGAAACAAAAACAATGACATAGTCATGTTATAAACATTAATTCCTCAAGAAATTCATCTGTGGACCACCTTGGAGGCTCCTGAGGACCACCAGGCGGGACTGGTCTGGGCAAGATTACAAAGTGGTTGGAGTTGATCTTGGTGTTATGGCCTCTCATCTCTCTAGTGCCTCAGTAGCACGCAGCTCTCATCTCCGTGGAAATCTGCTTCCTAGAAAGGGCCAGGTACACATATTCTTACTTAGAAGTATGAGCCCAGAAAGAGGAGTGTGGCCACCCTTCAAGAGGGATCGATTAACCAACATGTCTGTTTCACTTCTCAAAAGACAAGGATTTAAACTAAAAAATCATTCTATGATGGTAGACTTTTTCTTTAACTTAAGCAATTCGGGGTGAAAGAATTTGGAGCTGTGGGGAGGGAAGAGAATATGCTGCCTTCTGAATATCCCTATGATTACATGTTGCTAAGAGTCTGACCATGCCTCTCATAGCCAATCCGTTCAAGGAGATACTGGAAGAAATCTGTTATAGTCAAACACAAGACCGAGTGCTGTGGTGAATATAATGGTTAAAAACGGTCCCTGCCCTCAAGGAGCTTGCCTTCCCTGGTGGCTCAGATGGTAAAAAATCTGTCTGCAATGTAGGAGATCCAAGTCTGATCCCTGGGTTTGAAAGATCTCCTGGAGGAGAGCATGGCAACCCACTCCAATATTCTTGCCAAGAGAATTCCGTGGACAGAGGAACCTGGTGTGTTACAGTCCATGGGTTCACAAAGAGTCAAACACGACTGAGGGACTAACAGACACACAAAGAGCTCACAGCCTAGTGAAGGCGGTAAGAACTGGCAATGGATAACAATAAGGCAAGGCCCTCCCCAATGGCTCAGTGGCTAAAGAATCCTCCTGCCGTGCAGGAGATACAGGAGACCTGGGTTTGATCCCTGGCTCTGGAAGATACCCTGGAGAAGGAGTTGGCTACCTGCTTTAGTATTCTTGACTGAAAAATCCCTTGGACAGAGGAGCCAGGCAGGCTACAGTTAAAAGTGTCACAAACAGTGACACTGAGCATCTAAGCTCAGGACATGACTGAGCATCTAAACAAGCAAGCAACAATAAAGTAAGGCAGAATTAATCATAGATAAACACATATAGAAAGTACTGTAAGGGATTATCCCCTCCCTCCCAAAAAAGAAATGACTATTTCTAAAGCATAAAAATCATGAAAGTGGAATAGTGGTTAAGCATGGAGGAGAGAGAAGGGCAAGAGAAAATGTGTAGCTGATACTTTTGGTCCTATATATGAAGCATTGGAAAAAGGAGGCTCATGAAATTTAATAACTTTCCAAGGTAGATTTGTTAGTAACTGGCATGGCGGGAGCTTAAGGTGAGTGAAGGCATGTAGTGGGTGGAGTTACAAGGGTCACACTTTAATTCTGTGCTAGGAAGTTTGGTTTAGTATTCTGGAAATAAGGGGAGTCACTGAAGGCTTCTGTTCATAGAGTGGAGTGTATAGGCAGATGAAGTATGATATGATATGTATTTAAGATAGTTTCTCAGATAGCACAAAGGATGGGTTAGAAAGGATAGAGATTGCAGGCAAGGAGACATATTACAATGATTTATCCATCCATTTATCTACCTGTTCAACAAAAGTTCAATCAGTGTCTACTATTTGCCAGTAGTTACATAAATCTATTGCAATAACCCAGTAAACAGTGTGAGATATGGAGAGTGAGTAAGGAAGATGGCAGCAGAGGATGCATCCCTCTGATCACTTCCCTGTGGTATTTGTCTCAAACGCGGGGCATGGTCCTTCCACAGTTGCCCAAGTTGCCACAGTTGCTCCCCTGCTTCTCTATTCAGCAACTGGCTGGCTGCCAGAAGGCAGAGTGTGGGTAACGGCAAAAGCTCCGGGAGGGGCCTTTGGGCTCTGGCAGCCAACATTGGGCAGAAGTGGAGATTCTGAATCCAGAGCTTCTCCTCTGAAGTCCAGAGGGAAGAGAAGCTTCTACCGACATCTCCATCTCACTTATGCCCTGTCTCTAATAAGACCCTGTAATTGCCTGTGTGTCTTGTTCCCAGACTCTCTCTGTCTGCAGAATTACAGGGATCTGGGATTTGAGCTGGAAACCAGAGAATTAGGCTCAATGCTTTTCTGCAAATTACAGAGAATAAATATCTAAATATAAAATTAACCACAAAACTTCTAAACCACAGATGTAAGTGATATCAGCCTCTGGCAGCCATTGAAAATGTCCTCTCTCCAACAGTGCTAACCTGGGAATGTGGACCAACAATCAGGATGGTATTGATCAAAGGATATATCCCAGTCACATTTACAAATATCCATTATGACATCATGACCGGTACCGGTCATAGAAAATATGCGCATTTTCTTTTTCACTTGTTACATTCATCCTCTGTCTCTCCCCTACTTCATATTATTTCATATGAGGTTTACTGGAGGTTAACTTTACAAGATAGCGATTAGGCAACAGTACATCCAGAAGACACCTTGACTGAAATGAAAGGGTGATCGACATATCGTAGAAATGAAGGCAGACTCTCGGGACTTTCTGTCTCCTCACTCGGGGAAGAGGATGAGAGTGTCTTGGTTTGTGGGAAGACAGTTGCCTCTTGGCAGACTGAAACAAAAGCTGTTCTACTGCTGTGTGTGAAAAGTGAGGGTGTCAGTTGCTCAGTCGTGTCTGACCCTTTGTGACCCCATGGACTGTAGCCTGCTAGGCTCCTCTGCCCATGGAAGTCTCCAGGCAAGAATACTGGAGTGGGTGGCCATTCCCTTCTCCAGGGGATCTTCCTGATCCAGGGATCAAATCCAGGTCTCCTGCACTGCAGGTAGATTCTTTACCTGCTGAGCCATCAGGGAAGCCCTTTTATTGTTGTGTGGAAGTTCAAATAACCGTAGAGGACACGTATGGTGGCTGAGATCCAAAGGTATGGATAGTGTCAGATTTTAGCTACTGTCTCTCAGCCCTCAACCCACACTTTTATATTCTTCTGGGTGATTCTGGGGCTGGGGCCGTTCCAACCATATTTCTATTTTGCCAGCTGGCTCTCTGTTATACTCTGCTAACAGAGAACGCTAGAGAGAGGTTATAAGCCTGGAGAAGAGAAAAAGAGAATGCTCCTACTTGTATGCTTCTAGTTCCTGTGAGGGTGGCCCTAGCAATGCTTAATTTCAGTAGTGACAAGGTTTTCCTGTGCCAGCAGGTGAGTCCAATTTGCACTTTTCCAATGATGGCTAGAACCATCCTCATTTACCTACTAGGGATGAGAGCACCTGGTGGACAGTGACCTTTCCGCAGAGATCCAGGTCCATTTTGTAAGGGCTCCTTACCAAGATTCTAGAAGTTTAATAATTTTATCTCACAGTTCCAGCCTTGATTCTCCCAGTCCTAGGGGTGCTAGCTGCATTCTGCAGTTGCTACCTTTGTGATACTTGAATGTTCTTTTCCTGGCTTGTCAATTATGTAGGTGAATGAAGAGTATCTAGGAGAAAAGGTACATTTGGAAATATGAGTGGAGATTTTCTATGGAAGAAAAGAAGTGAGATTCAAATATGGATCTTTTGGTCCTCAGTTTTCATAGATGCAAAGGGGCCAGCTACCTGTAAAGTTACCAGTAAGCATCTCTTAGCAAGATAGATTCGGTTGATGTTTTATTTTGTCTGATGTCATTGTTTGCCTACTTCATTTTTATGTGAAACTGTCTCTGCTCAAGCAACCTTGGGCAAACTGTCTGCTAAGGGGATCCTGCCTGATACAGTGGTTAATAAGCCTGCTTGTTATAGATGGATCAGCTTTAAATAGGGCATTGGCAATCAAAAATTCAAATCCCACCACCTGTGATTTTCTAACTCAGTGAGTGGATGAGTAACATGGTATTTTTGTGATTTAGAGTCCTCTGGAATAAATGAGGAAGATGGTATCTGTTCAAGTCTGTCTGAAAGGTTGAGGTGGGAACTGAAAACACTTGTGCGTAAGGCAATGCTTGGTCAGGTTTAAGGAACTACATGTGTTTCAGGGGTTATGATGACAAAAGCTCAAGACAGCCGAATGAAAGTGTCAGCCTCCCTCTGTCCCAGTAAGAGATGCTTATTGGTAACTTTTCAGGTCGCTGGCTCCTTTGCAACTGATGCAAACTGAGAGGACCAAGAGGTCCACAGATGAGTCTTCGTGCTTTTTTTAGATAGAAAATCTCTACTCATATTTCCAAACGAACCTCATCTCTTCCCAATTGCCACCTCCAAATGTTACCAATGTTCTATTTTAGTCTTGCCCAGTTATGAGAAAAATGTCAACATTATTCTTGTTGCTATTTCGCTCTTCTATTCTAGATTAAATTTGGTTCTCTTACTTATAAAGCTTGCTGGATTTTCTTGCTATAGAGCCTGGATTCTAATTACATTTCTGCCTCTTGCTAACTATAAGCCAGTTATTTTACCCTTCCTGGTCTCAATTCCCTCATCTACTAATTGGAAAAAATATATATACTATCTGTCTCACAGGGCTTTTAAATCTCACATAAAAGTGCTTTATAAATTCAAAAGTGTTATAAGGGATGCTACTATTATTTTTGGTAGTGTTCATAGTAGGAATTTAGAATTGTTTAAAAAGGATCCTGTAAGCAGTGTCTGGAAATAACATCTTATAAATTAGCATTAAATTTTTTTGTTTCAAACCTTTTCCATTGATGTATATCAAATACATGCTAGTAAAATACATGGCATTGAATTTCAACAGTTTCTGGAACAAGATCAGACATTTCAGTACATTTCCAGTCAGTTTTGATCTTATGAGTTTGTCCTAATACTGCAAACCCACTTGCTTGTGTCTGAAATAGTGATTACATAGAAGAAACAGTCACGTGTCAAGAAGGAAAGACTGACAAATGAACACTCAAGCAACCTTGGGCAAACTGTCTGCTAAGGGGATCCTGCCTGATACAGTGGTTAATAAGATTCCAGAACCAGGAACAACTGATTTCAAGGTTTTAAATATCAGAGGTTTATGTGCTAGAAGCAACGTGTATGATAGGACTGGCAAACAGTAGCAAGGAACACACCACAGAACAAATTATTTCTCTGCTGCTGCTGCTCCTAAGTCGCTTCAGTCGTGTCTGACTCTGTGCGACCCCACAGATGGCAGCCCACCAGGCTCCCCAGTCCCTGGGATTCTCCAGGCAAGAACACTGGAGTGGGCTGCCATTTCCTTCTCCAGTGCATGAAAGTGAAAAGTGAAAGTGAAGTCGCTCAGTCATGTCCAACTCTTAGCGACCCCATGGACTGCAGCATTTCTCTGGTGGTCTCCAAAATAACTATGCACCAAGCAAGGCTTCCAGGCATTTTCTTTTGGCTACTGTCTTCAGCTCTTCCAGACACAAGGGGGAAAAGAGGATGGAATCAACTGTCTGCAGAATTCATGTTACCAAGCAGTAAAGGCTCATTACATACTTATTAATTCATGAGAAATCAGTTATGTCTGATTTATTTGTGTTGGCTCTCTATAGTGAATGGATTCATTGAGCAATTGTTGAACAGCTGAAAGATGGAAGGATATTGTTCATTTAAGAAAACACAGAGGCATAATTGCCTGTGTGTCTGTGTTACTTTCATTTCCACTATGAAACTGACTTCCCTGGTGGCTCAGATGGCAAAGAATCTGTCTGCAATGCAGAAAACCCAAGTTCAATCCCTGGGTTGGGAAGATGCCCTGGAGAAGAAAGTGGCAACCCATTCCAATATTCTTGCTTGGGAAATCCCATGGACAGTGGGGCTTGGTGGGCTACATTCCATGGGGTCGTGAAGAGTCAGACACGACTGAGCAACTAACACTTTCTTTAATAAGACAATGGAACCAACTCCTGCCAAAATAACACACACAAAATGCTTAACAATCATTTAGTCTCAAAATCACATACCAGGCTGTTTCATGATGGAAAGGGCATATGTTCAAACATAGAAAGTAGGGCAGATCAACCTTCCTTATGGTGAATCGCTGGATGTCTCTCCAACTGTGAAGATCATAAGAAGTAATTTTAGCTTTTTATTAGATTTTCCCCTAGATAGATTAGAAATAGTTTACAGATCTCCATACAGCTTTCCCAGATCATTCTCTTCCTTGAAAAGGATGCCTTAATTTAAGGCTACTGTTTCACAGGAGTGGGGGAGGTTCTGTCACTTGGAACTTCAGTTAGACTTCGAGAAATCATTACATTGCCAGAGACCCACAAAACTGTCATCTGTGTTTGTAGGTGTAAAGCTGCTCAAACATGATGGCTTTTTAGATGTTTTACTTCCAGGACGTACCAGGTTTTCTGGTGAATTAGCTCCTTTTCCAGTTGCCTCCGTGTAGCATTGGTTCATTGATTTGTCACACAGCATCACACTTAGGAGGGCTTCCCAGATGGCTCAGTGGTAAAAGAATCTGCCAACCCTGGTGGCTCAGCTAGTAAAGAAACTGCTTGCAATGCAGGAGACCTGGGTTCAGTTCCTGGGTTGGGAAAATTCCTTGGAGAAGGGAACAACTACTCACTCCAGTATTCTTGCCTGGAGAATTCCATGGACTGTATAGTCTATAGGATTGCAAAGGGTCAGACATGACTGGAAAAACTTTCACTTTCATTATGCAGGAGGTGTGGGTTCAATCCCTGGGTGGGGAAGATCTTCTGGAGAAAGAAATGGCAACCCACTCCAATATTCTTGCCTGGAAAATCCCATGGACAGAGTACACTGTCAGTCGATAGTCTGTGGGGTGGCAAAGAGTTCGATATGACTTAATGACTAAATAACAACAGCTTCTCAGGGTTATTATTAAGTCTAATGAGCTTATAAAGTGCTTCAAACAGTTCCTGGCACATGGTAAGTACTCAAAGAATGTAAACAAATATTAACTTTGTTTTTATTAGTGTTTGATCAGTATTTGTTCCTGCTCTAGAAAATTTTTACCTGATATAAGTACTTAATACAAGATTTTCATATTATATTATGTAGTATACATAATATATGACATATACTATATGCTACTATTATTATATTATTTTGTGGTATAATATATATTATATTGTGGTTCAAGAAAATGATGATGTTTCAGAAATTTTTTAAATTTCAGCATAGATTTGGTAACATTGAT
>SJYX01024892.1:272683-302806 GCA_006410675.1 Oreotragus oreotragus
TATGGGGGCATAAGGGGAAGGCTGTTTGAACATGATACTATAACATATGGGCTTCCCTGGTAGCACAGTTGGTAAAGAATCTGCCTGCAATGCAGGTAGTCCTGGGTTCTCTCCCTGGGTTAGGAAGATCCCCTGGAGAAGGGAAAGGCTACCCACTCCAGTACTCTGGCCTGGAGAATTCCATGGACTGTAGCATTCATAGGGTCTCAAAGAGTCAGGCACGACTAAGTGACTTTCACTTTCACTGTAATGTATATCTCGCATACAGTCCCTGGGTATCTCAGGCTTATCACACATGGGATGTATACTCACAGATAGTGGCAAAAATAATAATAATGTGTTTCTAATATTTATTTTTGTTTGTGTTGGGTCTTTGCTGCTGCAGAGGCTTTTCTCTAGTTTTGATGAACAAGGGTGGCTCTCAGGCTTCGTGCACAGGCTTCTCATTGCGGTAGCTTCCCCTGATGCAGAGCGCAAGGTCTAGGGTGCAGAGATTTCAGTAGCTGGGGCTCCCAGGCTCTAGAACACAGGCTCTCAGTAGCTATGGCTCAGGGGCTTAGCTGCTTGAAGTCATCAGGGATCTTCTTAGAGCAGAGATTAAACCCACATCTCCTGTATTGGCAGGCAGATTCTTTATCACTGAACCACTAGGGAAACCCAGAAAAAAAAATTTTTTTTTTTACGGTTTGATTCTCACACTTGAATCTTCCTTTGCATGTGTGTGTAAACCTAAATCAAATTCTTGGTTGTATTGACAGAGATAAAACAAGGTAGGTATTTAGGGTTAGAATTTTCTTCCTTTTGCCAATGTCTTATTTACAGGTGCTATTTTTTCCCTTAAATAATAAAAGGTCTTTCTTTGTGTCACTAATAGGAACTTTCTTAAGTTTTCATTGAGAGATAACTCAAAATGCCCAGTCAGTGCCTAAAAATAATAATAAAGCTTTGAGAAAAAAAGATAAACAAAATGAGGAAGCAGGTTAAGAGGAGGACAGGAGGTTGTGGGCGATAAGTTCCTTCATTCAACAAATATATATATAGTGCCGACCATATGTTGGGTGTCGTTCTAGCGTATTTTGGCTGGTAGTGTTCTCTGGATATGTTCCTTGAGAAACGTTGTGGGAAGACAGTGAGCAAGATAAATAATGCTAAATGCTGAAGAAAAAAAAAATAATAAAGCAGGGAAAAGAATGGGAAGTCTGGAGGAAGAGAGCTCTTTTAGGTAGGTGATCAAGAATGTTTTCACTGAGAACCAAAATTTTGAGTAGCAGTCTGAAGAGAACAAGGAGCTTTGCAGGTGGCTCAATGGGTAAAGAATTCTGCTTGCAATGCAGGAGATGTGTGTTCAGTCCCTGGGTTGGGAAGATCCCGTTTAGGAGGGCATGGCAACCCACTCCATTATTCTTGCCTGGAGAATTCTACGGACAGAGGAGTCTGGTGGTCTACAGTCCATGAGGTCACAAAGAGTCAGACACGACTGCAGTGACTGAGCATGCATGCTGAAGGGACGAAGGAGCAAGCCTGGCTCCTGGGGAAAGAACATTCTAGACAGGACAAGTGAAAACCCCAAGGTGAAAGCAGATCTGGGAGAGCTCCAGACTGCTGTGGCTGGAGCAGAGGAGGGTAGGGGTGACAGTGAGGGCTGAGATTTGCCCAACATATGGTCGGCACTATGTATATATTTGTTGAATGAAGGAACTTATAGCCCACAGCCCCCTCTCCTCTTCTTAACCTGCTTCTTCATTTTTTTTTTTTGGGAGGAGCTTTGAATTGGAGGCAAGACATTGGTCTTTCCTCTGAATGAGAAGGGAGGATGCTAGAAGGTTTTGAACAGAGCTGTGACATGGTCTGGTGTGATTTCATAGGCTCTCCCTAGCTTCTGCCCTGAGAACTTCCATTTTTTTTGCCACTCTACAGTTGTAAAGTGCTTTCACACACCACACTGCACAGCTCCTCCTTCCCCCAAGGAAGTAACTAAAGCTTGTGTCCAAATAACCAACTTGAATTCGTTTTTTTTAAAGATTTTTTTTTTGATGTGGATAATTTTTTAAAGTCTATATTGAATTTATTACAATATTATTTCTGTTTTAAGTTATTATTATTATTTTTTGGCCAAGAGGCCGGTGGGATCTTAGATCCCTGGCCAGGGATCAAACCTGTACCCCCTGCATTGGAAAGAGAAAGTCTTAACCACTGAATTGCCAGGAAACTCCCGCGGCCTGAAATTTTATAGCTAAGTCTAGTCAAGGCTATGGTTTTTCCAGTGGTCATGTATGGATGTGAAAGTTAGACTGTGAAGAAAGCTGAGCACCGAAGAATTGATGCTTTTGAACTGTGGTGTTGGAGAAGACTCTTGAGAGTCCTTTGGACTTCAAGGAGATCCAACCAGTCCATCCTAAAGGAGACCAGTCCTGGGTGTTCTTTGGAAGGACTGATGCTAAAGCTGAAACTCCAATACTTTGGCCATCTCATGCAAAGAGTTGACTTGGAAAAGACTCTGATGCTGGGAGGGATTGGGGGCAGGAGGAGAAGGGGATGACAGAGGATGAGATGGCTGGATGGCATCACTGACTCGATGGACAGGAGTTTGAGTGAACTCCGGGAGTTTGTGATGGACAGGGAGGCCTGGTGTGCTGCAGTTCATGGGGTTGCAAAGAGTCGGACACAACTGNTGGCTGGATGGCATCACTGACTCGATGGACAGGAGTTTGAGTGAACTCCGGGAGTTTGTGATGGACAGGGAGGCCTGGTGTGCTGCAGTTCATGGGGTCGCAAAGAGTCGGACACAACTGAGTGACTGAAATGAATAAGTAGCTAATAAGGAGTTACACCAGAAACCATCACCCTTGGCAGGATCTAAGTTGGAACTGTTTCCATCACACGCCGTTGTCCCCATGGTTGTAGGAAACACACAGGGACACACAGATAAATAGAAACTTCAAAAGTCCCAATTTGTTTATTTCAGTTCCTCTTTCTCTCCTTTTCTTTTCTCCTTCCACCAAAACATGTTCTTTAGGAAGTTGCTGTCCCCACCTCCTACTTCAAATGCTGTTGTGATGAAATACAGCATCTGAATGATTAGATGGGTGAAATCAAGCTCTGAATCATTAATGTCGATGATCAAATGATTGACACCTAAGCATTTAGCACTTCTTAAAGGTTGAAAATAGGTCAGGGGCTGGAGCTGGTCTTGACTTTCAGTCTCAGAAAGTAATTCTAGCAAAATCACGTAGATGTACCTGTGCACGTGTGTGCTAAATCACTTCAGTCGTGTCTGACTCTTTACAACCCTACGTTCTGTAGCCAGGCTCCTCTGTCCATGGGATTCTCCAGGCAAGAACACTGGAATGGGTTGCCATGTCCTCCCAGGGAATCTTCCCAACCCAGGGACTGAACCTAGGTCTCCTGCATTGTGGGTGGATTCCTTACCACTGAGCCACCAAGGAAGCTAGATGTACCTGGCTGCTCAGGATTTTGGGGGTAGAAAGCCAATTTCAAGTTAAGGATAGATGGTATGTATGTGTGTGTGGGGGGGTAAAATTTCTTCCCATGTACTTCCTAGCTGACTATACTATTGCATTGAAAGTGGTAAGAGTATATGGGTAATGGATCATGTTTCCAATTCTTTCTTGTCCTCACCAGAAACATTTACTGGATTCTAGAAAAAAAATTGTTATTTTTAATGTTCAATGCTTTTTATGAATTTTTACCTTTTTTGGAGTTTTGTGTTAAAATTGCTCATTTTTAGCTCTTTAGTTGAAATGTATGAAATGTAATTAGTGCACTTAAATCTTGATGAATGTTTACAAAAATAAAGCTGTGGAACCACTACCCAGACCAAGATGTATAATTTTTTCCAGCACCCTAAAGGGCTCTTGTGTGCCCTTTCCCATCGACTGGCCCTATTTTAACTCAGAAGCTTATCTGTGGTTTTGGCCGTATCTTTGACTTTCCATTTTGGCTTGTCTTTGGCAAAAATTCATTCTGGTTCAAAATAGAATAGGTTGTGATTGTATGGTTATTATCAATGTCTCTTAGAAACATCTCTTTTTGATGAAACTATGTAAGAAAACACTAATTATATTTTATTTGTCATCCATGTGTGCTAACCAACAAAAGAGGATTTGGGGTCAAATACCACTAATTTTTTTTATTCAACACAAAAATATGACAACAAGCACTTGGAAACATAGTGCCAAACCCAAACTGCCTACTGCCCTCCCACTTATCATATGTTCTAAGCCCACAGAATTGAAGAACTTAATGGAGGCCTCTGTTAGGGAAAAAAATAATCCTCATCACTTTTTAAATTTCTTCATATGGAATGTTTACCTGGCCACAAGTAATGTGAAGGAAGCTATTTTCAGCCATTTTTCATTTTACTGAAACCAAAGAGAAAAATGACTGTGACTCCTGGTTGGGAAGAACAATCAATACCCAGCTACGAAAACATCAGTACCAACTATAGGTGTAGATTATCAACCAGTGATCACATTCATCATCTTTTACTGAAGCCCATTAGAAATGGGCTTCCCACGTGGTTCAGTGGTAAAGAATCTGCCTGTCAATGCAGGAGATGTTGATTCGATCCCTGGTTCAGGAAGACCCCCTGGAGAAGGAAATGACAATCTACTCCAGTATTCTTGCCTGGAGAGTCCCATGGACAAAGGAACCTGGCTGGCTATGGTCCAGAGGGTTGCAAAGAGCTGGACACAGCTGAGCTACTGAGCATATACGCATGCATATAGTATATACCTGTATAGCTCATTGACCAGTGGTCATGTCTACTACCTCTCTTTTACTGACCGTTTTCACATTTGTATTTTTGATAATGTATATTTAATTCACATATATACTTATACATGTGGTGAACAGCAGTTTCTTAAAGGGCATTGATAAATATGTTTTGTGCATTTTTTTCATACTTAGCACCTGGTTTGGGAATTTTAGGATTTTTTAAATGCTCTTAAAAAAATATTTGAATATTCTGTTGAGTGCCAGATCTACTGCACCTAGTCGTGAACAAATAGACAAAGTCATGACAGCAATGAGCCAACCGGTTTTGTTGTCATAAGTAAGTTGTCCCCGACAACATGGATTTGGGTTTTCTGCTGAATCGTGTTTCCTCCTTGATCTTCTGGTGTTTTTCTGTTGTAATAGATTCACTTTCCTCACTAAGAGATGTGGTGTTCATGAACTGAGGAATAGCGAGGATAATTTGGATTCAAGCTCATTTATCTTCTTTTCTAATTATCAATATATTTTTAGAAAGTGGCATGAAGTCAATAAGTGTTTCTTTGTTATTCCTGTTATCTCTCTCAGCTGGAATGTTCAGTGTGAATTTTTTGAAGGGAGGGGGACTTAGTGGGGAAGAACCTTACTGGGAAAAAGTCATCTTTCTTATTTTCAATAAGTGGGTTATATGTCTCCCAGAACTCATCCTGCCAAGTTCTGTCCAGAGTCTCTTTGATGTGCTCTCACTGCCTTATATGGCTGTGGGAAGGATTAATTAATTAGCACTTATAAAGAGCTTTGAAGATGAAAGCACTTTGTTTGTGCCACCATATTCTCTTGGCTTTCCCAGTCTCCAGATTTTATTGTGTAGAGGGCTCTCCCCACCCGTCTTCACCAAGGCCAAGACTATGTTTGGACTTGCAGGGAGAGTTTACTGAGCTTTCAAAGAAAGCAAACCTAGGTTTTGCATTAGAGAATAAAACAGACCCAGTGGAAGCATTCCTTTTACTCCTGGTCTTGCCTAAACATACACATTCCATTTTAGGTCAAACTCTTTGACTTCAGATATTTTTTGACTCAGTGGGCACTGTATTCAGTAACGGTTTTATATCTCCCAAGCCTTTTTTATAACCTCAAATGCCCTTTCCACCATGTGACAATGTCAAAGTTGATCATTTTCAATAACATTTACTCCTTGCCCCCACATTCATCCCATGGAACTGGAGGACTAGCTTTTCACACTCCCTGCAGTTGGCACTTCTCACAGTGTGGTTCAAACCTCACTTTTTCAGAAAGGAATCTACATCTTCAGAATATCTCTGCTGACTTCTTCCTGAAACCACATAGAGAACATTATGGTGTCAACATTCTTTCCAGTTGGAATGTGCCTTCTGATACCAACATGCTACCTAGAAAGTAGACTGGTCTTGATGGGCTCCTGAATGTGGTTGGTAGAACAGATGTAGCCATTGGGAATTTCCTGGCTGTCTTAGGGCTCTGTGTTTCCATTCTGGTGGCCTGGGTTCAATCCCTGGTTGAGGAACTAAGATCTCACAAGCTAGGCAGCATGGCCAAAAGAAAAAAAGAAAAAGAAAAAGCTTAAGAAAGCAATGAAACAAACAGATGCAGCTATAGATTCCACTCAGGACTGTCATGTGAGCATGACCTTTCTACTAACAGCACCATGGAGTCTTCCCACGAATACTTGTGAGTATGAAGACCAGCCTCAAAGTCCCAGAGGACGTGCTCTTCTTGGGAGAAAGGGAAGCTCATGTATTTATCCTCCAACTCCTATCTGTACTGACTAAGGGTTGTTTTTAGTGTTAACCTCTGACACAAGGAGATCAAACCAGTTAATTCTAAAGGAAATCAATCTTGAATATTCATTGGAAAGACTGATACTGAAGCTGAACCTCCACTACTTTGGCCACGTGATGCAAAGAGCTAGCTCATTGGAAAAAAAACCCTAATGCTGGGAAAGATTGAGGGCAACAGGAGAAGGGGGCAGCAGAGGATAAGATGGTTAAATAGCATTACCGAGTCAACGGACATGAATTTGAGCAAACTCTGGGAGATAATGAAGGACAGAGGAGCCTGGTGTGCTATAGCCCATGGGGTCCCAAAGAGTGGGACACAACTTATCCACTGAACAACAACATCCTGATACCTCTG
Organism: Oreotragus oreotragus; assembly: GCA_006410675.1. Taxonomy (NCBI): domain Eukaryota; kingdom Metazoa; phylum Chordata; class Mammalia; order Artiodactyla; family Bovidae; genus Oreotragus; species Oreotragus oreotragus. The sequence continues at coordinate 279,590 of SJYX01024892.1, forward strand.
ACCTGCCCTGAGCCTACAGAGAACATTTCCAAAAGAAACAAACAAGCCAAGCACCCAAACAAAAACCCTTACAGTCACAAGTGTTTGTAATAGGCAGCTATCCATGGGCATGATGAGTTCAGGGAGCAGTAGGAAGGTTCTGCTGCAATTGGGGATGGACTGGGAGGGTGGAAACAGAGGAGCGGAAAGGAGTAAAGGGATTGGCATGTATTAAGTGCCTAATGTATACTGAACACCAAGATTTTAGTGTGTGTGTGTGTGTGTGTGTATTTCAGTCTCCTTTCATCCTTACAACTTTCACATGAAGAAACTGAAATTCGATCCAACTCTTCGTTATATCATCTAAATGCGAAGTCATTCCACACTTAGCAAGTAAACCTGGGGCTTTAATGGGGGCATGGTTGAAATAGTGGCCTGTGGTGTGTTTGGACAGATCATCTCATCTAAAGGATGCTCTTTGTTTCTGAATTTGTGTTTCATTCTTTCCCTCATTTGGAAGGAGCAATTAATCGGTTTTTAAAATGTCCCCTGCAGGCTTATAGGCTGTACATGGAAATAAAAATAACGAAAAGAATAATGAATTGTGTTAACAAAGGATATTATTAGCTCTGCTAATTATTTATGTTGTGAGAAACTCAAATGTCAGATTTGCTACGATTACCCTGTAATGCTGCAAAAAGAAATCATCAGACTCATCCTGTCCCATGTGACTCTCTTCCTCCCTTCTCCTTGTACTTTTCCCGGAGCTCCATCCTTTGGGTCTCCTAACTGTGCTCAGTGTTTTCAGCTGCTGCCTTCCTGGGGCTCTGACTGGTAACACTGATGAACTCTGGCCTCCCTAGTTGGAATTCTACCCTTCTCTTTCAATGCATCGTTTCACCCCCTTTCCTTAAAGGTCCCTTTCTCTACTCACATCATCATGTATCTCAGGCAGTTGTTGTGTTGTTTTCGACTTTCTTCTGCCTTCCTTAGAGCCCTTCTCTTCCGTGTCTTAATCCCCAGGCAGTTGGCACCAACCCCAGTTAATCTGATCAAGATCATTCTGGTGAATGCTCTCAAAGGGAGGGACCAGAGCTGTAGGAGGCCCTGCAGGCAAGCTCCTCCCTCCCTCCCATTCTTTCTTTGAATGGTTGTATTCTGTTAATGATTTTCCAGTTTTGATTTCATGTTTTAAAAATATAAGATATAAAAATAACAGTAAAGACGCCTCTGAAAGAACAGAAATGAACACCCTAATCCCTCCTGCCATCTTGACACACTGGTTGTTTTCTTTCTGCTCTTTCCCTGTTAGTCTTTATTCTAGCAGGGTGTTTCGATCTCTGCATTTTAAAACTTAGCTTTATTCCAGAATCATTTAAGATCTATTTCTACACAATCATCATAATTGTCCTTTTTAATAACCAATTACTATTCCATTGTACTAGTGACCCTCTATTTAAGAATTGTCTTCACTGAGATAAGTTTTTCTTTCTTTAGGACAAAAACCCAAGAGTACAATTGCTGGGCTGTGTGATAAATCTATTTTTAGTGTTAAAAGAAACTGCCAAATTATTTTCCTGAGGAGCTGTAGCATTTTATATTCCCACTAGCAATGTGTGAGAGACCCAATTTCTCTACAACCTTCTCAACACTTGATATTTATTATTCACATTATTTAAAATTTTTTTCATTCTAATAGGCTTGTCTTTGATAATCTCAGATTAAGCCTATTGTTCAATTGAGTATTAATAGAGCCTCTTCCATTTTCTTAGGGTACTGTTTCTTTAATGCAACATGTGGTCACCCACTAAATCACATAAGAGTAGCTAACTACTTTGTCTCTGCTCACTAAAGTTTTAGCTCTCGGTGGTTCTAATTTACATTTTCTTAATGGCCAGCAATATTGAATATCTTTTCATGGGCTTTTTTTTTTTTTTTTCTTCTAGTTTTGTTGCGATATGACTGATATACAGCATTGCATAAGTTTGGGCTTCCCAAGTGGCACAGTGGTAAAGTATCTGCCTGGCAATGCAGGAGACACAAGAGATGCAGGTTGGATCCCTGGGTCAAGAAGATCCCCTGGCATAGGAAATGGCAACCTGATCTGGTATTCTTGCCTAGATAATTCCATGGACACAGGAGCCTGGCGAGCTGCAGTCCATGGGGTCTCAAAGAGTTGGACATGACTGAGAAACTGAGTGTACCCTCCCCCCGCCCACATACACATTATAAAAGTTTATGGTATAAATTTATGGTGTACAGCCTGATTTGACTTACATAAATTAATAAACATTTACCACAAATTCATTCATAAGTTTAGTGAACATCCATCATCTCATGTAGATAGAAAATTAAATAGAAAAAATATTTTCTCCTTGTGATGAGAGCTCTTGTGATAGATAGAGACCTATCTATCTGGCTATTACACTTCATTTATCCATTCATCTGTTGATGGGCACTTAGGTTATTTCGATACCTTGACTATTGTAAATAATGTGAAATGAACATAGGAGCAAAAATATCTTTTCAAGTTAGTGTTTTTTTTTTCTTTACATATACAGTATCGAAACCATGTATAAAATAGATAACTAATGGGAACATACTTTATAGCACAGGGAACTCTACTTAATACACTGTGGTGTCCTGAATGGGAAGGAAATCTAAAAGGGAGGGGATATATGTATATATGTATATACATGGCTAATTCACTTTGCTGTACAGTAGAAACTAACATTGTAAAGCAATTTTACTCCAATAAAGATGAATTAAAAAATAAAATGATTTGGAAATAAATGCTAGGTAAGTGCAGAGTACCCTGAGAGGACAAAGGAAATGTATTCTACCCTGAGTGTAGTGGGAAGGGAAAGGGTAGATGAGTGCTTTTGAGTGAGTTCTAAAAAAAAAAAAAAGAAAATGCCAAACTCATAAATTGTGGGTAGCGTAGGCACGTGATGGACACTGGTGGTGTTATCTGAGCTAACATATCAGGATATCTCTGGAATGGCATTGAAATGATGTTGTTTATTCCTTGGTTTGAAAAGTCAGTTTGTTCTTTTGTGTGTCTGCGTCTCCTCTGAAACACTGACAGAGAAACTTCCCTCACATACTTCTTGTTCAGTAGGTAAAGACAGAAGTGGGACTTCCCTGGTGGTACGGTGGATAAGAATCTGCCTGCCAATGCAGGGGACGCGGGTTCCATCCCTGGGCCAGGAAGAGCCCACATGCCTTGTGGACTAAGGCTGTGTGCTGCAACTCCTGAAGCGCATGTGCCGAGAGTCTGTGCTCTCACACAAGAGAAGCCACTGCAGTGAGGAGCCAATGAGAAGCCCACGAGGAGCAACGAGGACCCAGTGCAACCAAAAACGACATCAATAAAATAAAATGAGGTAGAAGTGACCTGAACACATGTGTCAACAGAACCCGAAGCACTGGTTGACGTCCAAGTATCATCTTTATTTCTGAAGCTACTTTGCTCCCAGTTGCCATCCTGTCCCTGAATAGAATAGATGTTTATTGCTCACTGGTAAATATCCAATTTATAGCAAGTAACTAGAGGAGGCATTAAGAGACACTTAGTTCTGACACTACAGATGAAATTCCTGAAGATTATATGAGAAGTCAAGTGAATGGTCTGGGTAATATACCATTAAACTCTGAGCAATTATTAACAGAACAAGATATGATTGCCTCTATTTAGATGGTGGCGGAGTGTTTCGAGTTATATTACTAGCTGCTCTAGAGGGGTTTGAAGAAAAACAATAGAGGATTCTGATAAAATTAAATAGATATTCAAAAATCCCTTCTAACCCAGCTTGAGTTAGAACCAGAGAAGGTGGAAAATAGAAAGAAGCCTATAAATGTCATATTTATTTTAACTATGTTGATACCGTGAAAAAGAAATATTAAAAATTTGGGAAGGAGTGGTATTCTGGAGAGCCTGGGGGTTGTCTGCTTTCAAACCCAGCTTTGAATCCTGACATGAATCTTGGTGCTGCTGTGCACACCCATGGCCTTGACTACTTCTTTATTCTCTGTGATTCAGTTTCCTCTGTCTCAAAACGGGGGTATTAGTATTAAAACCTACTCCACAGTCTGATTGCAAGGATCAAATGAGAAAACCCATGCAAAGAATTGAAAACAGCAGCTGGCACGTAGTAAGCCCACAATATGTGTTGATTTTTATTTGTACTGTCTAAAAACATGTACTTCTAAATCAACTTTTCAAAAGAACAGGTTTTTGAAATTTACACACAACATCACATGTAACATCTTGGTTTCTATCACAGATTCTCAAGCTGTCTGTTGAGAAGAAACAGTTTTCGAAGATTTTAATTTCTAACATACCTAACTGGACTGATTCTTTTGTAAAACCCTTACATTTTGCTGACAAAATATGAAATTGCTGTAAGAATTTCTAAATGTTTTATCTTACTTTTCTTCTTATCTCCTCACTGACTGGAGACATCAGTTCATGTACCAGTACCACTGCATCAGTGACTGTCTGAGCAGCATTGGCCTAGATTTCACCCTTTGCCCTTTGCGGCCTGTGTTCAGCATCTCTTTACCTTTGCCCTGGATATGACATCTCCTTTGCCTTTGGGAACTGCCCCTCCTCCATCCCATATGCTCCAGTGAGGTTCCAAAGCAGAGTGCCCTGCCCCTCATGAAATACAGGGTGGATCCTTCATGGTCCCGGCAGGAAACAGATGGCACCTTCAAATAGGGTAATGTGAGGACAGTTTAATAACGGCAGTGTTTACACGGTTAGGGAGCAGGATTTGAGAAACAAACAAGAGATAACACAGTACTTTGGAACTGGGAAACATGGGATACGATGGCTTCCTCTAAGCGTAAATGGTGAGAGGGGGAGATGGTTACCAGGCTCTGGTGAGAGCCGTTGATGGAAAGGCTTCCTGATAGTAGCTGAGGTGTTGAAAAGTGTGATGATTCAGGGGGCCAAGCGCCATAAACTCACCCTTTTCCCTTTCACTAATTTCATGTAATTGTTTCCCACTGGCTACATCCAACTGAAAGCCAGAGAGAAGGGCACACTGAACACTTGCCATTCACCAGCCTCTTGGGCAGAGAGCAGACACAGGCAGCGAGTGGATTGCAGGATCACCACCCCTGTGCTTTGCCTGGGCCTGGGGGGTTTTCTGGGAGAAGGACCTGGTTAAAGCCAGGCCTGTCCCAGGCAAGCTGGGCAGATTGATCACCCTAGACCTGGAGGAGCAAAGAGAGGGTGACTCGGGGTCCCAGTCTGATCTATCACAGTGTCTCCATTTTTTCAGCCACAACAGTGCGTTTGTTTTGTCTGTTCATCACCCAAAGCAGTGTGTGTCTGTGCATGTGCGCCTGCTGGCTTGTATTCACATGGGGGTCACAGATAATCTGATTCAAATAAGTCTAATAATAAATGCTGAGTCTGTAAGGGCTCAGTGAAACCACTGGGTTCTGGGCAGGGGATTGCTCTACAGGGATGATGGGCATAATTACACTCAAACTGACCAGTGGTCCTCAATTTTGGCTCCACTCTGGAATCATCTGTGCCTGCCTGCTAAGTTGCTTCAGTTGTCTCTGACTCTTTGCAACTCTATGGACTGTAGCCCACCAGGCTCTTCTGTCCATGGGGTTCTCCAGGCAAGAATACTGGAGTGGGTTGCCATGCCCTCCTCCAGGGGATCTTCATGACCTAGGAATCGAACCCGCCTCTCTCACGCCTTCAGCATCGGCAGGTGGGCTCTTTAGCCCTAGCGCCACCTGGAAAACCATCTGAGGAGCTTATAAACTATTGCTGCCTGGGCCCATTCCCCTAAGACTCTGATCTGTTGGTGGTGACGTGGTCTAGATGGATTCAACGTGCACTTGAGGTTGAAAACTAAGACGACTTCAAACGAGGACCGTAAGGGACTTGCCAACAGTTGAGAAGTGCTTCAGTTTACTGCCAGGGATGCTGGGTGCAAGCTGAGAACCAGTGATGAACTTTATTACCCATCAAGTGGGACCGGGGCTTTGTGTGAACATCCTGCCTTGGTAGGAGGAAGACAACGCATGACTTAGGTTCTCTTGGGCACCCCATCTGGAGACAGCAAGGGGAGTCAAGGCTCTTCCAATAGCCTTGGACCGTAAAGTTTAGGAATATGGGGCTGGGTCTTTAGTGGGAGGTTCTGTCATGCCTCTCATGTCTGAGGGAACAGTTGCCTCCTAAGTCTGGCAGTGTCCCTGTCCCATGGAGCACTGGCATAAGTGCTCATAAGGATAATTATGCTAATGTACCATGGGCTGGTCTTCCAGGAAGCATTTGAGAGAATCATCGACCCTGTTAAGTAAATACAACCTGCGGCTCAGGGTCAGGGCCAGGGAAGGGCAAGAGGGGCAAATCTGAGGAGGCTTCTCTCCAGCTCGGAGAACAGCTGCTTTCTTAAATTCACATCCTTGGTGCCTTTCTAGCCTCACCTCATCCTTGTCCTGTGCTGTAACTCACAAATCATCTAGAATTGCCCACTGCTCAAGCAGCTCAGCGTGATTTTCTAATTTTAGATTGACTGAGTAAAGAGCCTCTAGTGCTGGACTCTGCTGTTCATTTTTCTCTGTCCACTCCACATTGACACAGCCACAGTGGCCTGTGGCCCCTCCCTTCCTGTGAGTCATCTTGACTGCTCTGGAGGTCTTACTGACACATCTTGGCCATGACATCTTGGTTGGGCCCATCTTAGTGGATTGCTGTGGGTGCCATATAGCCTTTATTTTAAGGCAGTCCAGCTGAAATATACCTTTCAAATTGGAAGATACTTTGGACTTCATTTTTAAGCAGCTGTGGGAGACGACTGACTGCCTATTCCTTTGAGGCTCCTTACTGATTTTTAAACAGTCAGTAGCAAACACATTCTCCCTATTTGCTAAAACTCAAATCAGTTTCATATGTTGTGGTTCCAAACAAAAGCTTCATTTTATTATCTGGATTGACCTTCTTGTACTCAGTAACTGATGCTATTAAAAAAAAAATGTGCTTACTTCCAATAGTGAATTTGAGAGTTTAATTATTAGTTTATATAGTTGCATATGCAATGTGTATATTGAATATATAGTTTCTTTTAAGTTATTAAGAGAAATATATTTATTTCTTTCCAACAATAAAATTATTGTTGGAAGTATTATTTTTTTCAACAATAAAATCACTTTCAACCCCTTTGTCATGGGAGATTCTAAAGTGTCTTTCAAGTAAAGAGTGCTTTACAGGAGGGTACTGGCTTTTATTGGTGTTATAGGGTGCCTAGTACTTTGCAACACTTAACACAAATGAGACTATATAACAGCCTCTTTGTACTAATCCTGCAATAAAGGCGCTGCTTATCACTGATCACTCCATGCAGTTAATGCTTAATAATTCTAGTTTCAGTATCTAAAGGCCAACAGTCAGAATGTATCCCGACTTGACCCTTTTTGTGTATATTAAGGGACATCAACTGTGAATCCACACAAAAGAGTCCTGTTGGTAGACAGCTCTTGACTATTGTCTATTACCCTGAGTCAAACAAAATAGGCTGAGAGCTGAGCGCTGAAGAATTGATGCTTTTGAACCGTGGTGCCGGAGAAGACTCTTGAGAATCCCTTAGACAGAAGGAGATCAAACCAGTCAATCCTAAAGGAAATCAACCCTGAAGATTCATTGGAAGAACTGATGCTGAAGTTGAAGCTCCAATACTTTGGCCACCTGATGAGAAGAGCTCACTCATTGGAAAAGTGAGCTGATGCTGAGAAAGACTGAGGGCAAGAGAAGGGGGTGGCTGAGGATGACATGGTTAGATAGCATCACTGACTCAGTGGATATGAGTTTGAGCAAACTCCAGAAGACAGTAAAGGACCGGGAAGCCTGGTATGCTGCAGTCTATGGTGTGACAGAGTCAAACTTGACTTAATGGCTGAATGACAACAAATCAAGGGCACACAGGACTTTGGAATCTGAGATGGGATGATCCTTGGCGCTGAAGGGACTCCCGTCTGCTTAGGTCTAGATGATTCTGGATATTTCCGCTGCTGGGAATTCTTCACTCCATTTCTAGGGAAACAAGGACCTAGGGATGTCCTGAGGTCACAGGGTGAATCAACAGCTACTTGGTGGTTCTGACTCTTGAGCCTGGGTTCAGGTCTGGGAAGGTGGGGTATGGACATCTGTTAACACTGAGCTTTACTTTTCTTTTAACGTTAAAAAAACTTTGGAAGTCACCTTTCCTTCATCACAATTATTGATTTTTCCACTATTGATAGATTTTGGGGGAAAAAAGACTATTTGCATGTAAATTGAGTGGGTCATTTGCATTTATATTAGCAGAGAACTCATTGCCATGATTTATTTATTTATTTATTCAGTTTAGTTATCCTGAAAGGTGGGGGGGGTCTTTGGTTTCCATTTCCCAGCAAAAGGTGCTTTCTGATAACTGGAGTTGCCAATTCCAAGTTAGGTAAGCTCTTTAACTCTTCATCGAGGAGAACAGGACCTTCCACACACTGGGAAGGTACTTACTTGCTTACTGAATGAATTTTACATAGATTTTCTTTTGTGAAAATACTACCTTTCTTTTGGTTCATTTGATAGTGTTGTTGGTGAACTTTTACTATGGCAATTTTCAAGCATTCATTAAAGCAGAGAAAGGGCAGTATAAGGAATTCCCAGGAATGCACATGACTAACTGCCCCTCACTTCCCATACCAATTGCACCCCATCTATCTTCAGCCTCTTGCTTTATTTTTGATTTTTGTTTGCTGAAATATTTCTAAGCAAATTCTAGGTACCATAGACTTTTCACTCCTAAATACTTCATAGAACAGAAAAGCATCTTAAAAAACCCTAGAATAACTATACCATTATCCCACCTAATAAAATTAACAGAATAATTTAAATGCCATCTAATCCCAATCCATGAGTTAAAAATGCCTGATTTTATTTGGTTTCTTGAATCAGGATACAATAAAATGCTGTTTGATATCAATCTCTTCAACTTGATGAACATTCATGAGTACCAATGATGGGCCAGCAGCAGGGGCCATGGAAGACAAGTATAACTTAGTTGTTGACCAGGATGTGGCCCCAGCATAGAAGACAGGCAGGGAAAAAATAACGCTGATCTATTTGCAGCCCAGGGAAAGCTAGAACAGTGTTGTGGATCATATGCAGCACCACAGAGGGAAGACTACTTGGGCAGTTGAAAGAATGATGGCAGGACATTTCAGATTCCAACAGCTGACACTGATGAAGCAATTGCTGGGTGCCAAGGACTATTTCACATGTATATCAACATATGCAGTCCTCTCATCATTCCATATTATCATGATAATTATTTTACACATTGAGGAATGGAATGGTTTAATATTGTGATTTTTGAAAGATGAGTAGGAGTTTGACAGGTAGCAAATTGGGGCAGGATATTCAGGCAGAGGAAATCGAAGGAGAAAGGAACCCTGGTGTCAAAGTTCATACAGAGGCATCCGCAGGGGCTGATGTGTGTCTGATGTGTGTTAGGGCCAGTGATGGAGGGGGAATGGAAGTGAAGAGTGTGGCTGTAAACACCATCAGCTGACTGGAGGTTGGTAATGCTTTATACTTGAGGCAAAGGAGTATGGACTCTTTTCTTCTAGGAAATAGGATACCCCTGAAGGTTTTAAAGAAGATAATGATAAAATCTGATTTGTATCTTGGATAGAAAAATTTGCTGGCATCATGAATGAAACAGTGGAATAAGGATTGCCTGAGGAATTTCTGGGAAAGAGACTAACAGTGGGACAAGCCAGGAGAGAAAGAAGATCTATTGCATGCTGACTTTTTTTTTTTTCTAAAGATGCTTAGGGTGTCTTTTCTTACTACAAAAAGCAATAAATCCCACAAGGACCTACTGTGTAGCACAGGGAGCTATACAACTATACTCAGTGTCTTGTAGTAACCTATAATGGAAAAGAATCTTAAAAAGAACGTGTATATATATGTGTGTGCGTAACTGAATCACTTTGTTGTATACTTAAAATAACAAACTACTATAAATTAACTATACTTCAGCTTAAAAAATTTTTTAAAAATCCCTAAAAAAGAAGGTAACAGACTCTCATTGTAGAAAATTTGGAAAAGACATAAAGAAGATGAAGAAAAATTCCTATACTCCTAAAACATATCTTTTCAGGTTTTGGTGTAACTTCTTCTAGTTTTTCATACAGATACTTTCCCTAAAATTTTGATCATAATCATATATTGTTTAGAATCCTGTCTCTTTTAATAAATATTATACCTTAATATTTTCACAGTCACTAGGGATTAAAAACATAACTGTGAATGAATACATTATTTCATCAGTCATTTCATCATTTATTAATTATCCTCTTATTGTTGGACATTTAGGTTATTTACAGTTTCTTTTTTCTCATTTTGGAGAACAAATTTTATTTGCATGTATAACAAACTTCCATGCCCAAGTCAGAATGGAGTCTTTGATCCTCCATTGCTTTGAGTAATTACTCAAGTTTTCCACTGAAGCCAACCTCTCATGCCCAAATTCAACCAGCCCGTAGCCACAAGAAGAGGAGACACTGAATTAAAGAAGGTGATGTGCAGTCCAGACTGACAGCTCCAAACTCCATCCACCTCAAAGTATTTTGGGTCACAGCTCATCAGGTTGATGGGGCTTGAGCTAGCTTTGTGAACCTGGTTAATATTTCTGTTGTCACTGTCGCCTACAGGAACACATATTGGGTTGACTGGGGAATTAGTTCAGGTTTTTCTGTAAGATGTTATGGAAAAACCTGAATGAACTCTTTGGCCAGCCCAATATTTTCTTGATGCCATTCACTTAGCACAATAGCCACACTTCTAACCTATAAACAGCTACCTCTGTATTAGCAGAGAGTGAGAATAAAAACTCTCCCATTTTGAAAGTCTAAAAAGAAGGGTACACTGCTCAGCTGCTGAAAGTAAATGTTATTTTGCAGAAAACATTCTAAATACTCAAATGTTTACTTGTATGCCATGAAGAACCTTGTTATAATAAAGTTCACTAAATTAAAAGGCTTGTTCTTTAGATGACAATCAATGACAAACCTAGACAGCATATTAAAAAACAAACATCACTTTGCTGATAAAGGTTGGTATGGCCAAAGCTATGGTTTTTCCAGTAGTCATGTATGATTGTGAGAGTAGGATCATAAAGAAGGCTGAGCGCCGTGGAGGAATTGATGCCTTCCAACTGTGGTGTTGGAGAAGACTCTCGAGAGTCCTTTGGACAGCAATGAGATCAAACCATCAGTCCATCCTAAAGGTTGGTTGAAGATTCGTTGGAAGAACTGATGCTGAAGCTAAACCTTCAATACTTTGGCCACCTGATGTGAAGAGCTGACCCATTGGAAAAGCCCCTGATGCTGGGAACAATGAAGACAAAAGAAGAAGAGGGAGACAGAGGTTGAGATGGTGGGATGGCATTATTGACTCAATAGACATGAGTTTGAGCAAACTCCAGGAGATAGTGAAGACAGGGAAGCCTGGTGTGCTGCAGTCCATACTGTGGCAAAGAGTCAAACACGACTTAGCGAATAAACAACCATAACTGTTCCCTAAATCATTCTCACTGGAACTCTAAATTGATCATTTGAATTCTTTCAAAGAGTGATATGCTTAGATTACTTGGGAATCTGGGTATAAACTGCAATTTGTCCAGTGTTTATGTGTAACCTTATCAGACCATATCTAATTGAAAGATAGGAATTAGAGGTAATGGATTTAATCGATTATTTACCCTCCTCCAAAGTAATATGATAAACCAGCAGAACAGTGTGAAAATGCTGGGAATTTAGTTGGTGATGCTTTGGATTAAAAGGAGAGAGGAAAAGTAAACAGAAAATGACAAAAACAAAAGAAAGGAGTCGTGTTTCTATGAAGTATTTTTTCAGGAGTCCAATTGGCTGAACCAAAAATTTGTTGTTTATATTCAACGTATTTTGATCACTGTTAAAGTCAGTGATTTGTTAGTTTAATTGTTGACTTTGAGAAACAGCAGGGTGTGCACCACAAGAGTCCCTGGCTCTGAGCATCTGGGCAGGTCCTGGGAGAGAGAAGCCTGGCAGCTTTCTTCAAGACAGCTCCTTGATCCTTGAAAGCTCTTTCAGTAAAGGCAGTCCATGTCTCTTTAGAGAAGCTAGGGGAAGCTGTGTTCCCTCACCTCCCTCCATAGAGCGGAGGCAACTTTTCTGGGGAAGTCCGATAGGACGCGGCTGGGCTCAGGAACTGAATCTGAGGCTCCACGTCCCCTCGCCATTTTAAGAAGCATCATTCTGAAATGTGTATCTGGGAATTCCTCTCAGACATCTCTGAAGTGATACATTTATGATCACAGAGCAGGCATTTGTTTATGGTCTGTTTACTGAACAGTAGAAATGCACCATGTTAAGGAATTGTGTATATGGAAGGTGAGAAATGGAATGTTGGAAAAATAAAACAGTTCATTGAAAGGCCATCATTCAGCTGGGTATAGACGTGGATTCATCTAGTGAATGGTAGTCATTGTTACTGTGATGTATCCCTTCCACTTTTTTTCTGTTAAATTTCTCAGAAAAGAAATTTAAAAGGTACAAGTGTAGAGATGCAGTGTTGCTAGGCTATGTGTTGGGACAGAGGACAGACAAAAGAAGGAACTAGCTTAGGTAATGACTTTATGTTTTATTCTTGTCTTCCTAGGATAGAATTTCTTTATATTTGTGCATGTAGGAGTCAGATCGTGTCTTAGAGTTCCCAGGAAGATCTGATCAGACTACTTTACCCTTAACTCCAGTATTGGGAATGGTACTGGAATTACCATTTGTTGACTTAAAAAAATCATTCTGCTTTATTTCTTTATACACATTATGAGGAATTTGACACATACAGAGAAATAGATTTTTAAAAAAGATTCTCATAATTCTGTCACCCAAAGAAAACCTTTGTTAATGTTTGTGTCTCTTCTTCCAGTCTTTGTGTTATAGTTTTCCATACATATGTAAAACATAGTGTTAAGACTATAATATCATTGGAATCAAGTGGATCTCAACTGAAGTACCTGTTCCCCTACCAGCTGTGTGAACCTGGATAAGTAAGTTAGCTTTGCTAAGCTTTTTTTCTCTTACATGAAATAATTCCAATATTCTATGGTTATTGTAAGAATTAAGTGAGCTTATGTGTGAAAGTTACATTATAATCCTTTAGCTACTGTTAATATAGTAGCTAATGTTAGTGCTATTAGAGGTGTGATAATACCGTGTCTTGCTTTTCCCACTTAACATTATAACATATATTTTAGATTATTAGAAACCCAACCAACTCATATTTAACATATTTTACTAAATTTTTATCATATTTTACAGTTTCCTTTAAATTTCTACTATTTTAAGAATTCTTTATTCTAGAAAATATTGTCAAGAAGTAGATAATAGCAGTACAGATAATAGGAAAATTATTTAAAAGAGAAAAGAAAAATAAAGAGCTCAGTCAACTACCGCATGCTCTAGAACACACCAAAGCTTTTTGAGTTCACCAAATTGTTTTCACACCTTGCATTTTTATTCATGGAAAATTATCGTAAATTGACAGAAGGTCAAGTTGGTTGGGAAGACCTCGTCATGACTGATGAGAATTCTTGCTAGCAATCAATAAAAAAGCAGATGTTTATTTTTCAGAACATTTTAGTTGGAAGCAGTCAAAACAAAGGCATCAATCACTAGAAAATAGTGAAGTGGAAAACCACATTACAAAAGGATCAGAAAATAGATTATTAGTAGTTAGAGTGATTAGAACTTCTGTGGGTACAAAATCTAGCTGAACTTTTAACGGGAGAATCTGAACACCTTGGGAGGAACAGGGGAGCTTTCTTACTATGGACAAAAGAGGCAGAGGATGTGGATAACACGAGAAAAAGCAGTGAGCCAAAGTGTGTGTGTGTGTGTGTGTGTGTGTGTGTGTGTGTGTGTGGCTGTGTGTGTGTGTGTGCATGCATGTTGCAACCAAGAGTTTGACCTATGAAAGTGGAAAGCACTTCTTATGAAGCAGAGGGAGGGGAATATATGGAGTTTGTCTAAGACATGAATGCTTGCAAGGGAAACTGGTTAAAATACCATTGTAGATTTTTAAGTGGGCAAGTGGAAGCTAAGAAGATATTGACAACAATGATCATATATATTCTTTTTACAGTGAGGGTTTCTATGTAGAATCAAAGTCACATGTAGCTTGCAGTGGACACTTTTTTTTATTATAAATACCATGGCCACTTGACCATCTATAAATGTTGGGATTGAAGCTCCTCCTTAATCCCTGTCCTCAGGGATCCATATGCTTCTGCCATAGATCCATCCTCCAACTCCCTGTTCCATGCTGCTCACTTCTGAGTTCCAGGTCATGTGGCTCTTTTAATTTGCAGAATCTAAAAAACAAGGATTTGGGTTTGGAGAATCTAAGACATAGTAGTCAGGTATGGATGTGAGACTTGGGCCGTTAAGAAGGCCAAGGGGCAAAGAATTAATGCTTTTGAACTGTGGTGTTGGAGAAGACTCTTGAGAGTCTCTTGGACAGCAAGGAGATCAAACCAGTCAATCCTCAAGGGAATCAACCCTGGATATTCATGGGAAGGACTGATGCTGAAGCTGAAGCTCCAATTCATTGGCCACTTGATTCGAAGAACTGACTCACCGGAAAACATCCTGATGCTGGGAAAAATTGAAGATAGGAGGAGAAGGGGATGACTGAGGACAGATGGCATCACTGACTCAATGGACATGAGTTTGGGGAAGCTCTGGGAGATGATGAAGGATAAGGAAGCCTGTTGTGCTGCAGCCCACGGGGTTGCAAAGAGTCAGACATGACTGAGTGACTAAACAACCACAGCAGAAAGACACAAGGAAGAATTCAGGTCCCCAGTTATGAAGGAGTCTGTGACTGCATGCTCACTGGCTAATTTTGTAAAAAATTACAAGTGTAGAAGGATGGCATAGAAGTATTTTATACCTATTAACAATTAATGTTCACTGCTATGTTTTTCGGGGGAAGGCAATGGCACCCCACCCCAGTACTCTTGCCTGGAAAATCCAATGGACGGAGTAGCCTGGTGGGCTGCAGTCCATGGGGTCGCTAACAGTCGGACAGACTGAGCGACTTCACTTTCACTTTTCTCTTTCATGCATTGGAGAAGGAAATGGCAACCCACTCCAGTATTCTTGCCTGGAGAATCCCAGGGATGGGGGAGCCTGGTGGGCTGCCGTCTATGGGGTCGCACAGAGTCGGACACGACTGAAGTGACTTAGCAGCAGCAGCAGCAGCTATGTTTTTCAGGAAGAGGGTTAGATATAACATCTTTTCAGTTTCTGACAAGACTGACTCCAGTATGGCCCAGACTTTAAGAATCTGCCCGCAGTGCAGGAGACTTGGGTTCAGTCCCTGAGTCGGGAAGATGCCCTGGAGAAGGGAATGGCAACCTACTTTAGTATTCTTGCCTGGAGAATCCCATGGATAAAGGAGCCCGGTGGGCTATAGTCCACAGGGTGGCAAAGAGTCAGACAACAGAGTGACTAAGCATGTGCACGTGAGCCCAGTAATGTCACATTTTGAGTTCACAAGGAGAAGGAAAGTTCTTTATCACCTGTCTGGTCTTTAGGAACCACCTAAACTCTTGATTATTTGACAACCAGGTTAATGGAGCTTTGTATACATTGGAGGACCCCAACTGAAAATCTTGTTCTACTAAATTTAATTTGATAGATATTTAATGGGTACCTACTTGTGTGCCAGGCCCTACATGAGGGATTGATACTTCTTTAACGTTCCCTAACTTCATACTTATTTCACTCCTTCTCACCAGCCAATTTTCTACATGTGCAGTAACAATCCCAGATCTTATGATTTAAACCACCATCATGATTTTTACTCACCATCTTGGGACCCAGGCTGAAGAATGGTCCCTATTGGGACACTATTGGTTTGAAGCCAAAAGAAAAGAGCTATGATAAAACCATGCAATCACTGTGGAAACTTTTCCTCAAAACTGGTTCACATCACTTCTGCTCATGGTTCATTGGTCAGCACAGGTGAAATTGCTAAGCCTGATGTTAATAGTGTAGGGATGTGTAATCCTCTCTCAGGGAGTGGTAGTCAAAAATTGAGAAGAATAATACATAATTTGCTACTCTCCATCTCAGCTTGGCCATTTTTCTATGGCGGATAGGTAGCTCTTTCTTCAGCGCTTGCTCCCAGAATTAAGCATGAACATTCCTTTTGTGGGCTGGCCAGTACCATAAACAGATATACTGTATAGCCCCTTTTATTGCTCCTGCTGGGTGGCATGTGAGATATTAATTCCTCTACCAGGGATCAAACCCATGTCCCCTGCATTGGAAGCATGGAGTCTTAACCACTCAACCACCAAGGAAGTCATGAAATGTTAAGTTTTTATAACGAAGCCTACCATTGGATTAGGTATTATTTGCTTGTTTTTAGCAGCCATACTGCATTGTTACTACCCATCCAGCTTGCAGTCATCTGAAATCTTGGGTCTTTCCTGTTCCCACATATTCCTGCCCTATCTTGTGTTGCCTCACCTCTGTTCTTTGGTGTTAGCTCTGATTTGAATCATATGTCAGGAGTGAACTAGTGGGTTTAGACACATTTCTATAGGGGAAATATTTCTCTGCTTGTGTGATTTCCTCAATGACATTCTTCAGATTCCTTCTACCTACCTTTATGGACTGAACTGTCTCTCCACCAGATTTGAATGTTGAATCCCTAATTCCTAATATGAATTATTTTGGAGATGGAGACTTTAAAGAGGTAATTTAGGTAAAATGGGGCTTACCAGCTGGCCCATTGGTAAAGAATCTGCCTGCTAATACAGGATCTGCAGGAGATGTGGGTTCGACCCATGAGTTGGGAAGATCCCTTGAAGGAGGAAATGGCAACCCACTCCAGTACTCTTGCTGGGAAAATTCCATGGTCAGAGGAGCCTGGTAGGCTACAATCCATGGAATCAGAAAGAATTGGACATGACTGAGCACATACTCAGGAGAAGGCGATGGCACCCCACTCCAGTATTCTTGCCTGGACAATCCCATGCACAGAGGAGCCTGGTAGGCTGCAGTCCTTGGGGTCGTTAAGAGTCAGACATGACTGAGCGACTTCACTTTCACTTTTCACTTTCATGCATCGCAGAAGGCAATGGCAACCCACTCCAGTGTTCTTGCCTGGAGAATCCCAGGGACGGGGGAGCCTGGTGGGCTGCCTTCTATGGGGTTGCACAGAGTTGGACACGACTGAAGCGACTTAGCAGCAGCAACAGCAGCAGCAGCAGAGCACATACGCTCCTTGCTCCTTAGGTTAAATGAGGTCATAAGGGTGGGGCCTTAATCCAGTAGGATTGCTGTATTTATAAGAAGAGGAAGAGACACAGGGATGCGCCTGCTCAGAGGAAAGGCCATGTGAGGACATACTGAGAAAGCATCTGTGAGCCATGAAGGGAGTTCTCAGCAGAAACCTGTCCTGCCAGCACCTTGATCTTGAACTTGTAGCTTCCAGAACTGTCATAAATAAATTTCTGTTGTTCAAGTCACTAAGTCTGTGTTATTTTGTTATGACAGCCTATGAAGACTAATACCTCACCCACCCCGTATGGTTCAGCACACTTGCACACAAATGCACACTCACCCACACTGTGGTGTGAGAAAGAGAATGCAAGCAAACAGTCTACCTTGTGTCTCTGCCAACACTGTGACTCTATAGGGTGTTCCCTGTGAAATGTACCAATTAAAGAAATATACATATTGCAAAAATGGTCCTTAATTCCTAAGTACTGGGTGTGACACAAACATTTGAAGATCACTTTGAGTAATAACTGCAGCCAAAAGGCAAAGGGAGGAAGCTTTAGAAGAAGGGAAGAGGTAAAATTAACTCAAAGGAAAAATGGATCTCCCATTAAGCAATTGAAGGCTGCTGCTGCTGCTAAGTCGCTTCAGTTGCGTCTGACTCTGTGAGACCCCATAGATGGCAGCCCACCAGGCTCCCTCGTCCCTGGGATTCTCCAGGCAAGAACATTGGAGTGGGTTGCCATTTCCTTCTTCAATGCATGAAAGTGAAAAGTGAAAGTGAAGTTGCTCAGTCGTGTCCGACTCTTAGTGACCCCATGGACTGCAGCCCACCAGGCTCCTCCACCCATGGGATTTTCCAGGCCAGAGGACTGGAGTGGGGTGCTGTCGCCTTCTCCGAATTGAAGGTTAGGTGAGTCTGACTTGGGATCCTTCCAGGCCCTCACCTGAGTTACCTATCACCAAAGTGATGACTTCCTCTCCTGAATGCCAATTCAGCGCTCTGCTTCCTCTCACCTGCTTAGTGTGCCCCGACTCTTCCTCAGCCAGATTAGTCCATGCCCCACCTGAAGAACTCTCATGGTATTTAGAGGAGGCCAGGGTGGACATTTTAAATATCCTGAAGTATTTGTCAAGGTTCTTGGAGGGTTTCAAAGCATATTTATTCCAGGAACTCCACTCTAACCCTTGAAAATGTGTAGCTATACACACATGAATCAATGCATCTCATACTTTATGATGTGAAATTTAGGGCTATCTACTGTTGTCAAAGGACTGCCCCAGTGGCTTAGTGGTAACGAACCCACCTGCAATGTAGCAGAGGCAGATTCAATCTCCAGACAGGAAGATCCCCTGGAGAAGAAAATGGCAACCCACTCCAATATTCTTACCTGGAAAATCCAATGGACAGAGGAGCCTGGCGGGCTACAGTCCATGGGTCACAAAGAGTCGGACTCAGCTGAGTGACTAAACAACAAAAGCAACAACAACTCATGTCAAGGCTTCTGGATATTAAAGCACATGGCGTTCTGGGCCTAAGAGGAGTGGTATTTCTGGTTGGGACATCAGCTATTAGCTTATGCAAGCCTACCTTGCCAAATTATAAATGGAAACTTTTAAGTCATTTCAGTTCTTTAAGCTATATTTTGTATCAAATCAAATCAATAAGCCCCACTGCCTGTGAGCTACTCAGATGTGATTTGGGATGCAGAGGAGTTTCAACTATAGCCATTGACTTCAAGAAATTGACGATCTGGCCTCGAATTCAGGGTTTCTTATTTTCTAAAAGGGATTTTAGTTTATATAGTTCTAATCTCAAGAAAATGAGAGATCAAAATAAGATATTTCAGAAAAAAAAAAAAAAAAGACCATCACTAGTCTTGGGGGTTGGTGGTGGTGTTGGATGAAGTGGCAAAGTTACAATAGGCTAGAGTGAAGGAGGTCCTGGGATCAGTGTGAATTTGATTCTGTTTCCCACTCATGCCAGATTCTCAGCCTCTCAGCTTCAATTGCCCTGCTGAATACAGAAAAAATAGTAAGATCCTATCTGCCAGACAGTGTGTACTAGAGGGTAATAAACAAGGTAATGTGTGGAATGTGCTTCACAAGAGCTTGTGATATAGTAACCTTTCACTAAATTCTAGGACAATTTTTTGCTTTCCCCTTTTGAACTTAAAATCCTTTTCCCCGTAAGTACAACTTTTTTCAGAATAAATCACATTTTTCTTTACACGAATTAATATGTTTAATTTGACTGAGGATGTCAAGTTATGAGTATGCAGAAGAGAGCTTTTTTCACTCCTGTGTATGAAGGAGTTTTTTCACTCTTTGCAACCCCATGGACTATAGACCACCAGGTTCCTCTGTCCATGGAATTTTCTAGGCAAGAATATTGGAGTGGGTTTCCATTTCCTGCTCCAGGGATCTTCCTGATCCAGGGATCGAACCCATGTTTCTTGTATCTCCTAGTACCACCTAGGAAACCTTTTTCACTCCTAATGTAGGATGCCATAACTAAGACCCAGAGTAACCAAATAAATAAACAAACAAAACAAAATAAAATAAATTTATATATCAAGTTTTCAGTGGTCAAATTGTCACTTTATTTGTGGGCATGTGAGAGAATTTTTCTTTTGTACTTACTTAGGTACAATAATTCTAGACTAATGTCTACATGTCAGTTATTTTTCTCTCTGTATTTTAAAAATAATATCACAGAATGATCCCCATATTCATTCCAAGTCTCTTTTTTTGCATATGTATTTTCCTTTTTTTTATAACCTAGAACATTTTCTCCTGTATTTCATTACTTTTTATAGCCAAGAAGTAATTCCTTTCAATTGATTAAACTGCAAGGCTAAAAATCATAACAATAATACCACAGATATTATTAGAAATGCATACAGCTGAGTAACAACAATCAAATCCTTTTTACTGTATTTTTTGTTGTTTTCACAGAGGAAATAAATTCCAAGTATCTCATTTTGAAAGGTGAGATTGGCTATCCTTAGGGTTAAAACCCATGATAGATATTAAATTTGCTAGAACATTAAGTGGTAAATTAATGTGCTCTTTATATAAAGAAAGATTTATACAATTTTGCCTTTAATATCATCTCCATAATATATTTGTGGGTATGTGTGTATATGTGTGTGGTGTCTTAGGTGCTAATGAAACCATAAAAAGGGACAAAAGTTCACAAACTGCTTAAAAGGAATAAGTGCAGAGGATTGTACACATTGTGTTAATGACTCTCCTCGATAAATATTGCTTTTTAGGTGGTTTCGTTAAAATTAAAGCAATAGTTGCATCAGAGGCATTTATTTTACATCGTTGATTTGTAAAATACTGCACTGTAGCTGCAGTATTCCAAGACTCTCAGATAAAAAAGGAAGTAGTGAAATTACAGAAAGAAATAACTTTTTCAGTTTAAATTTATTTAAAGTCCTTTGAGAGCTGACGATTTTTCTAGATTTCTAGACGATTTTCTACTCTGTGCTCAGTTCTGCCAGACAAGGAGTCCTATCATTTTGTTTGTTTGTTTGTTTTTTTGTATTTATTTATTTTTTTTACACGAACTCCCAAACATGAACCCCCCTCCCACCTCCCACCCCATATCTTCCCTCCAGATCATCCCCATTTTGAATTCAACAATATTTTTTCCCAAGAGAATTTTTTTTTCCAGAGTTTTTTACATCTGTTTGTCTCTGCTGTTTAAAATGGGTAAACTACAATTGAGGGTACTCCTGATGGCCAAATAAGGTTGAGCAAAGTGGTAAACGAGACATGACAAATAAGAGTGTAGGAGCAATGTGAGCTTTTAATGCATAAATGAATGGTGTTCAGGGAAACTGAACAGGAAGTTCTCCTTGTCAGAGGGAAGAACTGTTATTGGTAAGTGGGAGGAGGATGTGGCAGTGATTTGGACACATATCAGATCACTTGCCTTGTGAATCATTTTCAGACACACCCACATCCTTAGCTGACTCTTCTGTATCCCGTTTTTTTCCCAAGGTGGCATTAAGGATCAGCCTTTCATCTGGCCAGGCACTGAGTCAGCTTCTATACTGGTACAAGGGAAGAAACTCATCTCCAGGGATGACCCTGAATTTTGTGAGATTATGTTTCTCTCTTCCTTATCCTCACCCAGCGAAATGAGCACTCCCCCCCTCCCAAAAAAAAAAAACCACAAAAAACAAAAAACAAAAACTAAGTTTACTGGGAAAATGGAAAAATATTTGTTCTTTGTCCGTTTAGATTTGGGCCTGAGGGTCACGGCTGTTACAACAGTGCATCTGCTTAACTGGTTGCTGGGGACAACCAGCTCCCACCTGGTAGAGTGGGTACATTATGTATTTGGCAGGCAGATGTTGAGAGTAGAGAGCTGGGCCCGCAGGTAATCCTCAGGTCTTGAATACTCACCTCCATAACTGGTTAACTGTAAAATATTGGGATTTTGCTTTAAAGACTGATTCATCTATCAAGGCTTTGTGGGTAACTTGTGCTTCTAGTTTTTTGTTTTTAATCTTATTTCAAAACTCCTAAAGAGACTGTGCTAAGCTGTACTAAGTCCTTCAGCTGTGTTTGACTCTGCGACTCCATGGACTATAACCTGCCAGGCTCCTCTGAGATCCATGGGATTCTCCAGGCAAGCATACTGGAGTTGGCTGCCATTTTCTTCCTCCAGGAGATCTTCCTAACCCCCTGGATTGAACACACATCTCCTGCATTGACAGGTGGGTTCTTTACCACCTAAAGAGACTTCAGTTCAATTCAGTTCAGTTCAGTCACTCAATCGTGTCCAACTCTTTTGGACCCCCTGAAACACAGCATGGCAGGCCTTCCTGTCCATCACCAACTCCCAGAATTCACTCAAACTCATGTCCATCGACTCAGTGATGCCATCCAGCCATCTCATCCTCTGTCCTCCCCTCCTCCTCCTGCCCCTAATCCCTCCCAGCATCAGGGTCTTTTCCAATGAGTCACCTCTTTGCATGAGGTGGCCAAAGTACTGGAGTTTCAGCTTCAGCATCATCCCTTCTAATGAATACCCAGGACTGATCTCCTTTAGGATGGACTGGTTGGATCTCCTTTCAGTCCAAGGGACTCTCAAGAGTCTTCTCCAACACCACAGTTCAAAAGCATCAATTCTTCAGCGCTCACCTTTCTTCACAGTCCAACTCTGACATCCATACATGACCACAGGAAAAACCATAGCCTTGACTAGTCGGACCTTAGTCGGCAAAGTAGTGTCTCTGCTTTTGAATATGCTATCTAAGTTGATCATAACTTTTCTTCCAAGGAGTAAGCGTCTTCTAATTTTATGGCTGCAATCACCATCTGAAGTGATTTTGGAGCCCAAAAAAATAAAGTCTGACACTGTTTCCACTGTTTCCCCATCTATTTCCCATGAAGTGATGAGACCAGATGCCATGATCTTCGTTTTCTGAACGTTGAGCTTTAAGCCAACTTTTTCGCTCTCCTCCTTCACTTTCATCAAGAGGCTTTTTAGCTCCTCCTCACTTTCTGCCATAAGGGTGGTGTCATCAGCATATCTGAGGTTATTGAGATTTCTCCCGGCAATCTTGATTCCAGCTTGTGTTTCTTCCAGTCCAGCGTTTCTCATGATGTACTCTGCATATAAGTTAAATAAGCAGGGTGACAGTATACAGCCTTGATGTACTCTTTTTCCTATTTGGAACCAGTCTGTTGTTCCATGTGCAGTTCTAACTGTTGCTTCCTGACCTGCATACAGATTTCTCAAGAGGCAGGTTAGGTGGTCTGGTATTCCCATCTCTTTCAGAATTTTCCACAGTTTATTGTGATCCACACAATCAAAGGCTTTGGCATAGTCAATAAAGCAGAAACTAGATGTTTTTCTGGAACTCT
>SJYX01024892.1:305006-354121 GCA_006410675.1 Oreotragus oreotragus
TACAGTTCTTCCATGTATTCTTACCACCTCTTCTTAATATCTTCTGCTTCTGTTAGGTCCATACCATTTCTGTCCTTTATCGAGCCCATCTTTGCATGAAAATTTCCCTTGATATCTCTAATTTTCTTGAAGAGATTTCTAGTCTTTCCCATTCTGTTGTTTTCCTCTATCTCTTTGCATTGATCACTGAGGAAGGCTCTCTTATCTCTCCTTGCTATTCTTTGGAACTCTGCATTCACATGCTTATATCTTTCCTTTTCTCCTTTGCTTTTCACTTGTTTCTTTTCACAGCTATTTGTAAGGCCTCCCCAGGCAGCCATTTTGCTTTTTTGCATTTCTTTTCCGTGGGGATGGTCTTGATCCCTGTCCCCTGTACAATGTCACGAACCTCATTCCATAGCTCATTGGGCACTCTATCTATCAGATCTAGGCCCTTAAATCTATTTCTCATTTCCACTGTATAGTTGTAAGGGATTTGATTTAGCCTAATCTGATGATGTGTATAGATTGTATGAAGGTTTAGAGGGTGGTTTCAAGAAATGCCAGCAACTGGGGTAAATGTAATTGCAGACAGACTTTGGAGCCACGCTGGCCTTTGCAGAAGAGTCTGGATCCAGGAGAAAGCGGATCAGGGACAAACGCATAGGACAGAGGGTGCCAGCATCAGGAGTCCCCAGGGCTACCATTCCCCACTGTGTGCTCATCTTCTCAGTTTCAGGTGGAACCAAACTTGTCTTCAGGGGACTAGTTGTTCCCTCGAGGACATTCCTTAAGTGTTCCTCAACAAACATCACACGCCTAAATGATTCCACTCCAGATTCTGTTTCAGGTCACATGCTTAATGACTTGAGATGGAATTAATCTTTTTCTATTCTTTATGTGTCTTCTTATAAAAACTACCCTCCCCATCCTATGCTTTGCAAATATCTCTTTTTTGCTTGGCAAATCTCCAAAGATCTACAAATATTTCCTCCTAGGGATGGAAACTTCAATTTATTCTTTGGGCACTTTGCTGCTACTGCTAAGTCGCTTCAGTCGTGTCCGATTCTGTGCGACCCCATAGACGGCAGCCGTCCAGGCTTCCCCATCCCGGGGATTCTCCAGGCAAAAACACCGGAGTGGGTTGTCATTTCCTTCTCCAATGCAAGAAAGTGAAAAGTGAAAGTGAAGCTGCTCAGTCATGTCCGACCCTCAGTGACCCCATGGAATGCAGCCTTCCAGGCTCCTCCGTCCATGGGATTTTCCAGGCAAGAGTACTGGAGTGGGGTGCCATTGCCTTCTCCCTTGGGCACTTTAGAAGGGCACTATCCGCCCAGGGTATAATAATCAAGTTTTCTTTTGTCTTGGCCACCCACAGATTCTCTTTATATGACCTACTTCTTTACTTCCTTCTGTTACAGAGTTGTTGTAGGTTGGTAGGTANAGGCTCCTCCGTCCATGGGATTTTCCAGGCAAGAGTACTGGAGTGGGGTGCCATTGCCTTCTCCCTTGGGCACTTTAGAAGGGCACTATCCGCCCAGGGTATAATAATCAAGTTTTCTTTTGTCTTGGCCACCCACAGATTCTCTTTATATGACCTACTTCTTTACTTCCTTCTGTTACAGAGTTGTTGTAGGTTGGTAGGTAGAGAATAGACCCTACAATCTGCCATGTGCTGCCTGTATGAATGAGTTTGTATGGGGAAGCAAGGTTGGGTGTGCTTTGTCAAAGAGAACTATGATGGAATTAATGACCTGAACAGAAAGCATTTAGTAGCTGGAGAGGGATTGGATGTTGACATCACTGCGCATGGTGACTGCAGTCATGACATTAAAAGACACTTGCTCTTGGAAGGAAAGTTATGACAAACCTAAACAGCATATGAAAAGGCAGAGGCATCACTTTGCCAATAGAGGTCCATCTAGTCAAAGCTCTGGTTTTTCCAGGAGTCATGTGCAGATGGGAGAGTTGGACTATAAAGAAAGCTAAGTGCCAAAGAATTGATGCTTTTGAACTGTGGTGTTGAAGACTCTTGAGAGTCACTTGGACTGCAAGGAGATCCAACCAGTCCATCCTAAAGGAAATCAGTTCTGAATATTCATTGGAAGGACTGATGCTGAAGCTGAAACTCCAATACTTTGGCCACCTGATGTGAGGACCTGACTCGTTTGAAAAGACCCTGATGCTGGGAAAGATTGAAGGCAGGAGGAGAAGGGGACGACAGAGGATGAGATGGTTGGATGACATCACCGACTCCATGGACATGAGTTTGAGTAAATTATGGGAGTTGGTGATGGACAGGGAGGCCTGGTGTGCTGCAGTCCATGGGGTCACAAAGAGTCGGACATGACTAATCGACTAAATGGCAACTGGGAAGAGGCCTGAAGGTAGGACTAATCAACCTGAAACTTCCTTCCAGGAATTGCCAGTGGAAACATATGCACTGCTCAATAAGTATTGCTGACAAAGCAAGGGAAGAATGAAAATCAGAAGGTATAGTTAGGGTTCTATTGACATCAAACCTGTTTTTCTTCCCAAAGTGATGCTTGTCTGGTAGATGAGCAGAGCTCATCAGTTGAAAAACATGCAAGCTTTCTACTCCATCACTGAGAAGATGGAATTTTCTACCATAAAGCAGCACATACTAGCTGATATTGACAAGTATGCTGTGAGCCTCTATAACAGCTTTGGGCAAGGGAGAACCACATCTTCAAACATTTTAATTTTATTCAAGCAAGAAGAAGGAGCTTGGATCATTTCCAGAGCAAGCACAATTTAGCAAGGGCCATAGGGTGGTGGTGATTAACCAGGGGATGAGCCTCCCACCCCTTCCCGCCTACCACCACAAGAGACATCTGGCAATGTCTGAAGACATTTTTGGTGGTCACAACTGGGTGGGGGGATTCCACTGTATGTAATGAGCAGGGACAAAGGATGTTGCTGAACATCTTTAAAAATTCAATGTCAGCTTCCCACACTTGAGAATTATTCAGCACAAAATGCAAATATGATGTTGTTGAAATCTGTGTTTTAACATTAATTCCAAATATGTTTCAAAATCAGGTGGGTGCTCAGAACACAAGCACTTTCATCAGATTACTGTTTAGATATATGTTACCAATTAGACATAAATAAAAGTGATTTATAGTTGAAATATAAATGTAAAAAATTACCTGTTGTTAAGATATAAGAGGACAAACGTGCTTCTCTTTTTAAAGGAACCAAGAGAGAAAAAATGCTGCTTTTTTAAAAATTTTGTTTATTTCTAAGAAATAATCTTGCTTTTCTGCATGTCAATGAATGTGAAGTCTTTGTAGAATTTTCACACATTTTAAACATAAATAGCAAACACTTAAACAAACATCAGTCTAATAGACTGTAGATGACTCAGGTGCACGATAGATTACATTACTCATATGCACAAATGGATTTTTTTTTATTCTAGATCTTGTGAAGAACAAAAATGCTTATTTTAGATGAGAATGTACACTGTATTCAAATTTCCCACAGAATTTCAGTTTTGAGAAGAAACTGACCATTCATTACAAGAAAAATTATAGCTTGTTCCTAGCATATCTAAAACCTGAGTCATTAAAGTTTAAAACTCTCACAAGGGCCTTCTACTTTAACCACTTAACAATTTTTATGGGCTGGGATGTCCTTGGGGATGGGAGATGATACAGTGGTTACTGTGGCATTTTCGGCAGATGCAGCAGCTCACCTTTTGATGGGTGGCTCAGAGGGTAAAGTGTCTGCCTACCCGGGCAGACCTGGGTTCAATCCCTGGGCCAGGAAGATCTCCTGGAGAGGGAAATGGCAACCCACTCCAGTACTCTTGCCTGGAAAATCCCATGGATGGAGGAGCCTGGTGGGCTACAGTCCATGGGGTCGCAAAGAGTTGGACACGAGTGAGCGACTTCACTTTCACTTTCACTCCTTCTTTCATGTTAGGAGATGATCATGATGTTGTAAGACCCTTAAGTCAACAAGAGGATGACTTTGNCTGGAAAATCCCATGGATGGAGGAGCCTGGTGGGCTACAGTCCATGGGGTCGCAAAGAGTTGGACACGAGTGAGCGACTTCACTTTCACTTTCACTCCTTCTTTCATGTTAGGAGATGATCATGATGTTGTAAGACCCTTAAGTCAACAAGAGGATGACTTTGCTTTATGATGTTTCGTCAAGCTGTGGCGACTGATGATAAGAAACATTTTCAAAGGCAGAATCGAAACAGAGACTTTTAAAGGGGTTATGAATTCACATCAATAGCACCAATGAGCTTACTGTTGCTGGCTAGTGTGTGTGTCTATTAAGTGAAACTAATTTCACTTAAGCTTAATTAATTTTCCATTTCTGCTTTGTCTCCCCGGTTCCTGCTTTAGTCTCTTAATTACAGCTTATGCTTAGCTTTGCTGATACTAGAAATCAGAAAGAAAGTTAAGTCCAAATCAGCTTGGGTAGCTGGGTTCCATATAACCAAACTGTTACTTGAAAATAGAGATGGAAGCTCCTTTTTGTGTTTGTGTGGGTGTGCATGTGTGTTTACCTCAAGTTTCAATTTCCATAGAAATTAGCTCTTTCCACCCAATGTATCAGTTTCTATTTGAAATGGTTGAAACTCTTCTACCTAGAAATATCTTATTGAAATATCCAGAATTATACTGTTATTTTTACTTTGAAGTTGTATAAAATTACTCAAATATAAGCTATAAATTATAGCAACCATTATCTTTTGTGACTGAACTACTTTAATATACATATAAAACTGAAGACTCCTGAGTTTTCTCTAAAGGGAATAGTGGACTTTCATAGCCAGTCACATAAGTGAGCATTCAAGATCAGTTGATCAGTTCAGTTCAGTTCAGTTGCTCAGTCGTGTCCAACTCTTTGTGACCCCGTGAACCGCAGCACACCAGGCCTCCCTGTCCATCATCAACTCCTGGAGTTTACCCAAACTCATATCCACTGAGTCAGTGATACCGTCTAACCATTTTATCCTCTGTTGATACTTACCATTTCAAATTTCTAAGTACTTGGTCTCTCTTTCTGAATCAATTTTTTATAATATTGGATTGACAAGTTTTATAAGTTTCTGTTTTCTTTTTTTAAACCTTTCTTGGAGATGAAAAAACCTGCTTTTGTCTTGACTTTTTTGCTGAAAAGTCGTTGTATCACCCTGAGGTAGAGTGGAAAGCTGTTCCCAGGCCCCCTCTGGCATTTTGATCACAGTTATACCCAGCTCTTCCTGTTTGAGAAGCCACATCTCGTTCATTGTCAGTCCATGTGCTACTAGAAGAGGTCAGGTGGTTAAGCTTCTAGTCATTCCCCATGACACTGTCGGGAAAGGAATGTCAGCATCTCATGGCTCTGAGCAATGTATTGCCATGCCCACTTTGTCACAATAATAATGAAATAAGGGCAGAGGAAAAACTCCTTGCTCAGCCTCCACTTCAGAACTTCCAGCTTAGAAAGAACATCTGGATAGTTGTCTCCAAAACAAACTCTTCCTTAGAAATAGGTAAAAAGTTAACACTGTGATCCAAACCTAAAACAAAACCATGTACCTATGGCCAAAAGCTGGAGCAATCCCAAAGTCTTGCTGGCTGGTGGAATGAGTCTGCACAATACCATCAGCGGTCCTGAAAGTTGGCACGAGATCCCTTTAACCATTTTCCACCATCTGCTACCAACACAGAACTAAAGTATCAATCAGAAACACAATGCTTCCATCATGTCACAAGGGTATTCCAATCCTTCTTGTTAGACTCTCAGACTGAAACTTCTAGAAAGCAACTGAGGGAAAAGGAAGGGGAGTAGGGAGAAAAGGATGATGGTAGATGAAGGAAGAAATAGGAGGAATCCTGGGTGTATTTATTTTCTTACATGATTCATTTGTTCAAAGCCGAAGAGCCAAACAATGGGACTGAGAAAATCCCATCTCGTTTAAGAGGGTTACGCATGTCACTGAAGGGGAATTAGGCTGGGAGCTGCAGGCATATCCATCTGCCATCCACATGCAGATCTGAGAAAAAGAAATTTGACCAGGACCCAACTGGACAAAGAAGAGAGCCAAAGTTAATACCTATATCCTGTCTTTTGGACTCTGGATCTGGACAGATCCCTTATTTAAACAGGAAAAAAAAAATCATACATAAAAACAAGAGAAGAAAGGTAGAATATCATCCAGAAGACACAAAGAAAGAGTAGACTTCTGAGAAAGATTTATTATAGGAATGAGAAAAAAATACAGAAAACTGGCATCACTATGGGGTTTAAAAAAAGCCATAAAGTAGGAAGAGGAATTCATATTAGATGACTGTAGTTGGGTAAATTGGAAATGTGTTATAAAAAATAAAGATGCATACTAACATAATTAAAGCAATAAAGAGTATAAGTGATGTCATAAACAACCAAATACATGTTATAAACAATAACAGTAATTATTACAACAACAATAACAAAATGTTCTATCAAGACATTGAGGAAAAAACAAAGGTTGAAAACAATGAGAACACATGGTATGTATGAAGGATGGAGAGCTAGCCTCAGAATTATAGGTGTTCCAGGAGAAAAATAAATAACAAGTGGAACAGAAGCAATTATTCAAAGATATAATTAAATAAAAGTTTCCCGAGTTGAAAAAAGAATGAACGAGCAGATCAAAAGGGCTCACTGTGTTCAAAGTGGATTAAATGAAAAGAGAACTTTGTAGCATTTGAATTACAGGGATGGAAAAAAGAGTCTAAGCATTCATGCAGAAAAAATAGGTGAAAAACAAAAGAACAAAGCTAAGCTGGCCTTAGACTCACTTTTTCCCTGGACACAGTGGAGCCATGTCTACAGAATTTTGAAGGAAAAAAAAATTGCTACATGAGCATTTTGTATTCTGCCAAGCTTTAAATATATCTAATGTAAAAGAAGACATTTATTGGTAGGCTAAAAATATGCCAACCATCTCATTTTTCTGAAAACAATTTACCCTGCAGAGACATACTTGAATACATGAAATTCAAGAAGAGTTAATCCAACATACAGTGTGACTGTTCCATGCCCAGTGGTACAAGAGATGGGCAGAAACCCAGTTTACTTCCCAAGTCCTGAGGCAAACTGTCATTCCAGCAAATGTGTTTAAACTGGCCATGTTAATAAAGCCACAAGAATTTGAAGGAATTGCTGCTTCTTTCTACACTGTCATCTGGATGAAGCCTAAAAGCCTAAAATACTTTCGTTCTAAATTGTTGCTCGTTGTTAAGGGAACAGCTTTTTAACTAGCCACAAGTTCATCTGATGAAGTTTGTCCAATATTTAAATGAAATCTACCACCAATCTCAGAAGTCTCTATATTAACGATGATGAGCGCTGTTAAACAACTAATGTATTATCAAAAGGAATCAGCAGGGCAGAGTAATTAAGAGTGTGAGATCTATGGGAAGATGTCTGCATTTTACCCCTTTAAGGAGCAGCCGTGAAGAGACAACCCACGCCCAAGGTAAGAGAAACCCAAGTAAGATAGTAGGTGTTGCAAGAGGGCATCAGAGGGCATCTTACTTGGGTTTCTCTTACCTTGGGCGTGGGTTGTCTCTTCACGGCTGCTCCTTAAAGGGGTAAAATGCAGACATCTTCCCATAGATCTCACACTCTTAATTACTCTGCCCTGCTGATTCCTTTTGATAATACATTAGTTGTTTAACAGCGCTCATCATCGTTAATATAGAGACTTCTGAGATTGGTGGTAGATTTCATTTAAATATTGGACAAACTTCATCAGATGAACTTGTGGCTAGTTAAAAAGCTGTTCCCTTAACAACGAGCAACAATTTAGAACGAAAGTATTTTAGGCTTTTAGGCTTCATCCAGATGACAGTGTAGAAAGAAGCAGCAATTCCTTCAAATTCTTGTGGCTTTATTA
The DNA here is from genome assembly GCA_006410675.1 of Oreotragus oreotragus. NCBI lineage: Eukaryota > Metazoa > Chordata > Mammalia > Artiodactyla > Bovidae > Oreotragus > Oreotragus oreotragus. Next base: position 312,896 of record SJYX01024892.1, read on the forward strand.
ACATGGCCAGTTTAAACACATTTGCTGGAATGACAGTTTGCCTCAGGACTTGGGAAGTAAACTGGGTTTCTGCCCATCTCTTGTACCACTGGGCATGGAACAGTCACACTGTATGTTGGATTAACTCTTCTTGAATTTCATGTATTCAAGTATGTCTCTGCAGGGTAAATTGTTTTCAGAAAAATGAGATGGTTGGCATATTTTTAGCCTACCAATAAATGTCTTCTTTTACATTAGATATATTTAAAGCTTGGCAGAATACAAAATGCTCATGTAGCAATTTTTTTTTCCTTCAAAATTCTGTAGACATGGCTCCACTGTGTCCAGGGAAAAAGTGAGTCTAAGGCCAGCTTAGCTTTGTTCTTTTGTTTTTCACCTATTTTTTCTGCATGAATGCTTAGACTCTTTTTTCCATCCCTGTAATTCAAATGCTACAAAGTTCTCTTTTCATTTAATCCACTTTGAACACAGTGAGCCCTTTTGATCTGCTCGTTCATTCTTTTTTCAACTCGGGAAACTTTTATTTAATTATATCTTTGAATAATTGCTTCTGTTCCACTTGTTATTTATTTTTCTCCTGGAACACCTATAATTCTGAGGCTAGCTCTCCATCCTTCATACATACCATGTGTTCTCATTGTTTTCAACCTTTGTTTTTTCCTCAATGTCTTGATAGAACATTTTGTTATTGTTGTTGTAATAATTACTGTTATTGTTTATAACATGTATTTGGTTGTTTATGACATCACTTATACTCTTTATTGCTTTAATTATGTTAGTATGCATCTTTATTTTTTATAACACATTTCCAATTTACCCAACTACAGTCATCTAATATGAATTCCTCTTCCTACTTTATGGCTTTTTTTAAACCCCATAGTGATGCCAGTTTTCTGTATTTTTTTCTCATTCCTATAATAAATCTTTCTCAGAAGTCTACTCTTTCTTTGTGTCTTCTGGATGATATTCTACCTTTCTTCTCTTGTTTTTATGTATGATTTTTTTTTTCCTGTTTAAATAAGGGATCTGTCCAGATCCAGAGTCCAAAAGACAGGATATAGGTATTAACTTTGGCTCTCTTCTTTGTCCAGTTGGGTCCTGGTCAAATTTCTTTTTCTCAGATCTGCATGTGGATGGCAGATGGATATGCCTGCAGCTCCCAGCCTAATTCCCCTTCAGTGACATGCGTAACCCTCTTAAACGAGATGGGATTTTCTCAGTCCCATTGTTTGGCTCTTCGGCTTTGAACAAATGAATCATGTAAGAAAATAAATACACCCAGGATTCCTCCTATTTCTTCCTTCATCTACCATCATCCTTTTCTCCCTACTCCCCTTCCTTTTCCCTCAGTTGCTTTCTAGAAGTTTCAGTCTGAGAGTCTAACAAGAAGGATTGGAATACCCTTGTGACATGATGGAAGCATTGTGTTTCTGATTGATACTTTAGTTCTGTGTTGGTAGCAGATGGTGGAAAATGGTTAAAGGGATCTCGTGCCAACTTTCAGGACCGCTGATGGTATTGTGCAGACTCATTCCACCAGCCAGCAAGACTTTGGGATTGCTCCAGCTTTTGGCCATAGGTACATGGTTTTGTTTTAGGTTTGGATCACAGTGTTAACTTTTTACCTATTTCTAAGGAAGAGTTTGTTTTGGAGACAACTATCCAGATGTTCTTTCTAAGCTGGAAGTTCTGAAGTGGAGGCTGAGCAAGGAGTTTTTCCTCTGCCCTTATTTCATTATTATTGTGACAAAGTGGGCATGGCAATACATTGCTCAGAGCCATGAGATGCTGACATTCCTTTCCCGACAGTGTCATGGGGAATGACTAGAAGCTTAACCACCTGACCTCTTCTAGTAGCACATGGACTGACAATGAACGAGATGTGGCTTCTCAAACAGGAAGAGCTGGGTATAACTGTGATCAAAATGCCAGAGGGGGCCTGGGAACAACTTTCCACTCTACCTCAGGGTGATACAACGACTTTTCAGCAAAAAAGTCAAGACAAAAGCAGGTTTTTTCATCTCCAAGAAAGGTTTAAAAAAAGAAAACAGAAACTTATAAAACTTGTCAATCCAATATTATAAAAAATTGATTCAGAAAGAGAGACCAAGTACTTAGAAATTTGAAATGGTAAGTATCAACAGAGGATAAAATGGTTAGACGGTATCACTGACTCAATGGATATGAGTTTGGGTAAACTCCAGGAGTTGATGATGGACAGGGAGGCCTGGTGTGCTGCGGTTCACGGGGTCACAAAGAGTTGGACACGACTGAGCAACTGAACTGAACTGAACTGATCAACTGATCTTGAATGCTCACTTATGTGACTGGCTATGAAAGTCCACTATTCCCTTTAGAGAAAACTCAGGAGTCTTCAGTTTTATATGTATATTAAAGTAGTTCAGTCACAAAAGATAATGGTTGCTATAATTTATAGCTTATATTTGAGTAATTTTATACAACTTCAAAGTAAAAATAACAGTATAATTCTGGATATTTCAATAAGATATTTCTAGGTAGAAGAGTTTCAACCATTTCAAATAGAAACTGATACATTGGGTGGAAAGAGCTAATTTCTATGGAAATTGAAACTTGAGGTAAACACACATGCACACCCACACAAACACAAAAAGGAGCTTCCATCTCTATTTTCAAGTAACAGTTTGGTTATATGGAACCCAGCTACCCAAGCTGATTTGGACTTAACTTTCTTTCTGATTTCTAGTATCAGCAAAGCTAAGCATAAGCTGTAATTAAGAGACTAAAGCAGGAACCGGGGAGACAAAGCAGAAATGGAAAATTAATTAAGCTTAAGTGAAATTAGTTTCACTTAATAGACACACACACTAGCCAGCAACAGTAAGCTCATTGGTGCTATTGATGTGAATTCATAACCCCTTTAAAAGTCTCTGTTTCGATTCTGCCTTTGAAAATGTTTCTTATCATCAGTCGCCACAGCTTGACGAAACATCATAAAGCAAAGTCATCCTCTTGTTGACTTAAGGGTCTTACAACATCATGATCATCTCCTAACATGAAAGAAGGAGTGAAAGTGAAAGTGAAGTCGCTCACTCGTGTCCAACTCTTTGCGACCCCATGGACTGTAGCCCACCAGGCTCCTCCATCCATGGGATTTTCCAGGCAAGAGTACTGGAGTGGGTTGCCATTTCCCTCTCCAGGAGATCTTCCTGGCCCAGGGATTGAACCCAGGTCTGCCCGGGTAGGCAGACACTTTACCCTCTGAGCCACCCATCAAAAGGTGAGCTGCTGCATCTGCCGAAAATGCCACAGTAACCACTGTATCATCTCCCATCCCCAAGGACATCCCAGCCCATAAAAATTGTTAAGTGGTTAAAGTAGAAGGCCCTTGTGAGAGTTTTAAACTTTAATGACTCAGGTTTTAGATATGCTAGGAACAAGCTATAATTTTTCTTGTAATGAATGGTCAGTTTCTTCTCAAAACTGAAATTCTGTGGGAAATTTGAATACAGTGTACATTCTCATCTAAAATAAGCATTTTTGTTCTTCACAAGATCTAGAATAAAAAAAAATCCATTTGTGCATATGAGTAATGTAATCTATCGTGCACCTGAGTCATCTACAGTCTATTAGACTGATGTTTGTTTAAGTGTTTGCTATTTATGTTTAAAATGTGTGAAAATTCTACAAAGACTTCACATTCATTGACATGCAGAAAAGCAAGATTATTTCTTAGAAATAAACAAAATTTTTAAAAAAGCAGCATTTTTTCTCTCTTGGTTCCTTTAAAAAGAGAAGCACGTTTGTCCTCTTATATCTTAACAACAGGTAATTTTTTACATTTATATTTCAACTATAAATCACTTTTATTTATGTCTAATTGGTAACATATATCTAAACAGTAATCTGATGAAAGTGCTTGTGTTCTGAGCACCCACCTGATTTTGAAACATATTTGGAATTAATGTTAAAACACAGATTTCAACAACATCATATTTGCATTTTGTGCTGAATAATTCTCAAGTGTGGGAAGCTGACATTGAATTTTTAAAGATGTTCAGCAACATCCTTTGTCCCTGCTCATTACATACAGTGGAATCCCCCCACCCAGTTGTGACCACCAAAAATGTCTTCAGACATTGCCAGATGTCTCTTGTGGTGGTAGGCGGGAAGGGGTGGGAGGCTCATCCCCTGGTTAATCACCACCACCCTATGGCCCTTGCTAAATTGTGCTTGCTCTGGAAATGATCCAAGCTCCTTCTTCTTGCTTGAATAAAATTAAAATGTTTGAAGATGTGGTTCTCCCTTGCCCAAAGCTGTTATAGAGGCTCACAGCATACTTGTCAATATCAGCTAGTATGTGCTGCTTTATGGTAGAAAATTCCATCTTCTCAGTGATGGAGTAGAAAGCTTGCATGTTTTTCAACTGATGAGCTCTGCTCATCTACCAGACAAGCATCACTTTGGGAAGAAAAACAGGTTTGATGTCAATAGAACCCTAACTATACCTTCTGATTTTCATTCTTCCCTTGCTTTGTCAGCAATACTTATTGAGCAGTGCATATGTTTCCACTGGCAATTCCTGGAAGGAAGTTTCAGGTTGATTAGTCCTACCTTCAGGCCTCTTCCCAGTTGCCATTTAGTCGATTAGTCATGTCCGACTCTTTGTGACCCCATGGACTGCAGCACACCAGGCCTCCCTGTCCATCACCAACTCCCATAATTTACTCAAACTCATGTCCATGGAGTCGGTGATGTCATCCAACCATCTCATCCTCTGTCGTCCCCTTCTCCTCCTGCCTTCAATCTTTCCCAGCNGCCTGGTGGGCTGCCATCTTTGTGGTCGCATAGAGTCGGACACGACTGAAGTGACTTAGCAGCTCCATCACTTAACCGGGTTTGATCTCTGGGTCAGGAAGACTCTTTGGTGAAGGGAATGGCTACCCACTCCAGTATTCTTGCCTGGAGAATCCCAGGGACAGCAACCTGGTGGGCTACAGTCCATGGGGTTGCAAGGAGTTGAGCAGGACTGAGCAACTCACACTGTTTTCCATCACTTACTACTCACATCCTCTTGGTCAAATCATTTAATCTCTAGGGGCCTTGGTTCCACCTGTAAGATGGAACTATTGTAGACTTTCCTGCATGAAATATTTGTAAGGCTTAAATCAACACATTTAAGATACTTAGTCTCTGGCGTGATGTGAAGTTGAAGTGAAGTCGTTCAGTCGTGTCTGACTCTTTGCGACCCCATGGACTGTGGAGCCTATCAGGCTCCTCAGTCCATGGGAGTTTCCAGGCAAGAGTACTGGAGTGGATTGCCATTTCCTTCTCCAGGGGACTTTCCCGACCCAGGAATCGAACCCGGGTCTCCCGCATTGCANGTGTCTGACTCTTTGCGACCCCATGGACTGTGGAGCCTATCAGGCTCCTCAGTCCATGGGAGTTTCCAGGCAAGAGTACTGGAGTGGATTGCCATTTCCTTCTCCAGGGGACTTTCCCGACCCAGGAATCGAACCCGGGTCTCCCGCATTGCGGGCAGACGCTTTATCGTGGGAGCCAGTGTCTGGCATATCTGCTGCTAAAAAGAGACATAATGTACACTGTGGGTAACACATTGCTGTTGTTGCTGAGGAGTCGCTCAGTTGTGTCTGACTCTTTGTGACCCCATGTCACCCATATTATCTATTATATAGTAGATATTACCAGATAACAATAGGAAACATATTATCTATTATATATATGTATATCTATTTATATATATCATTTCAAACAGGAAATTCAAACCAATACTTTTGTGTTTTCTTTACATTGTGGTGATTTCTTTGTTTCTACGTGTTTCTAGTTTATAAGGGAGAAGGAAATGGCAACTCACTCCAGTACTCTTGCCTGGAAAATTCCATGGATGGAGGAACCTGGTTGGCTACAGTCCACAGGGTCGCAAAGAGTCGGACACGAATGAGCGACTTCTCTTTCTTTCTTTCTATAGTTCCTTTTGGAGGAGGAAATGGCAACCCACTGCAGTGTTCTTGCCTGGAGAATCCCATGGATGGAGGGGCCTGGTGGGCTACAGTCTAGGGGGTTGCAGAGTCAGACACAACTAAGCAACTAACACACACGCTAGTTTATAAGATTTTACTTAATGAGCTTGCNTTCTATAGTTCCTTTTGGAGGAGGAAATGGCAACCCACTGCAGTGTTCTTGCCTGGAGAATCCCATGGATGGAGGGGCCTGGTGGGCTACAGTCTAGGGGGTTGCAGAGTCAGACACAACTAAGCAACTAACACACACGCTAGTTTATAAGATTTTACTTAATGAGCTTGCCTGCCTAGTTGAGCAAAGTATAAGTGTAAATAAAAATAGTCACTTAAAAATATATGACAGACAATGGGAAATTGCTGTATGATCCAGGGAACTCAAACAGGGGCTCTGTAACAACCTAGAGGAGTGGGATGGGGAAGGATTTGGGAGGAAGGCTTGGAAGGGAGAGGGCATAGGTATACTTATGGCTGATTCTTGTTGATGTTTGACAAAAAACAACAAAATCCTGTAAAGCAATTATCCTTCAATTTAAAAATAAATAAATTTAAATTACCTAATTTATGTTAATTATATTAAAAACATTTAAGAAAAAAAAAATGTATGGCAGAAACCAGCACAACATTATGAAACAATTATCCTCCAATTAAACATAAAAGGTAAATTATAGTTACTTATTATAATTCCACATTTATTATAGCAATAATGGGCTGTACTATTGAAAGCATTCATTCTAATCCTTCTACATTTTTACCACCTAGACTTGAATTATTCTCAGTATCTGGAGCAGTGATAACAATACTTTCTTTTAGGAATTTGTGGAAGGAGACATTTTTTAGCCCTCCATCCTGGTTACACTGGTGATTCCAGTGCTTTGTTGAGTTTTCCTTCATAGAAGATTTTTATCCTAAAAAAAAAAAGTGAGTGGGAAGAGACAAGAGCCTAGAAGGTTACAGGCAAAATACTGATTAGACAAAAGGTTCATTCTGGCTTTTCCATGGGAGTTGGGAAAACGAATGGACTTTTTGGCCAATCCAATAGTTATAGCCCTCTGTCCCATTTCAGTCATTCTCCTTTCCTGGGTCGATCTGTCCCCATCTCTGGCAGTGAAGAAATAGCTTTATTCCAACTGCTTTTGTGGTGAAGCCATTCTCCAGAGTCTCATGTGTTCACGTAGAACATGACTGAAATCAAACAGTCAGCTCCTGCGGCTAAGGTTTTGAAGTAAAGGGGGAATGGTGCCGACCCAGTTTAGATTTTCTAATTTTTAATCTTTACTCTTCAGCCTGTCCCTTGCTCTTTTGTGCTTTATTCCATGGTATAGAATGTGGTCCAGCTCTTTCAAAAAAACCCATTCTTAACGTCTGTGCTATAATGCCACATCTCATTCTAACAAAACCTCTGTGGTTTTAGTGGCCAACTGCTAGACCATGTATGCCATGTCAATAATTGAACATTTCACTTTTGAAGAAAACCAGGCATGTAACCATGGTTTGTAAGTGTCTCATAAAGCATATTTTGAAATGTGTTTTTTTCAACCCAAGCTTTTTTGCACATTATCTCATTTCTCCTGAATATTATTTTTTGTTTGATGATGCCATGTGTCCTGCTTACTTTGAAATCAATCTCTCCAGATGTTTTAAATTTTTCTAATTTTTTTTTCTTATTCATGTGGATTCCTTAAGTCTCCTGCTTCAGGTTTCAGGATTTTAATTTAGTGTCTTACTAGATATGTCATTGTTATTAGCATCATTTTTATATCAATTTTATAAAAGTCAACCTCCGCGATATGGGATAAATGTAGAAGCAATCCCACATGGTAACAGTTTGGAGCTCTGGTTTCCAATGATGAGCTAAAATTATTGAGATTCTTACTGTTGCCACACACTGAGCTGAGTGCTTTATTTATGTAGATTGTCTTAACAAAGCCTCCTAATAACAATAAGGATCAAGCACTATTTTAAATCACCATTTTACAACTATAGCAACGTCAAACAGTTAAACAGTTGCAGAAATGACAAGAGCCTTAGCTTCCCATTGTTTCCAAAGCCCCATTCTTTTGACTTGTACCTTAAATTGCCTCTAAATTAGTGACTCCCATAAATTTCTGCTTGGTTTCAGTGGAAACTGAAATGCTGCATCTAAGAGACCAACGGGACTTTGTCTTGGACTCCACAAGGCTGTTTTCTCTTACAGTTTCCACGAAGAGGGATAAAATGAGGGAAAAAAATGTTTCCTAGAATTATCAAATATCAGGAGGTTCCAGGAAGCTGGTTTCTGACCTGCATTAGTAATCTGTTAAAAATTAGGTAGAAAGAGAATTAAAAGAATTTTTAACTATACAGAAATATTAAAAAAAATTGGGAGTTTCATGGGACTGGGACACCTCTGAACTTTTCCAGCAAAGATTTGTGAGTCTTACCTTTTGTTTTTGTTTGGGCATTAGATGTGTTGTAATGAAAAATAAAAAAGGAAAACATTTCAACTGTCACTGACTCCTGTTCAGAAATCATGCTTCTTCTGCATATCAATGGCTTTTTTTTTTTTTTAATGTGCTTTGCTCTTTATGGCACGTGTCATAAAGGATCAAAAACAGTGAGTGAGATGCCTTAGCTTGTCTTTTGAGTTAAAAAAAAAAAGACAGCCTTACTTTGTCTGAAAAATGTTTACATCACAGATATCTTGCTTTTGAGGTTCCAGACAGGTTGACTACCTGCAGGAACAGACCTAACTCACCCAAATCCTTATTTGCTGCAAACAGTGGGAGGAGGGATGTTTGGTGGGAGAGAAATGCTGATGGAGTTGGACTCAGAACTCCACCAGGGAGCAGATACCCTTTCCACACCCTGTACTTTGACAAACCTGTTCTTGCTTTGCTGCCCATGTAAAAGAAAGCAGTTTTTCTAAATAGCTGTGTTTAGATTAGAACTTGGTCTAACAGAAGTCCTAACATGTTGTACTGATTAAACAAAATTGAGATTAAAGCAGACAGACAGAAACACAAACAAACAAATGGGCATCCTTCTCTGAAATGTCTCATTTGTGGGGAAAAAAATAATCTTTGTATGCGTTTTAGAAAAGAACAAAGAGCCTTTAGGAAACAGAGATTTGTTAGTTATTTTGTGGGGATAAATGAAATGCAGGGATTAAAAAAAAATACACGCATTTGCTTTGGTGATGAGATCACCTGCTGAGACCTCGTGCCTCACTCTGGGGAGGGGAGCAGTGACCCTGCGTCATTTGGGGGTCGCTGCAGCGGGGAATTAAAAAACATTGCCTGGGGATGTGTCGTGGCACCAAATCCCTGCAGCCAGTTGGCCAGATGCTAACTCAATTGGAGGAGAGTGGATTATGCCCAAGGAAAGGATAAATCTTCTCCCTGATACTCAGACATGGATGTTATTTTATGGTTCCTTTTACAAAAGCAGATGATCGGATTTAAGGAAGGAAAGTTGAGAGCAGGGACAAGTGTAAGCTGTCATGGAGATCTCTCTCCTTTAATCTTTTAACAGCATTACCTTACTTTCTATAGATGATGTGGTTCCTTGAAAGAAGCATGCTATTAGATTTTTTGCAATTTTAATATTTTTGCTAAGTGTATCACATCTGAAGTATTTAAAAAGGAATTCTTTAAGAAAAGTAAATGGCATCTTCTAATTAAATGATTTAACAATTAATAAGTCTCTGCATCAGGTGTATTAATACTTGGTGGCCTTGTATGACCCAAGGCTAAAATAAACAGGACAGAAATGGTGATAATTACTAAATGATCAGGTAGTTACTGGCTTATCTACAAAACTGCAACTTGCTGAATAATGAAGCAGAAATTAACTTTTGACATCACCAATTCCAAGTGTGTAGTGTTAAAACAGGAACACTTTAAAATTTCTTCTGGGGTTGTATTCAGGAGCCTCCAAGATGCTTTGTTCTGCAATTTACTTGTTCTGATTCTAGTAGAATCAGAGTAGAATACTGCCCTTTTTAAGTGGAGCAAAGACATACAGTCTGGAATTCGGGATGCAGGAAGTGAGGAAAGTATGTTTAGGATAACTTTTAAGTTTAAAAGAGAAGTTTTAGGATCCTAATAAAGGCCCTCTTTTGCAATATCTCTTGATTGTGGGCTCACTTGTAGTTGCTTAATAAATGTCCTTGTGGTTCTTTACTAACATAATAAAGGCTCTAGTATTTGATGCTGTGATAAAACATGACCCCGTGGTTCTAGGCAGAGGGGCTGGGGCAGGAATGGATATGTTTTTTGGCCTTTCATCACAGAAGCTAAAGCACAGCTGTTAATTGCCAGTTGTCACAGACCTTTGGACTAGCTGACCTTTGACACTACTTAGGAGATGTCTTCCGCTGCCTCCTTCTGTTGTTGTTCAGTTGCTAAGTCATGTCTGACTCTTTGTAACCCCATGAACTGTAGCACTCCAGGCTCCTCTGTCCTTCACTATTTCCCAGAGTTTGCTCAAACTCCTGTCCATTGAACTCGAATGCTATCTAACCATCTCATCCTCTGCTGCTCTCTCCTCCTTTTGTCTTTAGTCTTTCCCAGCATCAGGGTCTTTTCCAGTGAGTCGACTCTTCGCATCAGGCAGCCAAAGTATTGGAGCATCAGTATTTAGCATCAGTCTTTCCAATGAATATTCAGGGTTGATTTCCTTTAGGATTGGCTGGTTGGATCTCCTGGACTCTGACGAGTCTTCTCCAACATCATATTTTGAAAGCATTGATTCTTTGGCGCTCAGCTTTCTTTATGGTTCAACTCTGACATCCGTACATGACTCCTGGAAAAACCATAGCTTTGACTTTTGCCAGACTTTTTGACTTTTGCCAGACCTCTGCCGGCAAAGTGATATCTCTGGTTTTTAATATGTTGTCTAGGTTTGTCAGAGCCTCCCTCTGGCTGAGCTTAATGCCTTGACCCGTCTAGACATCAACGCAACATCTCTCTTTCTAGTGCCCCCGCCCCAGCTTAAAAATTATTTTTTTTGCTTATTTATGTAACCGTGTGGGTCTCCGTTGCATCACACGGGCTCTCTAGCATGGCGTGCAAGCTCAGTAGTCATGGCTTGTATGCTCAGTTGTCCCACAGCATGTGGGATCTTAGTTCCCTGACCAGGGATAAAACCTGCACCCCCTGCATTGCATGGTGGATTCTTAACCACTGACCATCAGGGAAGTCCTATTCTAGCACTTCCTTAAGCCTCTAGTTATGTCCTTATCCCATGACTCAGTTTACTCACAATAAATCCAACCGAACTTAAGCGCTAAGAATCCCATCTTGTTTTCTGTCTCCTCTCCTCTTCATCTTCTTTCTACATTAAGCTCATTAAGATCAATGCTCTTCCCTGTGCCTTGATCTCACCCAGCCCATCTCCTTTCATATTTCTCCCTCACATTCAGCTTGTCCTCCAAAGACAAGTTGTGACACATATGTGGGGTCCCTAAGGGCACATTCTTCCTTTGAATGGCCCTTGTCCAGGTTTCTGAACCTTCCAGCCTTGTCTGGGAGAGGGACACCTGGAGTGGCTTAACCAAGAACCAGAGTCTTAACACAGAAGCACTCACCCAAGATGAAGGGAGAGGTCAGTATTGGGAGATTTGTGCAGCAGAGCTTAAGCCTAAAGTCCAGGAAAAGAGTTCACAGAAGCATCGAATCCAGGAGGAACTAGAGACAAAAGAAGAGAGCCAGGTAGCTGAAGCAAAGCTATATTCAAAGTATTGTAAAGTAAAATAAAATTAAAAAAATAAAAAATAAAAAAATAAACAAACAAAAAACAAAGAGGAGAGGGGATGGCTGATGCAGACAGGTCTTAGGTTTGCTCTATGAATGAGAGAAATGAGGCATGTGTGAGTAGGTCAGTGACCATACTGGTGAGCACACTGTTTCTATGGTTCCTTTGACCATCGGTTTCATGAGTGAATTGACTATGGCTTTTATAACTCTTCATAATGCCCACTCCCCTCCTTACTGGCCTATGTGAAGGAAATCCCCTCTCAGCTTTTTAAAAGCCAGCAGGGAAGTTGGTTGTTATTCCATGTTATTCATGTGCTACAGATGTAACAAGATACCATGGACTGGGTGGCTTAAACAACAGACCTTTATTTTCTCACAGTTCTGGGGCCTGGAAGTTCAAGAGCAAGGTGCTAGCAGGGCAGACTTCCTCTCTGGCCTCTCTTCTTGGCTTGTGGATGTCTGTCTTCTTGCTCTGTCCTCACATGATCTTTCCTCTGAATTTATCTGGGTCTAGATTTTCTCTTCTTGTAAGGACACTGGTCAGATCAGGTCATGGCCGATCCTTATGACCTCATACAACTTTATTATTTCTTGGAAGGTTCTGTCTCCAAATACAGTCATATTCTGAGGCACTGGGGTGGGGGCTTTTGAAGGGAGAATATTTTAGCCCACCCTGTCCCCAGTCTTCAAAACCATGAAGTCCAGCCAAACTCACAGCCCTGTGGTGGATGAGATGCCATGTGCGAGTCCTGTCCACCCCATGTCACATTCTGATGCTCCTCTGATAGCTTTCAAGCCCCTCCACCAGTGTGGAGACAGTCTGCTCTTAAGCCAGGTCTTTCTAGGTGGTGCCAGTGGTGAAGAACCTGCCTGCCAATGCAGGAGATACAAGAGACGTGAGTTTGATCCCTGGGTCAGGAAGAGCCCCTGGAGGAGGAAATGGCAACCCACTCCAGTATTCTTGCCTGGAGAGTCCCATGGACTGAGGAGCCTTGCGGACTACAGTCCACAGGGTCACAGAGAGTCAGACGTGACTGAGCAACTTAGCAGCACCAAGCCAGGTCTNTGATCCCTGGGTCAGGAAGAGCCCCTGGAGGAGGAAATGGCAACCCACTCCAGTATTCTTGCCTGGAGAGTCCCATGGACTGAGGAGCCTTGCGGACTACAGTCCACAGGGTCACAGAGAGTCAGACGTGACTGAGCAACTTAGCAGCACCAAGCCAGGTCTGGCCTATAGCCAGATTTGCTTGATTCACTCTAGCAGATCTTGATACTTCACATAAATATTTCAATTTCCAACCTCTCTTCCAAAGCTGGAGGTCTTGTGGGTACTGGGCTTGCATTTCCCCATGACAACACTCAGGCTGAGACCCTGCAGTGGCGCCCCCTTCCGACAGGCCTCCTACACCCCCCAGTCCATCCATTCAGCTTCCTCCTCTCCTGTCACTGACCAGCCTGGCTCCTATAGTCATCCGGATTTTTGACTTCTAAATTGTTGGTCTACCAACTCCCTCCCGCCACAAACACTGCTCCCTATGCTGCCCTTGTCTTTCAATGTTTCGCCTTCCTTTTCTTTCAAGCTCTCTATACATTCTCCAGTGGCTTGAGACCCAATTCTCAAATGTGTCTCCAAACCCATTTTTGATTGTCATGACTGGATGGGGTTTGCAGAGGCAGCCAGTGGTGGAGGACAACCCCTTACAACAAACAACTCTCTTATCTCAACTGTCAGTGGTGCTGAGGTTTTGCAGTTCTGATACATATTCGACCTCAGTGCACAGAAGGATTAAATATCTGTGACCTTGTCTAATCCCACATCTCTGTTTGTAGCCAGAACCTTTCCATTTGATGCCATTTTGAGTTTAAATCAAGTACATTCTTTTACGTTACCATGTAAGTTCAGTGCAGTTCAGGTCAGGTCAAGTGCCTGACTTTAAGATCAATAGAATCTTCTCTGTACTTTCTTAGGCTCAGGAGTTGGGCTCCTCACAGACCTCCCTCTGCATGTCTTTCCTGCTCTGCCTCACTCACTTGTCCACAGTGTCTTGTCCATCTATTATTTTGGTCTTTTTTTTCCCCAGATTCCAAAACACTTGTTGAAACTTTATTTTTGTAGGCTTCCACACTATTTACTCTTCTGCCTAGAAATCTAGACTTTATAGTCCTGTTTGCCATTTTACCTTTTCCTCCTTCCTTTCTGGTCAGCGGTTGGTGCTTTACTATGTGTCCAATCACTGTTTCACTATTTGCTGGATAGTGGTTGGTCTATTCAATGCTTTTAAGTGTATCATTATGCTTACCTTGCCTTACCTCACTTCATTTGACTTTCCACCTCAGCTAGAGACATTCTTCCTGCATTTCCAGATCCAAATCAAATCATCCATGAGCAAAATGGCTGCAGGTAAACTCTTTGTCCTCTGAAATATTCACGCCCTTAGCAATTGGAGAAGGAAATGGCAACCCACTCCAGCATTCTTGCCTAGAGAATCCCAGCAACAGGGGAGCTGGTGGGCTGCCATCTATGGGGTCGCACAGAATCAGACATGACTGAGGTGACTTAGCAGTAGCAGCTGGCATTTGAGTTCTGAGGAACTTCCATACTGTTTTCCATAGTTGCTGCACCGACTTACATTCCTACCAACAGTGTAGGAGGATTTCCTTTTCTCCACATCCTCTCAAGCATTTGTTATTTGTAGCCTTTTAAATGATGGCCATTCTAATCAGTGGAAGGTGGTACTTCATTGCAGCTTTGATTTGCATTTCTCTAATAATTAGTGATGTTGAGCATCTTTCATGTGCCTACTGGCCATCTGTATGTCTTCTTTGAAGAAGAGTCTATTAAGTTCTTTTGCCCATTTTTCTGTTCTTTTCTTTTTTTTTTTTTTATTGTTGTTGTGTTGTATGAGCTGTCTGTGTATTTTGGATATTAAGCGTTTATCTGTCTAATCATTTGCAAATATTTTCTCCCATTCTGTAAGCTGTCTTTCCATTTTTTATGATTTCTTTTGCTGTGCCAAAGCTTATAAGTTTGATTAGGTCATATTCGCTTATTTTTGTTTTTATTTCTATTGTTCTGGTAGACTGCAACAATGTCCATGTCTTAATCCCCAGAACCTTTGAATGTGTTATGCTACAAGCAAGACAAGAGGGAATTAAGGTGCAGATAAAATTAAGGTTGCTATTTGGCTGTCCTTACAATAGGAGAGGTTGTTCTGGATTATCTGGGCGGGTCTAATGTTAATTAAATTTTAATATTTAAAACTAAGTATTAAAAAAAAAAACTAAGATCATGGCATCTGGTCCCATTACTTCATGGCAAATAGAAGGGGAAAAGGGGGAAGTAGTGACAGAATTCCTCCTCTTGGGCTGATGCTGACTTCAGCCATGAAATCAGAAGACAGTTGCTTATTAGCAGGAAAGTGGCGACAAACCTAGACAGTGTGTTGAAAGCAGAGACATTATTCTGCTGACAAAGATCCGTATAGTCAAGGCTACGGTCTTACCCAGTGGTCATGTATAGTTTTGAGAGCTGGACTGTAAAGAAGGCAGAATGCCAAAGAGTTGATGCCTTTGAACTGTGGGGCTGGAGAAGACTCCTGAAAGTGCCTTGGACAGCAAGGAGATCAAACCAGTCAACCTTAAGGAGACCAATACTCGTTGGAAGGACTGATGCTGAAGCTCCAGTAGTTTGGTCATCTGACACGAACAGCTACTTATTGGAAAAGTCCCTGATGCCGGGAAGGCTTGAGGGCAGAAAGAAAAGAGGGCATCAGAAGATGAGATGGCTGGATGGCATCACTGATGTGATGGACATGAACATGGGCAAACTTTGGGGGATGGTGCAGGACAGGGAGGCCTGGCATGCTGCAGTCCATGGGGCCGCAAAGAGTTGGACATGACTGGGGGATTGAATAACAACGACAACAGCAATGTCCTCGAAGAGTAGAAGACAGAGACAGAAGAGGAATCAAATTCAGAGAGGGAGATAATGTGACAGACGGAGGAAAAGGGAGTGATGATAGAAGCAGAGGTCAGAGTGATTTTACATGGGAAGGACACAGTTTTCCACTGCTGGCTGAGAAGGTGGGTGGGGGCCAGAACACAAGGAAAGTGGGCAGTCCCGGTCTCTTGAAGCTGGAAAAGGGCAACAAATTGGATTCTCCTTGAGAGCTTTAAAAAGTAACACGGCCCTGTCAATGCCTTGATTTTAAGTGAGAAGCATTTCAGACTTCTGAATTTAAAAACTATCAGAATAATTTCGTGCAGTTTAGAGTTTGTGATCGTAGCGCCAGTTTCTCTGGTGGCTCAGACCATAAAGAATCTTCGTGCGTGCAATGTGTGACACACGAGTTTGATCCTTGGATTGGGAAGATCCCCTGGAGAAAGAACTGGCAATCCCCTCTAGTATTCTTGTCTGAAGAATCTTATGGACAGAAGAGCCTGGCAGGCTACCATCCATGTTGTCACAAAGTCGGACACAACTGAGCTACTAACACACACACACACACACACACACACACACTATAGAAGCGGTAGGAAACGAATACATTTTTCTTTCTTTCCCTGAGATTTTGTGCTTGAATTGCTTTTCTCAAGAATAAAGTAGAGAGGGCAATTTTAATTTACTATGTCAGTCACTATGTTATTTACTGAAAAGGAAATATAATTGCTTATGAGGTAGCTTGTTCCATTGTTCTGTTTGATACAAACTTCTGCCTTTTATTAAATTAAAATTAGCTTATGATCCCGACTGAATAATTAACAGAAAGAATAAATTCCATAGTGTCTTCACTGTACCTAAAAGTTGTGTGTTTATTTCATTAATATTTTTAAGGATTACAAGTAAAAGGAAACCAGGTTTGTTGAGATCCAGTTATAATAATTGAAATAGGCTGAGAATCGAGAACACAGAGACTTCCATTAGACATGTTAGTGACTTAAAATGAAATCTTTAGATATCAGTGGAGTACTTACTGTATGCAAAGCCCTGGACCACACACAAAAGGAAAGGCAAAGGCATATTTAAGGCACTTTCTTTGATTGTATTGAGACAAACAAGATGCAAAATAATGCTAGAACTAGAAGGTAAATGCAAAAAATGCAATCAAGCCATTCAAGATTTTATCATAAAGAATTCCTGATTTCTTAAATACCATTAGTATTCTATATGTCACTCAGTCTCAAAACTATGAGTTCACTTTTTATTCATTTTGCTCCTTCTCAACTTCATCCAGACAGCTAGCTAGAAGTCCTCTCAAATGTGCAGCTTCAGTGTTTTTCACACTGAAATGGAACATTTTGATCCTTCCATTTTAAACCTGTCATTTAGATCCCACTGTTTTTGGCTGAACTGTAAGAGATCAAGAGCATTGGGATCAACAGCATTACTTTTGGGGAGATGAGTACCCATGGACATCTTTGAAATAGATTTCTGAGCCTTGAAAAGATTTTGATAGTTTGGCAAGGCTGCTGAGATTTTTTTCTCACAAATTTCTTATTTATTACTATAGTAGTAACACAAACCATCAATCTATTCTTATAAATTGTTACAAGCATTCTCATTAGCATACTCAGGGGAAAATAGAATTGTTGTGTTGTTTTGTCCCTAAGTTGTGTCTGACTCTTGTGATTCCAAGGACTGTAACCCCTTGGGCTCCTCTCTCCATGGGATTTTCCAGGCAAGAACACAGAAGTGAGTTGACACTTCCTTCTCCAGGGGAACCTCCTGGACCCAGGGATAGAACCAGAGTTTCCTGCACTGGTGGCAGATTCTTTACCACTGAGCCGCTATGGAAGCCCTACAAAATAAAACAAGCCATTGCTAAAAGGGCAAATGGTAAATGTTTATATGCCTAACAAATCAATGGAAAAATCAGTCTTCTCAGTACAATTTTTTGATCCTTAAAAATATGACCTGGGTGAGTTGAACTTGGTAGAACTACCAGCCACAAAAAACAAAACAAACAAACAAACAAAAAACCTCATTAGATTTAGAGAATGAGCAGTTCTAGATTCCAAGAGTGAAAACTTCTTTTGGCCTAAGGAAAATTAGGTAACATAGAAAAGATTTCAAACCTGCTTTGTGATATACTTCTGCAAGATATGGAAAATAATGGAAAAGTTAACAGGATGGAAAGTTAATATTAAGAATTGCTTGAACAAGATAGCCTTAGTATTATACTCTGAAGGTATTAGTCACAACACTAATAACCAGTGGTTGATTACACAGAAAGCAATTCTTTTATTAGAAACTTCTTAAGTAACCAAACAGATGTACCTTGTAGTGTGCAAATATTTCTGATACGATATCTGCTAGAAAAGGATGGCATCACTGACTCAATAGACATGAATCTGAGTAAACTCTGGGAGATAGTGAAGGGCAGGGAAGCCTGGCGTGCTGCAGTAAATGAAGTCGCAAAAAGTTGGACATGACTTAGTAACTGAACAACAACAAGGAAAGTCCAAGTCCATCGTTTTGCTCTTGAGCGAAATATTTTGCTCTTGAAAATATTGAAATTGGCATGAATGCAACACAAACTGAGATATAAATAAAAACAGAAGAAAACTCACATTAATGAAATCCGAGAGGGCAAAATTTGTTATTGAAATGAAACAAGCTAAAACCAAACAAGTACCCTAAAATAGTGGTTGATAAATCAATAACTGGTTTGGAATTCTCTCTGGGGAAAAGGAATTTGTCTTAATTATGACAATTTCAGTGAAATAAGAATAAAAGTGAAAAAATTAGGAGCAATTTACCTTCTCTGTGTATGAAATTGATCAAGGAGTTCAGGTGGTTTAAGGAGTTATGCTCTGGAGACTTCTTTCCCTTTGAAAATCTTTCAGTTTTTAGATATTCTGATAATACTCATATTTAGTATGTCCTCAAGGTGAACATATTAATGTAACAATATCTACTGTACCAAATTGGCATGGTCAAAACAGCATGAAAAAACATTCCATCATTTCCCTCTGCTCACTGATATCACTTAGATTAAGACCTTCCTTTATTTCACTGTTTTATATATATGTATTATATATATATAATACATATATATATATAGTCATTCTTTAGTTGCCAAGTTGTGCCTGACTCTGTCACCCTATGGACTGTAGCCTACCAGGCTCCTCTGTTCATGGGATTTCCGAGGCAAGTATACTGGAGTGGGTTGCCATTTCCTTCTCCAGAGTATCTTCCCAAACCAAGGATTGAACCCAGGTCTCCCACATTGCAGGAAGATTCTTTACCAGCTGAGCTACAAGGGAAGCCCTGGACCTCCAGAGAATTCTCAAGACCTTCCTTTATTTCAGAAACGGGTTTTTGTTCAGTGTGCCTGCCATGGATTCCATAGCTCTCCAACTCCCCTACCATGACAAAGCTAGTGCTATGCAAACATTTTCAAAGGTTAATTCGCATTCTGTGATGATGTCTGTGTGTGTGTTTAGTCGTGTCCGACCCTTTGCGATCCCATGGACTAGCCCACCAGACTCCTCTGTCCACGGGGATTCTCCAGACAAGAACTCTGGCGTGGGTTGCCATTCCCTTCTCCAGGGGTCCTTCTCAACCCCAGAATTGAACTGGGATCTCCTGCATTGCAGGCAGATTCTTTGCCAGATGAGCTGCCAGGTAAGCCCGCCTGTGATGATGTCTAGAAATGTAATTTTTTGCACAGCCTCTAGGGCTGGCACATCAAAAGGACTCAGGTACTGTTTTATCCTTTCTTGTTTCTGCATGCATCCTAAAGCTCAAACTCCTTGGCCTGGTTTTGAAGATGAATGCTCAATGTGTTTAACTACCCTCTACCATACTCATGTTTTTCTTTCTCTTTTTGAATACCCTGCCCTCCAGGAACTCTGCTCACCACCCTCACCACGCTTCCCTGTTCCTCTGCTTTCCTCATGGAGGTAGCTTCTTTTCCCGCATCTTCCTCCTCATCTTTCTGTTCTGTGCACCTCATTTTAGTGGCATCTCCTCAGAGAATGCTTCCCTTAGCTTCTTCTTAACAAATATGAGGTCTATCTTCTGGTGGCCACCCCAGGACTTTCTCTTTATTATTAACGTAATGAGACTTGGCTCATTTTGTCTTCCCTCTCCACTAGAATATCTCAGTTCTCTATGGGAAGGGATTATTCTTAAATATTTCTGAAATCTGAACAAGGCTGACACAGTTCCTTACACAGGTTAGGTGTTGATTAACTGTTTGCTGCCCAACTATGTGAGGACCAGAGGTGGCAAGATGTTTCTTGTGGAAACCAACCAAATGAGATGGTTGGATGGCATCACTGACTCGATGGACAGGAACTTGGGCAAACTCTGGGAGGTGGTGAGTGACAGGAAGGCCTGGCATGCTGCAGTCCGTGGGGTTGCAAAGGGTCAGACACAACTTAGCGACTTAACAACCCTCAGGTGGCGCAGTGGTAAAGAATCCGCCTGCCAGTGCAGGAGATGCAACAGATGCGAGTTTGATCCCTGGGTCAGGAAGATCCCATAGAGAAGAAAATGACAACCAACTCTAGAATTCTTGCCTAGAGAATTCCATGGGACAGAGGAACCTGGTGGGCCTCAGTCCATGTGTTTGCAAAGAGTCAGACACAACTGAGCACACAACACAACAGCCTGATAAGAAGTGTGGCTGTGCTGTGGGATAAACCTTTTATTCAGCTCTAGTCCCAGTGGTAGAAGAGAAGTGGTGATGAATTACTAAAATGTACAATATCCTTGCAAATATGACTTCTAGACTATTTTTTCTCCTCCCAGGTCTCCTTCCAAAATATTTTCCGTACTAGCTATGCATTTGTATTCTCATCTCTGTATATTTCCCTCTGTTTTGGGGAAGTTCACATTCAGAAATTTAGAGAGAGTTCTAGTAATGGAAAAAAGGTTCTTCACACAGGAAAATTTTGATACTGACTTGTGACGTCCTTGCTTGACACGTGTTTAAAGATAGTAGTGTTTCTAACCACCACACAAGTGTCTGAAGTCCGTTGTTAAAAGTATTCCTGACTTTCCTCTTAGTCAGAAGTCTATTTTAAACATTTAAAACATTTTTATTTAAAATTTTTTATTTTAAAACTTTTAATTTTTATTAAAATTAAAATATTTCTGCTTTCTAGATCAATGTACAATACAGTGCCTTCACTTTCTTGTATTTTTGTCCAAAGTTGGTCCTAGTTAGTCTCTGGCTCACTGTATTATGGAACTTTTAAACAGTTCTTGACTTCTCACTGATTCCATGTTTTCAAAGATTCTACAGCACTTTTTATTCACCATACTTTTGGAAAGCTCTGGGACCATTTGGTTGTCCCTGATCCTTATTATAAAGAACTTCAATATTGATGCTCACAATATTTATGCTTTAACTGTTCCCATTTTGAGCTAATATATTATCGATTGTTTCTTCTTAATCCAGAACATGATTTTGTTATATATAACAAAATAATAGTAGAGATTAAGCATGTCAAAATTGCATCATCAGCTCAAATAATTATTAAAAGAACATCAGATAGTAAGAATGAAGTCACTTACATGTATTTGCCTGAGTCTGTGATGAAAAAGGAACTGGGGTTGACAAAAGAGATGATAAAAATAGCTCTGTTATTCAACTTCCAGTTAATCAGTCCCAGCTATATGAACTTTTCAGGCACCTACAGGGAGATTTAAATGCAATTGCTGGTTTTTTGGCAAAGTAAGTATATTTGTCGTCTGATGAGAAAAAATGACATATCAGAACCCTGCAGATTTGAACAAATTGTCAAGATTTCTAACCTACTTTTACAGAAAGCAATTTTCTCTAGTTTCAGACTCTTGAAAATTTTCTTTTCCCAAAGGATGTAACCATACGAATAAAACAGTCATTTTCTCTTTAAGTACTAACCATCCTGCAGATTGTGGTACTAGAGACATTTTGGTTATTTTCCTCCTGTTAATTAACACATAGAAATCAATTAGGTTTGCTTCTGTAATTCTCATTTGGAATACAGCGTTAAATTTAGCAGATGATCAATCTCATTGCTTTCACTATGAAGTTTCTTATAGGTAGTAGCCAGCCACCTGCTGGCAAGCATTTTTATATGGAGTTCCAAGCTTTTGTTCTTGAAAGTAGACCCAACATCATCTGAACCAGAATCACCTGAGATGCTCATTAAAGATGCATGTCACTGGTTCTCATGGAGGTCTATTGAGTATGGCCAGGAAATGTCAACCTTAATGAACACTCTTAGTGATGCTGATGATTACATCAGCAAATAATGGATTGGGGCTTATAGGCAATCAGCAGGGATGCACTTGACAGTGAACAGCAGTGATACAAACCAATCATCATTGTTAATAAGTAAGATTAACCAACCATTCCTGTGTATAAGGTCAGACTACTCTTAGTTTTTGACATAAATAGACAGGCATGGTCATTTGGTTTGTTGCCATTAAAAAGGACACATACTTGTTTTTAATTCAAAAGACAGTATAAATGTGTATTTGTAAATCTCAGAAATGCATATAGAAAATACTACTTTTCATCTTTCAAAATTATGCAAAAAAGCTTAAAACAGACAAAATGGACTTTTAAGTCCTTTTTGCTTGATACTCTTTTTTCTTTTAAAACAAAAGATAGAAGTCAGAGAATTTCAGAATAATGTTTGTTTCCAGGGAGGGAAAAATGCAAATAACTATACAATTAAAACAGGTTATAGATTTAACACAACTAAATCTTATTTAGTATCTGTTCTGTGATTGGAGCTATCTTAGATCCCAAGAAATCCAAGATAAAAATTCACTGACTCCATGGAAGAACTGTAAGTACATACATATTGCTAAGTGAAAGAAACCAATATGAGAAAACTATGAGCTATATTATTTCAACTATGTGACATTCTATAAAACATATAACAAGACAGCAGATATATCAATGACTGTGATGTGTTAATGGGATAAATAGGCAGAGCACAGAGAATTTTTAATGAGCTATTCTGTATGGCACTGTGATAATGCAGACATGCATGTGTGTGAAGTCACTTCAGTTGTGTCCAACTCTTTGTGACCCTTTGGACCACAGACAGCCAGGCTCTTCTGTCCATGGGATTCTCCAGGCAAGAATACTGGGGTGGGTTGCTTTGGCTTCTTACAGGAGATCTTCCCAACCCAGGGACTGATCTTGTGTCTCTTAATGTCTACCTGCATTGGCAGGCAGGATCTTTACCACTAGCACCACCTGGGAAGCCCATAATGTAGACACATGTCATTATATATTTGTCAAAACCCACAGAATGTACAGCACCTAGAATCAATCTTAATGTAAACTACTGGCCTTGGAAGATAATGATGTTTCAATGTAAGCTCATTGATTGTAACAATATATCATTGTGGTTTGAAATGTTGATAGTGGAGGGAGCTATGTGTGTAGAGGGGTAGATGGGAATTCTGTTCTGCTCAATTTTGCTGAGAACCTAACACTGTTCTAATAAATAAAATCTATTGAAAAAAGTTACCGATACTCCCTGGAAGACCCTGAGGATCTAATGGTTGGGATTGATGGCCACCCAGTAAAGTTCATGGTCATCAAAGCAAAAGAAGTAAATACGAAGCAATGGAACAGCATCAAGTAGCGTGCAATTAAGTATAGAGAAGGAAGAATCAGGAGGGCCTTTGAAGAGCAAGATGTCCGAAATGAATTGCAAAGATTAAGACTATCTATTTCAGTGTATTGACATTGTTTGGGGAACTGTAAACCATCTGGTATTACTGGAACAAAACTGGAAGCAATGGGAAGAGCAGAAGGAATGAACTTGTTCAAGTAGGTAAGGGTCGGATCAGAAGGCTGACATGCCTATACACCTGCACACGCACATGTATGTATACATGCAGGTATACATATATGCATAAACACACATGTGCATAGGCAAATAGGTAGGTACACATTAACAAGACTAAAGGAACTAAGGCCTTTAAACTGGTGGAGAACCACTGACAAGCTTTTAACAGGGAAGTGATGTGGTCTAATTTATATTTTATAAAGAGCCCTAGAGGACAAGGTGGAAAGGAACAGAGACTAGATGGAAATATCTAGTTAACTGGATGAAATTAAGGTCATATGGTGGATGAAATTAAGATCATATGGTAATAAAAGAAAGAGCAGACCCAGATTCAAGAAATGTTTAAGACGTTAGATCCATTAACTTCTTGAGTGCTTCATAGTGGGGGACAAGACAGAGGGCCAGAGGAGTTGGAGATCTGTTCTTGTTTCGGGCTTAAGAAAATGAAGGCATGATGGCAAACTCAATCAAAATAGGAAATATAGTCATTGTTGCTGTTATTCAGTCACTCAGTCGTGTCCAGCTCGTTGTGACCCCGTGGACTGCGGCACGCCAGGCTCTCCTGTCCGTCACCATCTCCCAGAGCTTGCTCAGACTCATGTCTGTTGAGTCGGCGATGCCATCCAGCCATCTCATTCTCTGTCATCCCCTTCTCCTTATGCCTTCAATCTTTCCCAACATTAGGGCCTTTTTTAATGAGTTGGCTCTTCCCATCAGGTGGCCAATTTCAGGGGTGGCTATTGTCTCAAGTTTGGAGATCTGATGTTTAGATATTGAGTCTGAGGTATTTCTGGGACATCAGTTCATTCAACCAAGCCGCCGTTAGATGCCTGCCCTGGGCTAGGCACCAGAATTCAGCAGTGAAGAAGACAACTTTAGTCGCTATTCTTGCAGTGGGAGAAGAAGGCTTCAAACAATAGCTGCAGATACAATTCCTGTTGTGAAAGAGGAGAAACAGCTGGATAGGTAGAGGAAGTCTAGGATGGAGGAAGTTTTTTGCAATTCTCGTTTTTTTTTTTTTAAACTCTATAATGTTTTACAATTTTTAGAGATTTCCACATACTGCTGCTGCTAAGTCGCTTCAGTCGTGTTCGACTCTGTGTGACCCCATAGACGGCAGCCCACCAGGCTCCGCCATCCCTGGGATTCTCCAGGCAAGAACACTAGAGTGGGTTACCATTTCTTTCTTCAATGCGTGAAAGTGAAAAGTGAAAGGGAATTTGCTCAGTTGCGCCCGACTCTTCGCGACCCCATGGACTGCAGCCTACCAGGCTCCTCCGCCCAAGGGATTTTCCTAGCAAGAGTACTGGAGTGGGTTGCCAGGTTTCCACACACAATTTCATATAATCCCATGATAACCCCTTTTTCAAACCTACCCCTATATTGTCCCTCCCCTCTTCCCTGTCCCCGCTGGTAACCACTAGTTTGTTCTCTATAGAGGATGGAGATAGATTTTTGGTTTGTTTTTGTTTTGTGCTATTTAAAAATTTTTTTCTTTTATATTGTAGTATGGTTGACTTACGATGTTGTGTTAGTTTCAAGTGTACTGCAAAGTGATTCCACTATACAAATACATATATCTATTCTTAGATGGGAGACAGTTTGAAAGCCATCAGTACATAGGCTAGAGTTGACATCACAAAGACAAATGAGATCGTCAAGAGAGAGATGACAAATGAAACGAGGAGAGGGCTGCAGAAAGAAAATTGGGAGTCCAGATCTTAAAGGGACAGCAAAGAAGCCTATTTAGGATGGTCACAGAGGGAGAACCAGGAAACAGCAATGTTTGCAATCAAAGGAGGAATTTCAAAAAGAATGATGTGATTACGGCATGCTATGGAAAGCTAAAAAGAAATAAAGCCTCAGAGATGTCTTTGGATCTTGTGATGTGGTAGGCATTCACGATGCTCGTGTGGGCTGCCAGAGTGAATTGGTAGGAGCTGAAGGCTCACTGGAGTGTGTCAGGGTGAAGGAGAAATTAGAAGACGACTGAAAATGACATCTTCTAGGTGCTTGGTCCTGGAGGAAATGAACACAGGGTAAAAGGCAAGTCCTTGAAAATGGAAGGCATTTGAGCTCATCTAGTGATGAAGGAAAGGAAACTTGCAGAGAAGAGAAGTTGAAAATTCAGTCGAAAAGAGCTACCATGTGGAACAAGGTCTTGACAAGCTTGCAGGAGGGCATGGGGTCCACTGATTGGTAGGTCTCATGCTAGCTGTAAAAGAGTACAAAGTGATTTTCTTTCAAAACTTAGTGAGAATTGGTAAGAAATGCATCTGGATGCCTGTAGGTGAGGAAAAGGAGATTGGTAAGCACCTTGGGGAAGATTACTAAGACAGAAATTCAAAGATAAGTGAATTTTCAATGTCATCAAAATTGCCAATCTCTATCAGTTTAATATTTATAGCCCATAATATATTATCTCACACTTAAAATTTTAGCTTATCAGATTTAAATTAAAGACCAAAAAATTGTGGCTCCATTGTGAAACATTAAAAATGGATTTGATTTTTAAAGGTCCTCCCTAGGGCTTTATATTTAAATGAGGCAAGGACCTGTGAACTCTGTAGATCACAACAGGAACATGATTCCAGGAAATTCTGAGGTCATGTCATTCTTGGAGATTTTTCTAACAAACAGAAGCTTTACTGCAGAGTTTTATAAATATTTATCACCCGTGACTTTTGCCCACAGGTTAAAGATCTCTGAGATTTGGATGAGAAAGCATAGTTGTCGGATTTGACCTGAATTCGTGGGCAAAAGGAAATTTACTACGTAATGTAACAAAATAATGACATCCTTTGCAATATCTTACAAGATAATGGGAGTTGGTCCAGCCATTTACAAACCAGTATAAGTACTGTAATAACTTCTATAATTAAATCATATTTAATAAGTTATATTTGTTTTCAGATTGTCTTTGCCCCAGAAGAACACAAAATGGGACATAGTCTTAAAATATATGAGAAACTAACCAGGTTAACTTTAATGTTAGAAACTTAACTTTCTCCATAGTTTTCAACTGTTCCTGGTTCAAACTTGTGGCACTGCATGCTTTTTTTTCTAGAAGTTCTATCGTATGTTTCCATTAAAATACATTATAATTTTTATTTTACAGGGTTAAAAAGTTTCAGCTTCTAAAGTAGCTAACTTGATTTTATTACAGAAATATATTATTTTATTGGTTTAAAGAATAGCATTGAAATATGTATACTATCATGTAAGAAATGAATCGCCAGTCTATGTTCGATGCAGGATACTTGGGGCTGGAGCATGGGGATGATCCGGAGGGATGATGTGGGGTGGGGGGTGGGAGGGGGGTTCATGTTTGGGAGGTCATGTACACCCGTGGCAGATTCATGTCAATGTATGCCAAATCCAATACAGTACTGTAAAGTAAAATAAAGTAAAAAAAAAAAAAAAAAGATTAAAGCAAAAAAATAAATAAATAAAATCAGACATGAGACAATGTACTCACTAGGTCATTCAGGAGAATTATCAAAGAAAGGAAAGTGAGTACCAGTTTCTTTAGAAATACATTCATATGCAATAAGTATGATCAGCTGCAAAATGTCTCAGAATACTTGAAGAATATTGACATGAACTAAATGTGATTTTTCTCTTGAAAATGTCATGATGTTTATTAAGGTAAACAGAAATGTCTTGGTATGCGGCAAAATGGAATGAAGAATCATTGTTATATTTTATGGATCCCTACCCCCTAAGAGCAATACCATTGGCCCTCCAGGTCAAGCAACCACAGATTGAAAATATATGGGAAAAAATTGCAGAAATTTCCAAAAAGGAAAATTTGAATTTGCTATGCATTAGACAACTATTTGCCTTCCCTGGTGGCTCAGATGGTAAAGAATCTGCCTGCAAAGCAGGAGACCCAGGTTCAATCCCAAGGTCAGGAAGATCCCCTGGAAAAGGGAATAGCTACCCACTCTAGTATTCTTGGCTGGAGAATTACATGGGCAGAGGAGCCTGGTGGGCTACAGTCCATAGGGTCACAAAGGGTCAGAAACGACTGAGCAATTAACACTGGCAACTATTTACATAGCTTTTAGATTGTATTAAGTATTATAAGTGATCTAGAGATGATTTGGGCTTCCCTTGTGGCTCAGCTGGTAAAGAATTCACCTGCAGTGTGGGAGATTTAAAGTATATGAGAGGATGTGCCTAGGTTATTTGCAAATACGACATCATTTTATACAAGTGACTTGAGCATTCACAGACTGTGGTATCTTGGGGTAGGGTTGGTCCTAGAACCAACACTCCATGGATACCCGTGGATATTGAGGGATGACCATATACTTGACAATGAGACAATGCAGTTTTCAGTGTGATGAGCAGTGAGCCTGTCTCTAGGAGTTCACATAGGAGAGAAGCTTGAGAGAGGCTTTCTCAAACATGACAACTCAGAAATTTACACAATATTTTAAAAAATCAACTCATGAAGTTGAAATGAAATATATAAACTGTCAATAGTAACAAATAGATTTCATCCAGCCATACTAGAGGAAAGTGCATTTTTCTCTTGCCTCTATAGAAAATGATATTACAACATAGTTTTCATATGAAGAAGCCATCAAAAAGAATACAGCAAAAAAATGTAGGGGAAAAGTCTTATGTGCTTAGTTGCTCAGTTGTATCAGATCTTTGCCACACCATGGACTGTAGCCTACCAGGCTCCTCTGTCCATGGAAACTCTCCAGGCAAGAATGCTGGAGTGGGTTGCCATGCCCTCCTGCAGGGGATCTTCCCAACCCAGGAATCGAATCCAGGTCTCCCACACTGCTGGTGGATTCTTTACCATCTGAACTGCCAGGGAAAAGTCTTATAAAGATGTTTAATTAAAAAAATATATTTAATTAATGAGAACAATGCCATTTTTCCAGATTTTGTGTTGTCAGCTTTGAAATTTTGTGATTTCCTGTGATTTATTTTCTCATTATAAATATTCAATTTATACTTAATTTTATATTTTACATTCTTTTTTAAAAGCTTCACAAAAAACCAGATATGCCCTGGGGTAAATTTTATAATTTTATTGGAAATAGATTTTTCTAGGATATTTAAAAAATGCTTCATTAGGTGATGTTTTCTTGGAGAAGCTTCATTTAGCCTTGTCCAATGGTTCAAAGTATTTGCCTTACATTTCTATTGCTATAAACTCATATTTTACTGTACTTGTATCTTCTCAGTGATTGAGTTCACCTTTTATATTTAGTCTATTAGCTTATTTTTCAAGCAGAAATAGTTCCCCACCCCAAAGAATAAAACTAAGGTGTTCATCTTCACAGCTGGATCATAAAATGACATTTAAACAATGATGCGATGCATAAGATTTGAAGAGTATACATGGAAGTAAAAAGAGCTGCTAATGTAGCACTAGAAAGTTTCTCCCCTGTATGATATACATTCTGTAATTAAAAGCATTTCCCAAAATCATTGCATACAAAATCCTGAATATAAAAGAATATTTGGGGAACTTTTCACTGAAGGGGTACTTGTTTTGAGGACATGTTTTATTGGTTGGCTTTTCACCTGTGCTCAGTTGTGTCCAACTCTGTTCAACCCCTTTGCTCTGTAGTCCGCCAGGCTCCTCTGTCCATGGGATTCTCCAGGCAAGCATACTGGAGTGGGCTGCCATTTCCTCCTCCAGGGGATCTTCCCAACACAGGGATTGGAGCAATGTCTCCTGAGTCTCCTGCATTGGCAGGTGGATTCTTTACCATAAACCCACCCATTTTATTAATATTAATAATGGATTTATTGCCTTGCTGTAACGTTATTAATAGTTTCAGAAACCTTTTGCCTTATTCCCTTTATATTTCAGGAATGATTCAAAAGTAGCTACTGTCATATTTATTTCCTAGAATCAGATATCTATGTATCTATCTATCAATCAATGTCTATCTATCTATCTTGATAATACATGCTTGGCAAGCACATATAAACTGATTATAACAGTGACCTGGTGTTTTCTTTTCCCGCTGATTTGTCATAGCTGCCTCAATATTCTTGAACAAAGGGCAAAGTGTCTGAATGATTAATTGAAGTTCTTCTAAGTCTGAGAAGATATCAGAATGACTTTTGTCCTCTTGGTGCATAACCTTTATATTTTTTAAAGAACCTGATGGAAAGCAAGACATATTATTAATAATAAATGTTGTGCGTTGAATTGCCTATGTGAGAGGACAGTGTCCCAGAAAGTGGCTGTTTGCTCTCTTCTTCAGTATGTGATAACCTGTGATGTTGTCTTCACTTGGCTTTCACAAGGTCAAGATTGTAATTTGACTCTGAGCACAGAGCCATGGCTGTTTACCCTGTTCTCAGCTGACTCTTTATAGTTGTGACTGATGTTTATATGTTTGAGGAGGAGGGGAAATTAGGCAGAGATCTGTGCAAATGTATTTCTGCTAGTGACAGGGGAATTCGTTCTCTCTCTACTCAGACCTGGAAAATGGCAAATTTGTAGCATTATCTCCACTAAGGAAGGAGTGTGTATTATTATAGGCACCTATTAGTGGGAAGGGGCTTTTCTAGGTGGTACAGTGGTAAAGAATCTGCCTGCCAATGCAGGAGATGCAGGTCTGATCCCTAGGTCTGGAAGATCCCTAGAGAATGAAATGGCAACTCATTCCAGAATTCTTGCCTGGGGAATCCCACAGAAAGAAGAGCCTGGTGGGCTATAGTCTATAGAGCTGCAAAGAGTCAGACATGACTTACCAACTAAATAACAACAATAATTAGTGGGAAAAAGAATGACTGGTTTTGGAAACAGTTTGTTCTTTTGAAAATCAAGCTTAGAAAACAGGAGTTGCATCAAAATGTTGCATAAATGTCATACCCTGGTGTGCTTTGCAATAGTTTCATTTTTGTGAAATTGTACACTATGCTGACTTTACTGTACGTCTATGTATTTTTATTGACAATTGGCTAAAAGTTAAAAGGCTCTCTGCAGCAAAGCCAATTTTCCATACATACAAGACAAATAAAAAACATTTACTTAGAGTCATATCTTATCCTGAGTGGCAGGTATGGATTCCAATTAGACACAGTGTCTGTTTTCCACTAGTCTTGATGGCCTTTATTCTTATCACAGCCACAGATCACAGGATTTATTTTCCCTGGTAGAATCTACTGTGAGTTAGAACCACCTTGTCTTCCTGAATTCCACTTATAGCAGTGCTTTGTCTTAGGAAATGGAGTTAGAATTGAGTGTGGTTGGAAGAAAAATAAATCGTATGTTTTGATAAACTATAGTGCTTGGCAGAAGTAGTTTCCATTCAGGGCTGATACAAATCAAAATGTGAGCCTTTATACCTAATTGATGAAAGATTTCTCAGAGCATTCTGAGACTCATTGACTCTCATAAATGAAAATAGGAGCTCACTGACTTTGGATTAACGAAAGCAGTTTCATCCATAGGGCAATGGAACTCACAAACTATTGAGGGATGCAATAGTTGCCACCTATCTTCTTTGCTCTTTTAAAAATCTATTACTTTATCAGTGAATTTTGCTACATTCCTAATAGTACCTTATGATGTAGGTGCATTTTTGGGGGGTGTTTAAAGACAAGCACTTTCAATGGCATATAGCCAACCAGAGCCCACATAACTTAAGCACTGCCTTTGGTTCTGTCAGATGCTTTTTTTATTTATACCAAATTAGATGCCCTTTTGAATTCCTGAATTCTTAATTAGTTTTTATTGTTTTTTTATTAGTCCATGGTTGGAACCTTATAAAAGCTTTTAAGGCATTGATATACTTCAATTTTTTTCAATTTTCAAACAGATTACAGACAAGAAAATAATCTGTGTGGAGCCCTCCCCACCACCATCCTTCTCCCAACAGCCTCAAAAAACAAAAAAACCCCAAAACCCCAAAACCCCAAAATAAAACTAAACAACCAACAACTTACCAGGTAGTTGAATTTTAACTTTGTGTGGAGATAAGATCTAAACGGTGCAGTATCCAGCACCGGAAGTCAGAGAACGCTCCGCTGAAGAAGGAATTCCAGGCTTCGTGGACCACGTGAGCCACGAGGCTGCAGCAGCCAGGAGGGGTGCGATGGCGGCCGGGAGCCCGGGGGCAGTCACCCGAGGATTTAAGTTGTGCTGCCGCCGAGGCCCCGCAGCTCAGAAACAGGCTTCTCATTTGTTTCAATGTATTTGGAGTTATACATCCCTTCAAGGTATTGCCTTGTTCATGTTCCACAAATTTTATTATGTCAAGGCTATGGTTTTTCCAGTGGTCATGTATGGATGTGAGAGTTGCACTGTGAAGAAGGCTGAGCGCCAAAGAATTGATGCTTTTGAACTGTGGTGTTGGAGAAGACTCTTGAGAGAGTCCCTTGGACTGCAAGGAGATCCAACCAGTCCATTCTGAAGGAGATCAGCCTTGGGATTTTTTTGCAGGGAAGGATGCTGAAGTTAAAACTCCAGTACTCTGGCCACCTCATGAGAAGAGTTGACTCACTGGAAAAGACTCTGATGCTGGGAGGGATGGGGGGCAGGAGGAGAAGGGACGACAGAGGATGAGATGGCTGAATGGCATCATGGACTTGATGGACGTGAGTCTGAGTGGACTCTGGGAGTTGGTAATGGACAGGGAGGCCTGGTGTGCTGTGATTCATGGGGTCACAGAGTCAGACTCGACTGAGCGATTGAACTGAACTGAGACTCCTGTTGCAAGCATTGGAGAAGGAAATGGCAATCCACTCCAGTATTCTTGCCTGGAGAATCCCAGAGACTGAGGAACCTGGTGGGCCACTGTCTATGGGGTCTCACAGAGTCAGACACGACTGAAGCGACTTAGCAGCAATGAAAATTCAGTACTAATTCATAATAGATGTCTTATCCATGACAAGAAATGCTTTGAGTTTATGTTTAGTAAATATATTTATAAAAATGAAAAACAACACGAAAGACCAGTCTTGCTGGCTGTTCCTTATCATTTCAAAGGACAACCTAGATTTTATTCATGAGCACAATTATTGGGTTGGCCATGTCTGACTGTCTTAACTTAGGGTGATATAACTTACTGATTTTTGCCTGCTGATGAATAGAGAGTAAAATCAAGGTAAGGTAGATATGGAGCAGGGTTAGAGAAGCCTAGCTATGACCACAGAGATGATTCATTCTCCACGAGTTGAGCCCAGAAGTCCAACAAAATTTAAACCATTAGTGACTTTATCAAAGGGTGTTGGTACTTGTTTGAGCTGATGCTCAGGGAGGAGAAAGTCAAGTCAAGGTGAAGGAAAAAACAGAAATGAAGTTCACTTTTGGGAAAGACAAACTGGAATGACTTAACTAAAAACAAAACAAAACCCCACTCCTCTTCCCTTATTCAACTGTCTGGAGGTCAAGGATGGACTTCTTATTTAGTGGGAGGCTGCAGTGACTAGCAGGAGCTACCTGTGTTTTAGACAGATAGGGAAGCAGTCTGTTCCAACTGTGTTTTCTTAAACTCTGTATTTGATAATTTGACATCCATTCATCACAGGACCAGTTAATTGTATTAACGATATTTTCCTCTTTTCTGTGTCCCCGATACTCTGGCATTTGTGCCCTTGCAGACCAGAGAAGAATACCTCTCCCAAGGCTGCCCAGCTTTTAGAAACAGTAAAGGGCTCACCTGAGAAGATGCCTTTCACACAAAAATTAACCAATCCAGAGCCCACACCCCAACCATCTCTTTTCTCAAACACACACCAAGCCAACATTCCCCTGTGCTAAATCAAGCTAGGGCTGGGTGCCACAAAATGAGGGACAGCTCCTAAGCCCCAAAGCTTGCTGGAATTATTCAAACTAGCCAGTCCTAAGTTTTTTGCCTTGTCCTGCCTTGTCTTTCCCATGGAAGTTCAAGAGTCTGTGATCTAGACTTTCCTCTCTCTCCTTCTAACTCCTGACTGAATCTGGGGCTTGTCCATACGGCCCTGCATGGTGTGGCATGTCCCCCCTTCTGCTGCTGCTGCTGCTGCTAAGTCACTTCAGTCGTGTCCAACTCTGTGCGATGGCAGAGATGGCAGCCCACCAGGCTCCCCCGTCCCTGGGGTCCTCCAGGCAAGAACGTTGGGGTGGGTTGCCATTTCCTTCTCCAATGCATGAAAGTGAAAAATGAAAGTGAAGTCACTCAGTCGTGTCTGACTCTTAGCAGCCCCATGGACAGCAGCCCACCAGGCTCCTCCACCCATGGGATTTTCCAGGCAAGAGTACTAGAGTGGGGTGCCATTGCCTTCTCTGTCCCCCTTCTAAGTAAATATAAATAATAAAATTCTTCTAGTGATATTGGCCTCTCCGTGTTCTCACTCAGTCACTTCCATAAATGAAAATCCTGTGGGAAAACTTTGGGACACACAACCTTATTAGTGTTGTGAGTGGGTAGGGAGCAAAGGCTCTTCTCTTAGACTATATTTTCTGGTGTTTAGGATTTCAGAGGCTCTCCACTGAACAAACCGAACTTCTATGCCGTCACCTTGGGATGTTATGGCTGTTTGGGACAGGCAGAGATGAAGAAATGGCCAAATCATATCATTGTCAAGCAAGAGTCTCAGTTCAGCCAATATGGACAAAGAGAATTTGGAGAGAATTTATATCAGAAGATCTATTTTAGGAATGTCTTACCCTTTTTCAAAGTCCAAGTTTTCTGTTCGTTGGCTGGACACTTGTTTTCAATTCCGTGGCTCAGCCTATCAACATATATTTGCCAAACACCCTGCTATGTGCTATGGAGGCTAAAAACAGAAACAAAGCATCATTTTTACTCTTAAAAGGCACACAGTCTGACTAAAAGCAACATCATTTGTTTTAGTCTGGGTTTCCTAGAAGTAGAGGCCAAGATGAGGTTAGATGTGCAAGAAATTTACTGAATGACAGGTCTTGGGAGACAAATGAGTCTCTTACATTTTTGCAGGTCTTGTGAGGACACACACTGACTGCCCTTGTTCCAGACTGTCTTTCTAAGGGTGTTAGTATAATGGACAACCATGGGGATGAGAGACAGCTTTTCCTTCTAGAGCATAGGACAGCTGTTTACTGTCCAATGTTGTAAAGAAAATGTCTCTCTTCAGGGTGAAACTCAGGCAGACAATTGTTGTTCAGTTGCTCAGTTGTGTCCAACTCTTTGTGAGCCCATGGACTGCAGCACGCCAGGGTTCCCTGTCTTTCACTGTCTCCTGGAGTTTGCTCAAACTCATGTCCATTAAGTCGATGGTGCCATCCCACCATCTCATCCTCTGCTTATTATAAAAGATTCAAGTTTTCTAAGCTTGCAGAATCTTTCCATAAAAAATCTTCAAAAACAGAAAACAAAAATGAAAAGAACTCCCTTCTTCCCTTATTGTATTTAGGGTCGTCACTTGACCCTCTTAATATCATTCTGTCGGATTTGAGATTTGGATAAGTTGGGTAAATGCTGATATTCTCACAAGTGCCATAGCTGTGAGCAAGACACTCTCCTTTGTCTTTGACCCAAGAATATCTTGTCTTCTGCCAGCATCCGTGAAATGTTGGCAGGCAAATTTACTAGCTTGTAAGCAGGGATAAAAATCCCAGAACTTTCAAAATTCTTCACAGAACGGCTGTGAAGGAAAATGAGGAGAAAGCAGGATAGCTGGGTATAGCAGTCAAACCATTGTATAGTTCTGAACCCTCAAAGAGAGGGAAGGAAAGGTAGGTGGAAGAATCTTGGACAGTATGCTGCTGTAGGAAAGTCTTGACAAGGCTGATGGGGAGTTCACCAGCCAGTCTCACTCTTCAGCGATGTTTCACCTCTCATGCGAATGAACGGCCTGCTTTAGCATCTCTGAGCTTGTCAGTCTTCCTCTGGAAACAGCCCATGGGAAGCATGGCTGTGAATAAGTGCTAGTGGATCCAGAAAATAGCAGCCGGGACGTCAGTCCAGTATCTTCCTTATACAGTAAATCTGAGGGACACAGACTCATAGCTACCACATCAATGAACAGTCCTGCGGCTCCCAAACTTCTTTATTTTAAAAAGCAAGGTCAGACACACTACAACTGAAACCTTTAAAGGCAAGGGATATTTGCAGGTTAGGCTGAAGACTGTGTTGGACAGAACTCTTGGTAATGAGCATCTGAAACCCAACTCATATAGTCACAAGCACAACAGACAAACAAAACCAGAAACCGTTCATGGCTTTGTGTAACTGAAGAGTCAACACTGGCGGTGGCATCTTCCAGGGACGGCCGGGCTGGAAGATCAGACGATCGCTCTCGTCTCTCTTGAGCTCCACTTCCATCAAGGTTGGCTTTTCCTTGGGCAGGATTTCCATGGGGAGTTTCGTTGGTTTTGCAGATATTTATATCAAAGGAGAGAAACACTCTTTCTCTGATAGTGCCAGCAAAAGCCCTTGGGTTGACACTCATTGGCCCAGGTTGGATCAAATTTCTTGTCACAAGCAATTGCTTTACTTGAGAGACAGTGCTGTCCTATTGGTTGACCTGGGCCAGGTGCTCAACCTTATGCCAGGAGACGTGAGTCGAAATGAGTTGAATAAAATCATTAACAGCCCGGCCTAGTGGAAGAGCACTAGCTGCCAAACAGGAAGATGCGGGACCACCGGGACCACATTTTTTCTTCTCAGAACTTTGAAGCTGGTGATGACTATTGAGGCAAATTGATGGTGGGTGAAAAATCTGAGAAGTTTGGCACCAGTGGAAATTACAGGGGTTAAGAGAGAAAGCAGATTAAAATCAACAGTACAGCACTTGGATTTGAGACCTTCTCAGGCAGAAGGGGCTTCCCTAATAGCTCAGTTAGTAAAGAACCTGCCTGCAATGCAGGAGACCTGGATTTGATTCCTGGGTTGGGAAGATCTCCTGGAGAAAGAAATGGCAACTCACTCCAGTATTCTTGCCTGGAGAGTCCCATGGACAGAGCAGCCTGACAAATAACAGTCCACAGGGTCACAAGAGTCAGACACAACTCAGGGACTAAACCACCAACACTACCAGGCAGAAGAAGGCAGAGAGCCTAAGAACTGATGTGTTCAAACTGTGGTGCTGGAGAAGACTCTTGAGAGTCCCTTGAACAGCAAGGAGATCAAACCAGTTAATCCTGATATTCATTGGAAGGACTGAGAAGCTGAAGCTCCAANCAAGAGTCAGACACAACTCAGGGACTAAACCACCAACACTACCAGGCAGAAGAAGGCAGAGAGCCTAAGAACTGATGCGTTCAAACTGTGGTGCTGGAGAAGACTCTTGAGAGTCCCTTGAACAGCAAGGAGATCAAACCAGTTAATCCTGATATTCATTGGAAGGACTGAGAAGCTGAAGCTCCAATACTTTGGCCATCTGAGTTGAAGAGTCAACTTATTGGAAAAACCCTGATGCTTGGAAAAATTGAGGGGAAGGGGGGCAATAGGTGAGATGGTTGGATTATATCAGTGACTCAATGGACATGAGTTTCAGCAAATTCAGGGAGACAGTGATGGACAGAGAAGCCTGGCGTGCTGCAGTTCATGGGGTCACAGAGTCGGACATGACTTAGTAACTCAACAACAACAGGCAGAAGAACCTGCAGGCTGCATATCAATGCCTTTTACATTGTTATTACTCTTTGTAATATCATTTTGGACACCAAATGATATCTTCAGATGACAGGGCCTTTAAGAATCAAAGTCATACTGAAACATGGAAGCAGAATTAGATAGTAACACTTTTAGAAAATTCAGATACAGAAGAGATACCTTAAATTTAGCTTTTTTTGGGGAAAAGAAAATATTTAAAAATTCATCTTTTAGAATATTTGATGTAATGAGTAAGTCTGGATCTAGGAATTTTGTCTTCAAGTGAGATTACATAACAGTTTTTGGGCCCCAAGTGGGCTTGTCTTGTTTCTTACCTTCTTTGAAGTTCAGTGTACGAGCAGACAAATCTGATGAATATAGCTCTGTGGTATGCATTTTGCAAAGTATTTTTTTAGACCTAATGGTCGCATTATTTCTTTTCTAACTCATTTGCAGAGGCAACCATAGAACTACATAAGACTCAGAGTTAGAATACCTGGGTTCTGGGTCACTGTTCACTATGTTCTTAGAAAAGCTCTTCAGCTTCTTGATGAAAATGGGTAGGATAATGCATTTCTTAAACAATTGTTAAGCCAATCAATTGAGCCAATACTCCAGATGTAAAAGATGAGCCTTATTATCACTTAAGTCTCAGGGGTGGAAAATTCAGACCAAAGGTAAAGATACAATGGAATCATCTTATTTTGTTCCTTTTAAATCATAGCATGTAAGATGGAATCTTTTTCACCTGCACCCAGAATGACTTCTGCTGTTCAATTTGCTTTAAAACAACAGCTGAGTTTTCATAATTCATAACTCAAGCAAACCTGCAGATTCTCATGATGAAGGAACCCATTCATTTTTTAAAAACCTTTATTGAATTTGCTACAATATTGTTTTTGTTTTATGTTTTGATTTTTTGACCACAAAGCATGTGGGATTTTAGTTGCCTGAATAGGGATTGAACCTGCCTCCTCTGCATTGGAGGGTAAGGTCTTAACCACTTGAACACAATCATCAGTCTCTAATTTATTTCCTTTGAGAAAGAGCTTATCTCACCAACAACTCATTAGTGGCTTGAAAGTGAAAGTGTTAGTTTTTCAGTCATGGAAGACTCTTTGCTACCCCATGGACTGTAGCTAGCTTGGCTCCTCTATCTGTGGAATTCTCCAGGCAAAAAATACTGGAATGGGTAGCTAATCCCTTATCCAGGGAATCTTCCTGGGATCAAAAAAGGGTCTCCTGCATTGCAGAAGGATTCTTCACCATCTGAGCCACCAGGAAAGATGAGTGTCTTAACACAGGGCAATCCAAACAGTGAAGGTTTGCACTGCAGAGGAATCAAGTTAATAAAACCTTTTCAGAATTTCTATCATTTCAGCTGATTTTGTTAGATTTCAAAGATGTTAAAGATTTTGTTAGATTCAAATGTCTTTGACTATCTTCAGTGTTTCTCACCACTCTGCTCTTGGGGTCCTGCATTCCCTGTCATCTTTCCAGAAGATAAAACCAAGGGAAGCCATGTATTTAGGGGGAAAGGAAATGACATTGTTTATACATTACCACTTGGTTCTCAATTTGTTGTTTGGTGAAGATTTCCCAAGATTCAGTCTGAAAGAAAATATGAGACAATGTTACCAGAGGCTGCAGAGATTAGAAAGAAAAGTTAGCTAAAGTTGAAGCAAAGAAGATTCACACCGAGTACCCAGGAAGAAATGACGAAATTTGAAACCCACCCGAATCCTTTCTTTCTAATCTGTCTCCAAGAGGCAAAAACATCTGGTAAGTCACGTCAAAGATTCAATCAATCATCCCTGTGTTTGGTTTTATGTTGCCAGACATCTGGATTGACTGTATTTTTCTTTTCTTTAATTAAATCAATAGGGGGTTTTGGCTTCCTGCAAAATCAGCTTTAGTTTAAATAATACACGTCATCATCTCATTTGCACTTTGACACACTTGTGATCCTGTTGTTTTTGCTTTAAATCCTAGTAATTTGGTGATTGATTTAAAATAGTTTTGAATATTGTACTATGCATTTGCACATTAATATGAATATTAATAAACATGTCAGAGAAACAGAACTGACCTGACTGCTTAATTTTTTTCTAAAAGGAACTATAGATGTTACCTTCAATGAGTGGACGTTGAGAAAGTTGAACAGTGCTAAATAATTATAGGGCTCGTTCTTAGCAGAGATCAAAATGGCCTCTTTGATGTAAAGACAGCTGACACTGACAATCATTTTAACTGTGTGTAACAGGAACACAAGATTTATATAATTTACACATTCCTAAGTTTTTTTCAGTTCATAGGAATGTGGTCTGGTTTTATATTATTTTCAGATATCCTTTGCATTCTTATCTGGAAAAGCTTCTGGGCGAGCTGATGACAGGAGGAGATTAAAAAAAAAAAAAAGATGAAAAGAAACCATGAACACACACTGGTTTAATGAAATAGTATATATTCTAGGAGAGAAATCAAACCTCAAAACAGACAAAACAAAATTTACCGCTCTAAATATATGACAGAAAACAACCAAAGAATTCTGGAATAACATTTCATACCTCACTCTTTTACGGTGTTTTTCATGGAGTTTGCCTAGCACACAAAGTCAAAAATAGGTCCTACTTTCTCACTAAGGGATTCTATTCTTTGTTTTTAATGAAATAAAAGATCAGCAGAGGAAAAAGTGCCTTCCTGATGCAACTGTAGTTAATTTTGAAAGACAGATGGATTATGATTTTAGGATTCTTATTGTAATCATTGAGCCACATAGGCTATTTTATAAGTATACTGTGACACATCTAAGTACAACACCTGAAAGTTTTCACCAGAATTAGGCACAGCTCCATTCCTATAGAAAGTCTTCCAATCTGCCTTAGTGAGGTTATTTGTTAAAAATTAAAGCCCACTTTAATCCTTCTAAACTAATCACATGGACCACAGCCTTGTCTAACTCAATGAAACCATGAGCCATGCTGTGTAGGGCCACCCAAGATGGACGGGTCATGGGGGAGAGTTCTGATAAAACGTGGTCCACTGAAGAAGGGAATTGGGAACCACTTCAATATTCTTGCCTTGAGAACCCCATGAACAGTATGAAAAGGCAAAAAGATAAGACACTGAAAGATGAGCTCCCCAGGTTGATAGGTGCCCAATATGCTACTGGAGATCAGTGGAGAAATAACTCCAGAAAGAATGAAAAGATGGAGCCAAAGAAAAAACAATATTCATTGTGGGTGTGACTGGTGATGGAAGTAAAGGCTGATCCTGTAAAGAGCAATATTGCATAGGAACCTGGAATGTTAGGTCCATGAATCAAGGCAAATTGGAAGTGGTCAAACAGGAGATGGCAAGAGTGAACCCTGACATTTTAGGAATCAGTGAACTAAAATGGACTGCAATGGGTGAATTAAACTCAGAAGACCATTATATCTACTACTGAGGGCAAGAATCCCTTAGAAGAAATGGAGTAGCCATCATGGTCAACAAAAGATTCTGAAGTGCAGTACTTGGATGCAATCTGAAAAATGACAGAATGATTTCTGTTCATTTTCCAAGGCAAATCATTCAGTCTCACAGTAATCCAAGTCTATGCCCCAACCAGTAATGCTGAACAAGCTGAAGTTCAACGGTTCTATGAAGACCTACAAGATCTTCTAGAACTAACACCCCCAAAAGATGTCCTTTTCATTATAGGGGACATGGATGCAAAAGTAGAAAGTCAAGAAACACCTGGAGTAACAGGAAAATTTGGCCTTGGAATACAAAATGAAACAGGTCAAAAGCTAACAGGGTTTTGCCAAGAGAACACACTGGTCATAGCAAACACCCTCGTCCAACAACACAAGAGAAGACTACACACGGACATCATCAGATGGTCAATACTGAAATCAGATTGATTATGTTCTTTGCAGCCAAAGATGGAGAAGCTCTGTCAGCAAAAACAAGATCTGGAGCTGACTGTGGTTCAGATCATGAACTCCTTATTGCCAAATTCAGACTTAAATTGAAGAAAGTAGGGAAAACAATTAGACCATGGAGGTATGACCTAAATCAAACTCTTTATGATTATACAGTGAAAGTGATGATAGATTCAAAGCATTAGATCTGATA
>SJYX01024892.1:354317-403456 GCA_006410675.1 Oreotragus oreotragus
AGAACCCCATGAACAGTATGAAAAGGCAAAAAGATAAGACACTGAAAGATGAGCTCCCCAGGTTGATAGGTGCCCAATATGCTACTGGAGATCAGTGGAGAAATAACTCCAGAAAGAATGAAAAGATGGAGCCAAAGAAAAAACAATATTCATTGTGGGTGTGACTGGTGATGGAAGTAAAGGCTGATCCTGTAAAGAGCAATATTGCATAGGAACCTGGAATGTTAGGTCCATGAATCAAGGCAAATTGGAAGTGGTCAAACAGGAGATGGCAAGAGTGAACCCTGACATTTTAGGAATCAGTGAACTAAAATGGACTGCAATGGGTGAATTAAACTCAGAAGACCATTATATCTACTACTGAGGGCAAGAATCCCTTAGAAGAAATGGAGTAGCCATCATGGTCAACAAAAGATTCTGAAGTGCAGTACTTGGATGCAATCTCAAAAATGACAGAATGATTTCTGTTCATTTTCCAAGGCAAATCATTCAGTCTCACAGTAATCCAAGTCTATGCCCCAACCAGTAATGCTGAACAAGCTGAAGTTCAACGGTTCTATGAAGACCTACAAGATCTTCTAGAACTAACACCCCCAAAAGATGTCCTTTTCATTATAGGGGACATGGATGCAAAAGTAGGAAGTCAAGAAACACCTGGAGTAACAGGCAAATTTGGCCTTGGAATACAAAATGAAACAGGTCAAAAGCTAACAGGGTTTTGCCAAGAGAACACACTGGTCATAGCAAACACCCTCGTCCAACAACACAAGAGAAGACTACACACGGACATCATCAGATGGTCAATACTGAAATCAGATTGATTATGTTCTTTGCAGCCAAAGATGGAGAAGCTCTGTCAGCAAAAACAAGATCTGGAGCTGACTGTGGTTCAGATCATGAACTCCTTATTGCCAAATTCAGACTTAAATTGAAGAAAGTAGGGAAAACAATTAGACCATGGAGGTATGACCTAAATCAAACTCTTTATGATTATACAGTGAAAGTGATGATAGATTCAAAGCATTAGATCTGATAGAGTTTCTGAAGAACTATGGATAGGGGTTTGTGATATTATATAGGAGGCAGTGATCAAGACAATCCTCAAGAAAAAGAAATGCAAAAAGGTATAATGGTTGTCTGAGGAGGCCTTACAAAGAGCTGAGTAAAAAAAAAGCTAAAGGCAAAGGAGAAAAGAAAAGGTATACCCATTTGAATGCAGAGTTCCAAAGAATAGCAAGGAGAGATAAGAAAGCCTTCCTCAGTGATCAATACAAAGAGATAGAAGAAAATAACAGAATGGGAAAGACTAGAGATCTCTTCAAGAAAATTAGAGGTACCAAGGGAACATTTCATGCAAAGATGGGCTCAGTAAAAGACAGAAATGGTATGGCCCTAACAGAAGCAGAAGGTATTAAGAAGAGGTGGCAAGAATACACAGAAGAACTATATAAAAAAGATCTTCATGACACAGATAATCATGATGGTGTGATCACTCATCTAGAGCCAGACATCCTGGAATGTGAAGTCAAGTGGGCCTTAGAAAGCATCACTACGAACAAAGCTAGTAGAGGTGATGGAATTCCAGTGGAGCTATTTCAAATCCTGAAAGATGATGCTGTGAAAGTGGTGCACTCAATATGCCAGCAAATTTGGAAAAACTTGGCAGTTGCCACAGGACTGGAAAAGGTCAGTTTTCATTCCAATCCCAAAGAGAGTCAATGCCAAAGAATGCTCAAACTACCACACAACTGGACTCATCTCGCATGCTAGTAGAGTAATGCTCAAAATTCTCCAAACCAGGCTTCAACAGTACATAACCATGAACTTCCATATGATCAAGCTGGATTTAGAAAAGGCAGAGGAACCAGATATCAAATTGCCAACATCCGTTGGATCACCAAAGAAGCAAGAGAGTTCCAGAAAAACATCTACTGCTTTATTGACTATGCCAACGCCTTTGACTGTGTAGATAACAATAAACTGGAAAATTCTGAAAGAGATGGGAGTACCCAACCACCTGACCTGCTTTCTGAGAAATCTGTATGCAGGTCAAGAAGCAGCAGTTAGAACTGGATATGGAAGAACTGACTGGTTCCAACTCAGGAAAGGAGTACATCAAGGCTGTATATTGTCACCATGCTTATTTAACTTATATGCAGAGAACATCATGCGAAATGCTAGGCTGAATGAAACACAATCTGGAAGCAAGATTGCCAGGAGAAATATCAGTATCCTCAGATATGCAGATGACACCACCCTTATGGCAGAAAGTGAAGAACTCAAGAGCCTCTTGATGAAAATGAAAGAGGAGAGTGAAAAAATTGGCTTAAAACTCAACATTCAGAAAAGTAAGATCATGGTATCTGGTCCCATCACTTCATGGGAAATAGAGAGGGAAAACAATGGAAACAGTAAGAGACTTTACTTTTTTTAGGCTCTAAAATCACTGCCGATGTTGAGTGTAGCCGTGACATTAAAGGATGCTTGCTCCTCGAAGAAAAGCTATGCACAACCTAGCCAGCATACTAAAAAGTAGAGACATTACTTTCCCAACAAAAGTCGATCTAGTCAAAGCTATTGTTTTTGCAGTAGTCAAGTATGGATGTGAGAGCTGGACTATAAAGAGAGCTGGGTGCCAAAGAATTGATACTTTTGAACTGTGGTATTGGAGAGACTCTTGAGAGTCCCTTGGACTGCAAGGAGCTCAAACCAGTCAATTGTAAAGGAAATGAATCCTGAATATTCATTGGAAGGACTGATGCTGAAGCTGAAGCCCCAATACTTTGGCCACCTGATGCATAGAACTGACTCATTGGAAAAGACCCTGATGCTGGGTAAGATTGAAGGTGGGAGGAGAAGTGGACAACAGAGGATGAGATGGTTGGATGGCATGAATGACTCGATGGACATGAGTTTGAGTAAGCTCCAGGAGTTGGTGATGGACAGGGAAGCCTGGTCTGCTTCAGTTCACAGGGTCGCAAAGAGTCAGACACAACTGAGCAACTGAACTAAACTGAACTGAAAGTCTACTTTGACACTACCCTGTCAGATATGGATATTTCTTTATACTACTTCTGGAGTTAATTTTAGTGTTTTAAGCAGCTGCCACCTCACTCCAGTACTCTTGTCTAGAAAACCCCTGGACGGAGGAGCCTGGAAGGCTGCAGTCCATGGAGTCGCTGAGGGTCAGACACGACTGAGCGACTTCACTTTCACTTTTCACTTTCATGCATTGGAGAAGGAAATGGCAACCCACTCCAGTACTCTTGCCTGGAGAATCCCAGGGACGGGGAAGCCTGATGGGCTGCCGTCTATGGGGTCGCACAGAGTTGGACACGACTGAAGTGA
The DNA here is from genome assembly GCA_006410675.1 of Oreotragus oreotragus. NCBI lineage: Eukaryota > Metazoa > Chordata > Mammalia > Artiodactyla > Bovidae > Oreotragus > Oreotragus oreotragus. The sequence goes on from SJYX01024892.1 coordinate 357,666, forward strand.
CTTAGCAGCAGCAGCAGCTTTATGAGGACTCCCCACTGATGCTATGTTGGTATTGTAAGGTGCCAGCATTCATGTGCACTTTACACATATTGTCTCTTAGCTAATGATGAGCTTCTCTGGCGGCTCAGGTTCTATTACTAACTGAGGCCAAAACTGAAGCTCAGAGGGGTTAAAAGCAAATGGCTCAGAATTGAACAATTCAATTTTTAGATTAACAACATTTATTACAAAAATATGGTTATATGCACACATACATATATTCATTGCAGACATTTTGGAAAAGATAGGAAGTTTAATAAAAAAGAAAAAATATTACTCAAAATGCCATTTCTCTTGGATAATGACTATTAATTTTTTCATGGGCTTATAAGTACCTATGTATACAAAAATATTTAAACAAATGCCTCCACGTTGAAAACCATAGATTCATACTAAGCACACCATTTTGTAATTTTTCTGTTTATAAGCATAACTGGCAACTTATCCTATTTCATGTAAATTTTTCTATAGCAGAGATCAATATACTCTTTCTGTAAAGGGCTAGATGGTAAGTATTTTGTGATTTACAGGCAATAATGTCTTTGTCCCAAGCACTTAACTCTGAGAAAGCAGTCACACACAATGTACAAACGCATAAGTACGTGTTCCAAAAAAACTTTACCTACAAAAACAAGCAGTGCATCAGATTTAGCTTGTAGATCATAGTTTGCTGATTCTCATTCTACAGAATCAATTTTTTATAATGATATCAATAGTAGTTTATCTATCACATGTGCTGTATTACTATTTACTTTTAAGTATTTATTTTGTGACTGCCACAAAATTATCATAATATTGTGATGAAAATTATTATAATTAAAACTTTGTATAGACATTCTAGGTTTTCCTCAGATACTTCACTGGAAAAATTTCTTAGTGCCTTGGAAAGTCTTTCTATAAAGTGCTTGATATATATTGCATTTGTGTTGCACTAAACTATTGTCTATGAGGTTATAATTTCCATTCTTCCCAGTGCTATAAAGGAGGGTCTGTTTATCTATATGGGCTTGTGACAAAGCATACTATGGTTTAAAAAAAACTTTTTGCCAATTTTGTAGGAAAAAATGATATCTGCATTTTTGAATTTTCTTTATGACTGAACATTGTTAATTATATTTTCTTTTTTCCCCATGCTTAATGACTAATCATAAATCTATTTTCTTCAGGTCAACTTAATTTTATAAATGATGGAAACATGCAAATTTCATTTTAGCATATTCAATGACATATCCATAGTTAAGATTAACATATCAAGTATTGGATTAATACATAAGCACTATTGAAACAGTCCCTGTAAGTCCTTGTTTGTCTATTGTAATTATAAAATCAACTGTTTCTTTTCTAATCTTGCTTCCTTTGATTTTGCCATAAATACAATTATATTTTTCTGCCTTCTTTTCTTCCTCTCCCTGGGCTCTCCCCATGGAAAGCACACTTTATCTGACTTAGTGGAAGGCACAGTTCTGACATCCTTTTTAGTTCAGTTCAGTTCAGTTCAGTCGCTCAGTAGTGTCCGACTCTTTGTGACCCCATGAATTGCAGCACGCCAGGCCTCCCTGTCCATCACCAGCTCCCGGAGTTCACTCAAACTCAGGTCCATCGAGTCGGTGATGCCATCCAGCCATCTCATCCTCTGTCCTCCCTTTCTCCTCCTGCTCCCAATCCCTCCCAGCATCAGGGTCTTTTCCAATGAGTCAACTCTTTGCATGAGGTGGCCAAAGTACTGGAGTTTCAGCTTTAGCATCATTCCTTCCAAGGAAATCCCAGGATTGATCTCCTTCAGAATGGACTGGTTGGATCTCCTTGCAGTCCAAGGGACTCTCAAGAGTCTTCTCCAACACCACAGTTCAAAACCATCAATTCTTTGGCGTCCAGCTTTCTTCACAGTCCAACTCTCACATCCATACATGACCACAGGAAAAACCATAGCCTTGACTAGAAGGACCTTAATCAGCAAAATAATGTCTCTGCTTTTGAATATGCTGTCTAGGTTGGTCATAACTTTTCTTCCAAAGAATAAGCGTCTTTTACTTTCATGGCTGCAATCACCATCTGCAGTGATTTTGGAGCCCCCCAAAATAAAGTCTGACACTGTTTCCACTGTTTCCCCATCTATTTCCCATGAAGTGATGGGACTAGATGCCATGATCTTTGTTTTCTGAATGTTGAGCTTTAAGCCAACATTTTCACTCTCCTCTTCCACTTTCATCAAGAGGCTTTTTAGTTCCTCTTCACTTTCTGCCATAAGGGTGGTCATCTGCATATCTGAGGTTATTGAGATTTCTCCCGGCAATCTTGATTCCAGCTTGTGCTTCTTCCAGCCCAGCGTTTCTCATGATGTACTCTGCATAGAAGTTGAATAAGCAGGGTGACAATATACAGCCTTGATGTACTCCTTTTCCTATTTGGAACCAGTCTGTTGTTCCATGTCCAGCTCTTTTACCCTGGCTTTATTCTGTGGTGGAATAAATGTGCTCAAGGTCACAGGCATGTGTCCCCCACAAAGAAAGAAAAAGGATGTCTAAGTCCTAACCCACACCACCTGTAAATTTGATCTTATTTGGAAATAAGGTCTTTGTAGATACAATGAAGTTAAGATGAGGTCATTAGTTTGGACTCTAATCCAATATGACGAGTGTTCTTATAAGAAGCTGTCTCTATCGAAGTGAAGTCACTCAGTCATGTCTGACTCTTTGCGACCCTATGGACTGTAGCCTACCAGGCTCCTCTGTCCATGGGATTTTCCAGGCAATAGTCCTGGAGTGCATTGCCATTGGAAAATGGCCACATGAAGATGGTGGCAGAGATTGAGTTACACAGCCACAAGCTAAGGGACACCAGAGCTACTAGAAGGTGGAAGAGACAAAGAAGAATCCTCCCTAATAAGCTTAGGAGGGAGCACAGCCCTGACAACAACTTGATTTCAGACTTCTTGCCTCCAGAGCTGTGAGAGAGCACATTATCCTTGTGTTAAGCTCCCTTGTTTGCACTGCTTTGTTATGGTAGTGTTAGAAAATGGATACAGGCATGAATAGTGGCCAGTTCTTTTGGAGCAAGACTGTTCAGGGGTTCTGCCCACTCTTTTCTCTTTCAAGTGGAGCAAACTTTTTCCTTGATGGTTGATCTGCCTGTGACTGATTGATTATTTCAAGGAAAAACACCCTTGGGTGCAGACCTTTATCTCCAGTCTAGCCATGTGTTAGTTGCTCAGTCATGTCCAACTCTTTGAGACCCCATGGACTATAGCCCTCCAGGCTCTTCTGTCCATGGAATTCTCCAGGCAAGAATATTGGAGTGGGTTGCCATTCCATTCTCCAGGGGATCTTCCCAACCCAGGGACTGAACCCAGGTCTCCTGCATTGCAGGTGGATTCTTTATTGTCTGAGCTACCAGGGATTCCAGTCTAGCCAGGCCATCGTTAAAGCTGATATTTTGATCTCCTATACCTGTTCCTCTGGCAATCTGCACAGGTAGTACATACACCTGGAAGTCTAAAGAAAGATAAGCGGTAACTGGTGTTTTGGTGACCAACATATAACCTGAATATGCCCAACACCTTGCTTTGGCTGTGGTGGCCAGTGTCTGAATAGGCAGGTACAATATAGCTTAGGTTTCAGCAAGCTTGACTTCAGGGCTCTCTCACTGCTGTTGATCCAAGAAGGCATGTTGTGATCACATCTGATATCGCAGGTATTTGACCAATGAAAGGGGAGATTTTAAATTCTAGTTAAGTCTTCTAGTTAACATTTTGTACAGGCTTTTGGGGGCACTGGTGGGGAGAATGATTTGTTTCCCTTTATCTTTACATTTTTCCAGCTAAGATTTTAAATGGCAAAGGCAGGTAAGTTTCCCATGGGCCTCAAGAATGAATATATGAGGGCTGAACCTCCTATTTAGTATTATCATGAGATGGTAGCACTTAGTGGGCTGCCCCAAATCTGTTCCTTCCTGTCCTACTTTGAATTACTTTGAGGAATGAGAAAGATGTGGAAGGGTGAATCTCATGCATTCATGAGAACATCAAGAAGAATGAAGATCAGGAAGTCTACTTTATCTGAGAGAAGGGCGTGAATGAAACTTAAACCATTGCTTTTAAAAAGAAATCCCACTGCTATAGGAGAAAAAAAAGGGCTTATCAAGTAATAAAACCCATTTTAAACTCAAAAAAAAAAAAAGAAGAAGAATGAAAGTCCTTATTACACACCAGATACATCATTTTCTTGGGCAGATGGGAAAAAAAAACCAAAAAACAACAATTGTGTTTATTATTAGAAACTTGAAGGTTGGAAGGCAATTTGAAAGGCTTTTCCCTGGAACACCAATTTTAGAAAAACTGAACTAGGAAAGTTGGGTGAATGAGACTGATGTATGTAACATGAGTTCATCTTAATTCTGATTTATTTTTTCTTAGCTGCACTACATGGCATGTGAAATCTTAGTTCCCCAGCCAGGGATCAAATTCACATCCCCTGCACTGGAAGCACGGAGTCTTAACCTCTGGACCAGGGAAGTCTCAAACATGCTTTCATCTTACTGTCAAAACATGAGCAGAAGGAGAGAGGAAGCAAAGGAGGGCATATGGATTTCAGAGGGCAGGTGAGAGATTTTTTTATTAGAAACATTAGAATCTTAATGGTCAGTAAAAAGAAGGTAAGTGCAGACCTAACTGTTTATAAAGGTGGGACCAGAGGACCCAGTGATGAGGTTGAAGGTGGTGAGGAGGACACGGAAGAGACATAGGGGGCCTTCAGCGTGACAGAGAGGCGAGGTCAGACCAGCACACCAAGTACTGGCCCATGGCCTGTTAGGGACCGGCCCGCACTGCACAAGGTGAGTGACAGGGAACTGAGAGAAGCTGCATCTGAATTCTAAGATGGAAGAGGGCAGGCCCTGAGCTCTACTGTCACAGGCTCCAGCGACAGACAGATGCCCAAGGTTAAGGGCAACAGGCTCGGCGTGGAGGCTGCTGGGGCCAGCCACTCTGCTGCAAGGCCCAGAGGCTCACAGAGGCCACTGTGTGGATTCAAGGACTCCACCCCTTCCGTTCTGACACAAGGTTCTGTGCCTCCTCCACGTGTATCCAGAAGAGGGACTGGGTCTGGGAAACCAAGCATTTATCTCATTTATATTACTTTAGACTAGGTTAGGAGAAGGAAATGACAACCCACTCCAGCATTCTTGCCTGGAGAATCCCATGGACAGAGAAGCCTCACAGGCTAGTTTATGGGGTCACAAGAATTGGATACAACTGAGTGACTAAGCACACACAAACCAGGTAAATCAACTGGACGGACATATAGTTTCTTTCCCTTGCTACCCATCAGATTTCTTAAAGGAAACCAACCCTGAATATTCACTGGAAGGACTGATGCTGAAATTGAAGCCCCAGTACTTTGGCCACTTGATGTGAAGAGCCAACTCATTGGAGAAGTCCCTGATGTTGGGAAAGATTGAGGGCAGGAGAAGGGAACGACAGAGGATGAGATGATTGGATAGCATCACTGACTCAATGAATATGAACTTGAGCAAACTCTGGGAGAGAGTAGAGGATAGGGAAGCCTGGTGTGCTGCAGTCCATGGGGTCACAAAGAATCGAACATGACTCAGTGATTGAACAGCAACAACTCATCAAATAGAAAGTTATAAATGGTTGGATTATAAATCAGATTATATTTCTCAGAGAAAAATAGAGCACATTCTCTTCTTGAACATTTGGGCGCTGTGTAAGATAATTGAGTCCCCTACTGTACATGCGAGGTAAGTCACTTCAGTCGACACTATGGACTGGGGCCCGCCAGGCTCCTCTGTCCATGGGCTTCTTCAGGCAAGAATACTGGAGTGAATTGCTATGTCCTCCTCCAGGGGATCTTCCCGACCCAGGGATTGAACCTGCATCTCTTACATCTCCTGCATTGGCAGGAGGGTTCTTTACCACTAGCACCACCTGGGAAGCCCTCCATAGTGTACAGAGGTTTCCTTATGCAAAACTGGCTCTCAAGCATATGCTATTTTTAACAGTCTCTAGTAAGGTGTGGAGAAGGTGATGGCACCCCACTCCAGTACGCTTGCCTGGAAAATCTCATGGATGGAGGAGCCTGGTGGGCTGCCATCTATGGAGCTGCACAGAGTTGGACATGACTGAAGCGACTTAGCAGCAGCAGCAGTAAGAAGTGAGCCTTCTGCTTGCCTGATGGGTCCTATGCTGTATCCTAATACCAGAACCTCTTCATGGCCACCTTTCACACCTGGAGTCTTCCAGAATGCTCCTTGCTTATTGGTACATTCCAGAAAAAAACAGGAAAGACAAGGTGCCAGGGACATACTGTTAGGCTATCATCTCCAACAAGTCATCCTTTTGTCCAGCCTTGGAAAGCTTTTTAATGAGGCCCAGGGATGAGACGGACTCAGTTATGCGCTGTAGACCAGGGGTTCCCAACACCCAGGCCATGGACCAGTACATGGACCGCACAGCAAGAAGTGAGTTACAGGCAAGCAAGTGAAGCTTCACCTTTATTTATAGCCACTCCTCATTGCTCACATTACCACCTGAGCTCCTCCTCCTTTCAAATCAGCTGCAACATAATAAACTCAATGTGCTTAAATCATCCTAAAACCACCCGCCCCCCCACCATCTGTGAAAAATCTGTCTTCCATGAAACTGGTTCTTGGTGTAAAAAATGTTGGGGACCGCTACTATAGGTTCTCGGACCTAACTCATGACCAGCTGGAAATCACTGAGACTGTTGGTTCCTTGTCCATTTATTCCTTCTTTCAGTAAATATGTCCTGGCCAGGCTAAGCACTGACATTACAATTGGGAAAGAGACATTGTAACACATTTTGCCCTCCTGGAGCTTAAAGTCTAGGAGGTAACAAGCAGCAAGAAAGGTGGAGAGGGGTGGTGAACTAAACTGATAATTTTCCTGACCAAATCTGCTATAGAAGTTGAACCTGGGAGAACAGAGCTTGGCAAAATAAGGAAAGCGAAATAATGCATCTGAGTTGATGCTACAAGAGACTGGCGTGTTCTGAACGTCTTTAGTGAGCAGATATCATGAGGATCAGAGAAAGAACCCCGACAACCATGACCTTAACCAGTTATCTCTGTATCTTCCCTGGTGGTTCAGTGGTCAAGAATCCACTTGCCAGGCAGGAAACACAGGTTCAATCCCTGGCTCGGGAAGATCCCCTGGAGAAGGAAATGCCAACCCACTGCAGTATTCCTGCCTGGGGAATCCCGTGGAGGGGAGCCTGGCAGGCTATAGTCCATGGGTCACAACAAGTCGGACACCACTGAGAGATGAGATAGCAAACAGCTGACTTAATGGGAGAGTTTCTTAAAGAGCTACTTTATAGCAATAAGAGTAAACTGAGGAAAGAGTGGCATGGAATCACAGAAACTTTTGCTGCATTTGAAAAACAAGGATTTTTCTGTTACTGGTTGGTGATGTCCTCTTTCAAAACTAAGGAAAAATCACGTTCCTACACATCAGGGAAATGAAGCTCGAGTATATTCAATATTCATGCAGGAAATGAGCACAGCATGTGGAACCCAAACTTGCCTTTGTCTTATTTTCCAGTCATTTGCTATTTTCCATACTTGGCCACCCAGTCTCTGTGACTTTGAGGCCCACCCAGGGGATCTTGGTGTCAGCAAGGGAAGGATGAAACTGCAGTTAGGCGTAAACATGAAAATTTGTGTTAAATGTGTTGAAGCACAGCTAATGAGATTCCAGGCATTTCTCTGTAATATGCAGTGGAATTTGTAACAATATGCTTGTAAAAAACTCTGCTACTGGGACTACTGGGCTTTCATTATAAATAAAAAAATAAAATTAATTATGAAGATACTTACTATGAAGAAATGTGGTAATGACACAGATTATGTCCTCTAGAAGAAATGAGGGAGCTTTGATTTCTGGTCATCTGAATGCAGTTTTCCAACTTAGTCTACAGAGCAAGGAAAAAAATGGGTATCCCAACTTGTGCTAAAGTCTAGTGGTGCCCTCTTCATCAAGGGATTCATATTTTGAGTGCAAGAGCAGTCACACATTGTTTACAGAGATAAACATTTTGTATCTGACTAATAATTGTTTCATTCAAATATATTACTCCCTTAATTTAAAAATTAAAAATAATATATAACCTATTAATGTACTTGCTATGGCTCAGTGGTAAAGAACCCACCTGTCAATACAGGAGACATGGATTTGATCCCTAGGTTGAGAAGATCCCCTGGGGAAGGAGACGACAACCCACTCCAGTATTGTTGCCTGGCAAATCCCACGGAGAGTGGAGCCTGGCAGGCGATGGTCCATGGGGTTGCAAAAGAGTTGGACACAACTTAGCGACAGAGCACGCATGATGGCAAGACTGACTCAGGCATAATAGTCACAAACGTCATCATTTATTTAGCTCTTCTTTGACAGTATTCCTCTGTGTCTGTGAAATCTTCATGTATGTCTGCAGTCCAGTGTGTTTAATGGTAATGATCTATTTGACTCTCAAAAATGTACTGTTTTTCTGGACAACTCCATATAAAAGAGTAAAATCAGAACATTTTCTCATGCCATATACAAAACAGACAATGGAATGTAAGATCTGAGACTATAAAACTCCTGGAAAAAAAAATATAGTCAGAACACTCCTTGACATAAATTATAGCAATTTTTAAAATCAATCTCCTCTGGTAAAATAACAAAAGCAAAAATAAGCAAATGGGGCCTAATTAAGCTTAAAAGGTTTGCACAGCAAAAGAAATCATTGACAGAATAAAAAGACAACCAACTGAATGGGAGAAAATATTTGCAAATGATATGACTGATAAAGAGTTAATATCAAAAATATGTAAACAGCTCATATAATTCAATACCAAAAAATAAGCAACTTAACTGAAAAATGGGAAGAGGATCTGAATACATATTTTTCCAAAGAAGATACACAAATGGCCAACAGGCACAAGAAAATATGTTCACCATTTCTGATTATCAGAGAAATACAAATCCAAACCGCAAGGAGATATCACCTCACCTCCATAGAGTGTTGGAATGTAAATTAGGACAGCCGCTATGGAAAACAGCAAAGGGGCTCCTCAAAAAACTGAAAGCAGAAATATGATGTGCGTGTTCTCACTCAGTCGTGTCCAGCTCTTTGTGACCCTATAGACTACAAGTATCTCAGTCCATGGGATTCTCCAGTCAAGCATACTGGAGTGGGTTGCCATTTCCTTCTCCAGGGAATCTTTCTGATCCAAGGATTGAACTGAGTCTCCTGCCTCTCCTGAATTTACAGGCAGATTCTTTACCACTAAGTCACCTGGGAAGCCCTACTATGTTGTCCAGCAATTCCATTCTTAAGTATATATATCTGAAGAAAGCAAAAACACTAAATCAAAAAGATACATGCACCCAATGTTCACAGCAGCATTACTTCCCATAGCCAAGATATGGAAGCTACCGAAGTTCCCATCAACAGATGAACACATAAAGAAGACGTAGTGTATGAATACCAAAGTTCCCATCAACAGATGAACACATAAAGAAGACGTAGTGTATGAATACAATGGAATATTACTCAGCCATAAAAAGAAAAGAGATCATGTCGCTGCCTGCGACATGGATGGGACTGCAGACGTCATACTGAATGAAGGAAGTCAGATGGAGAAAGACAAATAGCACATGATATTGCTTAGATGTGCAATCTAAAAAAATGGCACCGATGAACCTATTCACAAAACAGAAATTGAGTCACAGATGTGGAAAGTAAGCTTATGGTTACCAAGGGAGAAAGAGGGGTAGGGATAAATTTGGAGATTGAGACTGACATACACATGCTACTATATATAAAACAGATAAATAAAAGGACCTACAGTATATCACTTTTTTTTTTTTGTATTTCTTTTCCATGGGGATGGTCTTGATCCCTGTCTCCTGTACAATGTCATGAACCTCCGTCCATAGTTCATCAGGCACTCTATCTATCAGATCTAGGCCCTTAAATCTATTTCTCACTTCCACTGTATAATCATAAGGGATTTGATTTAGGTCATACCTGAATAGTCTAGTGGTTTTCCCTACTTTCTTCAATTTAAGTCTGAATTTGGCAATAAGGAGTTCATGATCTGAGCCACAGTCAGCTCCTGGTCTTGTTTTTGCTGACTGTATAGAGCTTCTCCATCTTTGGCTGCAAAGAATATAATCAGTCTGATTTCACTGTTGACCATCTGGTGATGTCCATGTGTAGAGTCTTCTCTTGGCTTGTTGGAACAGGGTGTTTGCTATGACCGTGCGTTCTCTTGGCAAACCTCTATTAGTCTTTGCCCTGCTTCATTCCATATTCCAAGACCAAATTTGCCTGTTACTCCAGGTGTTTCTTGACTTCCTACTTTAGCATTCCAGTCCCCTATAATGAAAAGGACATCTTTTTTGGGGACTGCAATGATATCCAACCAGTCCATTATAAAGGAGATCAGTCCTGGATGTTCTTTGGAAGGAATGATGCTAAAGCTGAAACTCCAGTACTTTGGCCACCTCATGCGACGAGTTGACTCATTGGAAAAGACTCTGATGCTGGAAGGGACTGGGGGCAGGAGGAGAAGGGGACGACAGAGGATGAGATGGCTGGATGGCATCACCGACTTGATGGGCATGAGTTTGAATGAACTCCGGGATTTGGTAATGGACAGGGAGGCCTGGTGTGCTGCACTTCATGGTGTTGCAGAGTCGGACACGACTGAGCGACTGAACTAAACTGAACTGTATACCACAAGGGCCTCAATACTCTGTAATTATCTATACGGGAAAATAATCTAAAAAAGTGTGGATGAATTTATATGTATAACTGACTCAGTTTGCTGTACATCAGAAACTAACACAACATTGTAAATCAACTATACTCCAATAAAAATTAATTTAAAAGTTAAATTAAAAGAATAACTACAATTAACATGCTGAAGGCTCCAATGTAGTCATATACTCATTCATTTATTCATTCATCTACTTATCAGTATCAATGCAATACTATGTATTGCATTTTAAATAGATTTTTTTTTTTCAGGTAAAGCCATGTTTACCTCCAAATTGTATTAAAATATAGCCAAAAAGTAAAAAAAAAAAAAAAANGTCATATACTCATTCATTTATTCATTCATCTACTTATCAGTATCAATGCAATACTATGTATTGCATTTTAAATAGATTTTTTTTTTTTTCAGGTAAAGCCATGTTTACCTCCAAATTGTATTAAAATATAGCCAAAAAGTAAAAAAAAAAAAAAAAGTGTGTATATCTGTGCTTATGCTTCCAGCTGAATTTTGAATAATGTTGTTACGTTCCCATCCTTCACCCCCCAATTCCAACAATCAAAAATTCCTAATAAAAGTCATATAGTTTAATCAGAAAAGAGTTGACATCCTTAGAATATTGGAACTTCCTAAACAGGAGACCCATTCATCACACAAAGTATTTTGAGTCTGTGAGTAAAGTTCTAAAAAATTTTGTTTTAGATATGAGTCTTTATGATTTATGTATGATTTCATCTTAAAATATTAAAAACATTTATAATTAAAAGAAGATCTATTTTAGGCAAGATTAATTTTGCTTTATTTGTTTTATATTGATCCTATTGTGAAGAATCATAATTTTGTTTCTCCCTTTCATATTATACACCTTATTTCATTACAAGGCTAATTGTATCAGCTTGCTCTTCCATAAATAGTTTAATAATAGAACAGATACATCCAATGTTTCAGTGTTAGATACTCCCTTATACCCAACTCTTAAAACACTCCCCCTTTAAGTTTCAGATGTTATTCTGTTATAGTAGTTTTATATTTTTCTTTTATCTGATACTTTTAAAATGTAGGATCATTTGCTGTAGAAAGAGTGGGCTATTTGTCCTCATACTTGCTTTGTACCTTGCTATGTGATGACCTAGTAGCTTTCTCAGATTTTCAGATGGAGGGCAGGCTCTTTTAAGCAGGACCTCATTTCTGGAAGGTTTTCATTGACAGCTTTTATGTCCCTTTCCCAGGTGGCCCAGTGGTAAAGAATTTGACTGCAATGCAAGGGAGGTGGAGATGCAGGTTCATTCCCTGGGGCAGGAAGATCCCCTGGAGGAGGAAATGGCACCCCACTTCAGTATTCTTGCCTGGACAATCCCATGGACAGAGAAACCTGGAAATTTATAGTCCATGGGGTTGCAAAGAATTGGACATGACTGAACAGAAAAAAATATTATTAATTACTCTACTATGGTAGTATCTTCTCTATCCTGCTATTTTTGATAATAATATTAAATATAAAACAAAAAATTACTATACTCAGTACTGGTCCAAAGTCTTTTGCCTCATCTACAGCAAATCTTGCCCAGTGTTAGCACAACTTGGCCTCTTAGAGCAATTCCCAGGGATCCTACTGCCATCTGCTTATTCTCTCTCTGCTAAGTAGGGGCTCTACAACTCTGAATCTGGCCAGCAACAGTGTGAAAGGTGCAAAACCTCTTTGTCAAGCAGTCTTTCTTCATTTCTTAAGTGCTGGGTTTAAGCCTCTATAGATGCTTCACAATCCAGATCTGTCTCCTCTATAATTAATGCCAATTCCTTCTACATTCTGGTTTTAGGCTATCAATCAGAGTTTTTCGGTGAGTTGTCAGTGTGTCCTTAATGAGAAGCCGGGGGTGGCTATGCTGGGAACTTCTTGCCATTCATCATTTTGAACTTGTCTGATGTATGTTTACTCCTAAAGATACTTGTTTATATTTAACTTACACTGGTCGAATTTCATAGGTTAAGTTTGGTCAAAACAAGTTGGTTGTGTTTCAAAATCTTGTACTCTGATCTCTATGAAAAGTTTGCAGAGTCATGCTGAGTCATTTACAAGGGACATTCTGGGAGTTAGTTACAAATAGTTTAAATAAAATTTCTCATTGGAATAAAAGGTGGGTACAGAGGATATATAAAGCAATCATGGTTACAGAAGAAGGAGCTAGTTCACAAAGGCCTCCCAGTTACCAAGGTATTTTTCTCCTTTATAATGCTTATCACTACTGTGCTTAAATTATTGTGTAATTAATTGTTGAATATCTTCCTGCTCCTTTTAATGCAAATTTGATGAGAATTGTCACTTTCACTGCTGCATCATCAGAACCAAGCATAGGGCTTGGCACATGGTAAATGCTCAAAAATAAATACCAGATGAATGAATAGGGTTACCACTATCCCTATTCACTCCTGTGCCCCACCTGAAAGGCATTCCTGCCTCAGAAGAAGCAATAATGTTTAGTAGAAACTAATCCTTTTGACAAATTCTAAACCAGATGAATGAGTCATGACTGACAATTCTGAAATACTGCAAAGAAATGCATTTTGGAACTTGAACCCTGGGATGAAAAGTGCTAAGCTTAAGACAGAGGTGACCAAGGGGAATACTCACAATAAATTTTATGTTTCTTTAAAAAAGTAAAAACCCAACTCCTCCACAAACAGGAATAAAAAATGAATCTACCCTCAAAAATGTTTGTAAAGTTGGTTTAAAAAATTAAATATAGTTAAAAAACAATAGTATTAACCTCCCATATATGTTTACACATCTTGTGCACACACAGATTTTTGGATAGTGATTGTCAGAAATATAAAGTGATTGCATGATCTTTCCAGACATTCTCAAATCATAGTCTAATGTCTTAAATCATAAGTACCTCCAGTTGCTAAAGTCAACGTCTCCATTTGGCTTGATGTATGTTTAGTCTATTTCTTCTTGGCAAAAATATTTTAGCGTAAGTGTCCGAGCATAAAGCTGACAAAATGTTTTCTTCCCTACCCATTTGTGTGGTCTTGTTTAATAAAAATTATGTTAAAAAACTAAGTAGGAGTTGTTCAAAGGAAAAATATATATCTATATAAGCAGTTTACTTGGTATTAAGTATAATCCATGAAAGATAGGTGAGTTCTAAGTGAGAAAAAGTAAGAGAACATTTCCTTTTATCATCCTCTATCTTAGCTATTTAACTACATTTCTCATTTCATTAGAAGAAGTGAAAATATCTCTCAATTAAATGGAAATAATTTTAATTTTTGTGAGTACTTTATAATGCCTTATCACTTTTGCTCTCACCATTTCATAATACATAGCATGGATTTGTTTCCACTTTGGTCTTTTTTGAAATTTTGGACTAGAAATTTTTCATTTCCACAACATGATTCTTACGATACTAGTATATCGGTACCTGGGCTGGAAAATAATCTTATTTCAGAAAATATGTGTTGAAATTTTCTTGTGTTTATATGTTGCTGAAACATTCTAAAGACCTTACCACATAAATGACAAAAGACAAGATCTATCTGCTTGCAACAATCATATGTCCCACAAAAAACAGCAAGTGACAAAGGACTAGAGTGGACTAGAGTGGACTGCTGCTATCAAAATGTTGACGATTATCCCAGGGGGTGGGACTTCCCCAATGGATCAGCAGGTAAAGAATTTGCCTCTAATGCAGGAGATGCAGGAGAGAGGGATTTGATCCCTTGGTCAGGAAGATCTCCTGGAATAGGAAATGGCAACCCACTCCAGTATTCTTGCCTGAAAAATCCCATGGACAGAGGAGCCTGGCAGACTACAGTCCAAAGGGTCACAAAGAATCAGACATGACTGAGCGACACACATCCCAGTGGGTTAGAAGAGATTGAGAATGCTTTATATTTTAAGCCTAATATGCATCCAGAAAAGTAGATTTAAATAAAATAAATGCATGGGAGATGTTATGGCAGTGGATGGAGATTGCCCTTTTTTATTTTCTTTTTCTTCATAACTTATATGTCTTTAAACTTTTTGCTTGGAGCACCTAAGAAAATGAAACTGCTAGGGAGGATAGGTGGAAGGCTTCTTTTTTTATGGAGATGAATTTGGTTTTGTTCAGGTTGATTTGGATATTGTGCAAATAAATAGGCATGTTCTTAGGTAGCTGGAGATTCAGGCCAGAGTTACCCAAGAAAGCAGAATGGAGGCAGAGATCTGAGCCATTAGCATAGAAGAAATGCTTAAAATAATGAGAAACTATAATGATAACACCTGATGCTTTAGATAAAGGGCCAAAAACAGCTTTGGAAAATTTCTCAGTAGTGGCTGGAGGAAGGACAAAAAGTAGAAATCAGCAGTGTGTGCGTGCTCAGTTGCTCAGTTGTGTCCGACTCTCAGCAATGTTATGGACTGTGACCGCCAGGCTCCTCTGTCCATGGGATTTTCCAAGCAAGAATACTGGAGTGGGTTGCCATTTCTTCCTCCATGGAGTCCTACCAGCCCAGGGATAGAACTTGTGTCTTCTGCATTGGCAGGCCACCAGAGAAGCCTCCGAAATGAGCAGTAGGTCACAGGAAAAAGAAGTGGTAGTCAAATAGAGTCCTTGAAAAAGATGGGTGTTCACTGCCCCATCGTGCTTAAAAGTCAAGTCTAAACATTGTGAAAAAAAATCTTTTATTTACCAAAAAGAGAGTAATCAGTTTTTTTTTTTTTTTTTTTTTTTGGGGGGGGGGATGGCCACGTATGAGTGGAAGAGCATAAACAGAGAGTGAATTTCAGGGCATTGGAGAGTGAACTAGGGGTGCAAAAATGAATACATGATTGAATGGATGGAAACATGACTGTAATTAAGGAAAACAGAAGAGTCAAGAAAGACATTTTCAAAATGAGTCAGCGTGTGAGATATACAATGTATAGAGATTCCTCAGAGGAAATAGAGCTTTAGAAGATGACTGGGAATAATGGAATGAGTATCCTGAGCTGGATAGAAATGGGAATTCAGGAGATGGGTGAAGAGCTCTTTACCTTAGAAAGGGATATGCTTTAAAAAAAAAAAAACACATTGGGAACAGGATGGATAAGGGAGTTAAAGGCTGGTGACCTTGTTTTTTTGCAAGAAAGTAAGGGCAAGAATTTGCTGGCAAGAATGGAAATTCAGGAGTGAAATAAATTGAACTATTTATACAATAAAGTCTCATATGTCAGTTCTACATTTAATTTATGTATTGCCAAATATGCTTTGAAAAAGACAAGGTAGTAAGTGTCTTCAGTTTCATATGGATAAAATTATTGAATCTGTTCTTCATACACAGCTTACAAAGCAGGAGAGCTGCCTGCTGACGGTTGTGAACACAATGGCAGAAACTAGAAAAGTTACCCTAGACTGTATTGAGGATGGCAGAACAACAAGGCAGATGAATTCTGGCTTTCAAAAGAGGTTACTGCCTCAGTGAAGACTTTTACATGAGAAAGGAAAAAAAAACCAAACACCATGTATCTTATTTAAGCCACTATTATTTTGGGTCTTTCCATTACAGCATCCAAATCAATTCTCTAATATTCTAGGAATACACACTTCTTAGGATACTTCCTGATGTTATACTCATGTAATCAGTTAGTCTTTGCTGGCCAATTGGTTGGAAAATACATGAATTCTTCTGAAACTATGCTTATTCACCTGGACTTTTTGTGCCTCCAAGGGTAGGTGGCGGCATGCCAGAGTTCAGCGACCCTTAAGATCAGTATGACATATCTTCTCCAAGTACTGACTTTACTCAAAGTTGAATAAAATAAATTTTAAAACTGTCCCAAGGATAATTAAATTAACTCATTTTAACATTTATATAGATGTCTATGAAAGAATAGTGCAAAAACTACCATGATATTTTAGGACAAACACAAAACTTAAAAGATAATACTCGAGATGGGCTACTTTTTGATGTGTTACCCAGCCTACCGATGGGCTTATGTTGCAAATCCCTTTGTTTTCATGGTACTTTTGGGGAAATTGTTGAAAATAGTTTTCTTTGAGATATTCTCTCTCAATATCAGGAACTCTCAGGCTGAATCAAAGTGACTTTTCCATATTTACACCAGGGTTTAATTTTGTTCCTCGTAGGCCATGATATCATTTATTAAATTGATGCTTTGATGTTTTAGAAATGGTAGAACAAACTTTTGTGATTTTTCTTGACTTTATTCTTTTAGTTTTTTTGATATCCTTATTACCATTTTCAACAGAGGTCTTATTTATTCCAGCTCAGTAGTTATACATGACTGAGTCTGGCTCGGACCACGGAGGCCAATTTATTGCTTTTGGCTGTCCTTTTCCAACTTTCTTATTCAAACCCTTTAGTGGCTGCATGCTCGTTCTTGAGTGTCTGATAGAATTTGAGAGATTCCAAGCACATAACACAGAATGTTAGAATGCTACTCGGGTTCTATCCAGTGATCTAAGTTCTGGTATAAATTTCAAAACTGCAAATATAAATGGATTTTTTTTTTCCGATTGTAATCAGACTTTAGCCTAATTTCATCTTTCAGAATATTCAACCTAAGAGATAACACTGGGAATAAAGATCTGATAGAGTTTATTGTGTCTAATAGTGTTTTGAAGTGGGACCTTTTAGGGTGGCTTTGGAATGTCAAATGAAGCTAATAGAGATATACATTTCTGAAAGTCAGACAGAATGCCTTTGCTCTGTGTCCTGACTACATGGGGCTATTCATGAGGCAGATGCAGAAAAGGTTGGTGAACACTTTAGGACCATGTTAATTATCAACAAAGGGTCCTTCCTTCTTAGCCCAGTGACTACGGAAATTTAAATACTGAATATAGGAAGCAATCATCCTATACTTGTGGTTTCAGATCAACCTCAAAGTGCTAAACTTAAGATGAACAGAATGAGGAGTATAAAGAATAAGAAACAAACAAATAATGGAAGAGATGATACGTGAACCAAAAATACAAAGCCATCAGTGATTAACTACCAAAATGTGGAAATTGCACTTGGAGCATGCTGGCCATTGGATCATGGTACTTGGCAAAGTCTGCTACAGCTGAAGAGAAGCCTGAAAAAATGGAGGAGTTGTAAAGGGACCCTTTATACAACCACAGTTAATGTTTCAGCAGCTCATTGACAAAAGTTGTCACTTGGCGAGGAGCGCAGACTGAAGGCTTGAACGTTAGTGGTGATCTGATATTGATACATGTGTCCACTCTGCATAAAGAAGCTTGTGGAAGTCACTGGTCTGCTCTGGGTCTCCGTCTTATCTCTCTAAGATGTTTTTTGATTATTCCTCTATGAGTACTTGGTCTGGAACCATAGGAACCCATTTTTGCCTACTTAAGAAAAGCGATTTACTGGAAAGATTTGTGGTTGTTCACAGAATCTAGAAGAATGCTGAAGGAACCATGGTTCCCTTTATCTATGAAGTAGAAAAAGCAAGAATGTCACCCCTGGGGTGAAACCAATTCATGTGCCCTTGTTTTTAGGATCAAGTTTCAGGCAGATAGATTCCCATCTGCCTACTTTGAGTCACGTGGAGGAGACTGGATGGACAGGGTAGTTTTCTTGACAGACTCTCTAAAGTGCATGGGTAAAGAAAGTAGAAAAGCAGAAACGGACTCTTTGGCCACCTTCCAGTCAATACACAGCACTGTTCTGAATCTGTGTGTTGGTGGTTACTGATACTGTTGTTACTGCCCCATTATTTTGGGCAAGTTAATGAGAATCATTTGTCAGTTTCCTCATCTGCTATGACAGTGCCTAATTCAGTGTTATTGAAAAGTTGTTGTTCAATCACTAAGTCCTGTCCAACTCTTTGCAATCCCATGGACTTCAGTATGCCAGGCTTCCCTGTCCTCCACTATCTCCCCGAGTTTGCTCAATTTCAAGTCCATTGAGTTGGTGATGCCATCCAACCATCTACATTGATGTAATTATGTTAAATCTTTCAGTGAATGAATGGAACATAGAAGTCTTTTCTTTCTCTTAACCTTCAGAGGAAGGACTGGTTTAGAATGTGTCATTTAGAAGGACACATGGTTTAGAATGTGTCATGAATATCTCAAATATGTTTTTCTGTGCAAGGCTATGTTAATGGCTTTCTCATGTCTATCTATGCATGTCTATTTCTGAGCATGTCATTTTCAATGAATGCTTCTCAATACTCAGTCACAGCGCTGAGATACAACAATATACAGTGTTTTGAAAAACTGTAAAATGTTAAATAAACATGTTAAACATAGTTAATAAACACATCAATTATGAAACATATGTGGCAGTGTTTCCAAGTGCTGAATAAGAACTTCTAAGCAAAGTGCAATCACTGAAGTTTATAGCAGTTATAAATTTTTTTTTCAAGAAAACTTAAAAAAATTTTCTATATTATACATTTAGAAAAACCCACAGATCATAAGTAGATGGCTCAATGAATTTCCAAAGTGAATACAACCATGTAACTACTACTTGGGTGAAGAAATAGAACTTTGCTATACAGCAAAGAGACCAAACCAGTCAATCTTAAAGGATATCGACTCTGAATTTTCATTGAAAGGACTGATGCTGAAGCTGAAGCTCCAATACTTCAGCCGCCTGATGTGAAGAGCCTACTCATTGGAAAAGAGCCTGATGCTGGGAAAGGCAGGAGGAGAAGGGGATGACAGAGGGTGAGATGGTTGGATGGCACACTGACTCAATGAACATGAGTTTGAGTAAACACTGGGAGATGGCGAAGGACAGGGAAGTCTGGCATGCTGCAGTCCATGGGGTCGCAAAGAGTCGGACATGACTTAGTGACTGAACAACAGCAGGGTCCAAGAAATGTCCCCTTGGACTCTGCTTATTCAGTAGCTATCTTTCTTAAAAGTGAAAAATACCTTGAGTTCTACCACCATGGATTCATTTACTTTCTGAACTTCATATAAGTGGAATCATGCAGTGACAAATTTCTTTATATTTGGTTTCTTTTGCTCAACATTGTACCTGTGAGATTCATGCATACTGTTTAAGAAGCAATAGCTTATTTCCCTTGTTATTCAGCATTGCATACTATAAACATATTAATATTTATTTATATATTCTACTGTTGGTGGACGTTGGTGGTGTTTCTGATTCAGACTATTATGGACAGAGATGGTATAAGCATTCTTGTGTCAGTCTTTTGTTGCTCCCAAGCACACATTTATTACAAGTATTCCTAGGGATAGAATTGGAAGGTTTTAGGACATCTGTTCAGGTTTAGTAGATATTATTTTCTAAACCAGTTGTACCAATTTATAGTATTGTACCAATTATAGTATTTATAGTATCTCACCTGCTGCTACTGCTGCTAAATCGCTTCAGTCGTGTCCGACTCTGCGACCCCATGGACTGCAGCTTACCAGGCTCCTCCGTCCATGGGATTTTCCAGGCAAGAGTACTGGAGTGGGTTGCCATTGTCTTCTCCTGTACCTGCATAGTGATACACCAATTCAACTTACTGCTATGGGGAAAAAACACCATTTAATGAGACATGAAGATAAAGCACAAACTCGACTAAGGGGACACACGCTGTGGATCACAGCACGGCTATGACCAGAGCAAGTAGGGGGACAGGGGAAGGGAGATGGATGGGTAAACTACAGCCTTGGGGGCGGTTGGGGGGGGGCGTCTGGATTGACGACAACTAAGCAGACAACAGGATGAGACAGGAAATCACAACCAATGATGAAAGCAGACACACCGCCAGAGAACTCCAACAGCAAGGAAAACATACAGAACTGTTCTTTTACAAATATTCGGAAAACCACTAGTATTTAAATGTTCAAGTTACCACACATTTTAATAATGTGTCATAGTCATCCTTCTTAATTTTGCCCTTTGTAGTGAGTGTGTTGTGGTATCTCGTTCAATTTGCATTTCCAGCATAGTAATGGTTTTTACCATCCTTTCCTTTCTGTTTATTGAGCATTTNACCAATGATGAAAGCAGACACACCGCCAGAGAACTCCAACAGCAAGGAAAACATACAGAACTGTTCTTTTACAAATATTCGGAAAACCACTAGTATTTAAATGTTCAAGTTACCACACATTTTAATAATGTGTCATAGTCATCCTTCTTAATTTTGCCCTTTGTAGTGAGTGTGTTGTGGTATCTCGTTCAATTTGCATTTCCAGCATAGTAATGGTTTTTACCATCCTTTCCTTTCTGTTTATTGAGCATTTGGATATCCATGTGTGAAATGCTCCTTCAGTATTTGCCCACTTTCCTATTGGGTTGTTAAATTTTTCTTATTAATTTGTAGACATTAAAAATATTTTGGACACAAAATGTTATAAAAACCTTATGCTGCTGCTGCTAAGTCACTTCAGTCGTGTCCAACTCTGTGCAGCCCCATAGATGGCAGCCCAGCAGGCTTCCCCGTCCCTGGGATTCTCCAGGCAAGAACACTGGAGTGGGTTGCCATTTCCTTCTCCAATGCATGAAAGTGAAAAGTGAAAGTGAAGTCGCTCAGTCCTGTCTGACTCTTAGCGACCCCACGGACTGCAGCCCACAGGATCCTTTGTCTATGGGATTTTCCAGGCAAGAGTACTGGAGTGGGGTGCGATTGCCTTCTCCATAAAAACCTTATAACACATTATAAAAAATATGTGCTGCTTTTGTAGTCTCTTAATTGGTGAACTGAGGTTGATTCAGTTTTAATAAATTAATAAATTAATTCTTAATTTTAATATAGTAGAACATCAGTCTCATATAGTCAGGATTTTATTTTATTTTTTGGTGTCATATGTAAGATACCACTCAAGGAGCTAACAACAAGGTTATTTCCTTCTGAGGTCTGAGAGGACAACGCATTCCATGTCTTTCTCCTAGTTATCATCTTTTTGGGAGACACAATTCAACAGAGTACCAAGAGAACCCCAGTGGGGTTCTATCAGAGGGCATTGTCATCCAGAAGGGTTTAGTATTTCAAGTGGGAATATGTGGGGAATCAGATATTTTACTACTTTATATGATATTTTATCATATCATATCTTGTCTATTTCACTGTTCTGTGTGCATCTATGTACATAAAAAAGTTGAACATTAGGTGTAAAAATATCTAGTGAATGTCTATTTTCTACTGAGTGATAATTTCTATCTTGATTCCTTTCTTTATACCTTCTAGATTGCTGACAATTATTTGTATGCTAGATTCTGTCCAAAGATGATTTGAATTTCAGTATTACTATTTTCTTCCAAAAAAATTTCTGTGAATTAATTT
Organism: Oreotragus oreotragus; assembly: GCA_006410675.1. NCBI lineage: Eukaryota > Metazoa > Chordata > Mammalia > Artiodactyla > Bovidae > Oreotragus > Oreotragus oreotragus. The sequence continues at coordinate 379,747 of SJYX01024892.1, forward strand.
TGTGTATTTTACATATACACTTCATAGAGTTTTTTTTTTTTTTTTAACTGGAGTGGGTTGCCATTTCCTTCTCCAATGCATGAAAGTGAAAAGTGAAAGTGAAGTCGCTCAGTCCTGTCTGACTCTTAGCGACCCCACGGACTGCAACCCACAGGATCCTTTGTCTATGGGATTTTCCAGGCAAGAGTACTGGAGTGGGGTGCGATTGCCTTCTCCATAAAAACCTTATAACACATTATAAAAAATATGTGCTGCTTTTGTAGTCTCTTAATTGGTGAACTGAGGTTGATTCAGTTTTAATAAATTAATAAATTAATTCTTAATTTTAATATAGTAGAACATCAGTCTCATATAGTCAGGATTTTATTTTATTTTTTGGTGTCATATGTAAGATACCACTCAAGGAGCTAACAACAAGGTTATTTCCTTCTGAGGTCTGAGAGGACAACGCATTCCATGTCTTTCTCCTAGTTATCATCTTTTTGGGAGACACAATTCAACAGAGTACCAAGAGAACCCCAGTGGGGTTCTATCAGAGGGCATTGTCATCCAGAAGGGTTTAGTATTTCAAGTGGGAATATGTGGGGAATCAGATATTTTACTACTTTATATGATATTTTATCATATCATATCTTGTCTATTTCACTGTTCTGTGTGCATCTATGTACATAAAAAAGTTGAACATTAGGTGTAAAAATATCTAGTGAATGTCTATTTTCTACTGAGTGATAATTTCTATCTTGATTCCTTTCTTTATACCTTCTAGATTGCTGACAATTATTTGTATGCTAGATTCTGTCCAAAGATGATTTGAATTTCAGTATTACTATTTTCTTCCAAAAAAATTTCTGTGAATTAATTTTGTGTATTTTACATATACACTTCATAGAGTTTTTTTTTTTTTTTTAAATCTGGATCATTTTTTTAAAGTCTTTATTGAATTTGTTGCCATCTATTGTTTTCATGTTTTAGATTTTTGGCTGTGAGGCATGTGGGATCTTAGCTCCCCAATCAAAAATCAAATCTGCACTCCCTTCATTGGAAAGAAAAGTCTTAACCACTAGACCACCAGGGAAGTCCCTAGTGTATATTTTTAAAGCAGTATTTCAAATTAGTGGAAAAAGGAATAACTGTTCAATAGTGTTGGGAAAACTGACTAGCAATTTAAGAGAAAAATAAAATTGAATCCATAACACATAATTCCAGATTTTCAAGTCAAACTCAAAGGAAAACATTTAAAAATATCGGAAGAATCACTTTAACACAGAGAATGACCTCCTGTTAAGTAAGCATGGCACCTGAGAACCTCATTATTATTTTTCACAGAGGGTTTTCTCATCTGCAGCTGGTTAATAGCTGCTTCCATCTTCACTTCCATGTCACGATCTGCTTCTTCTCAACAATGGGCAGTTGACTCCCTGACCCTGTGTGTTAGAACTGCTGAGAACATTCTCCCCACCAGAAGCTCCTGCCCCTTCCATACTTCTATAGTTTCTGTCCAGCCACTAGAATTAATCTTGCCCAGAGGAAGGAAAATTTGAAAGGGCCTTAGGCCAGCAGCTTGTGGTGGCAGGTTCCATTATTATCCTCTTCTGTGGCTCTTACATGCTTTTGTGAGCACATACCTTCCTTTCAATTCATGTACAGAACCTAGACCTTTCATCTAGTCTAGACCTCTCTAGGCAACTCAACCAGACGGCAAGACTTAGAGAGAACAGATGTTTGCCTTCTAGGGGTAGACTACTAAGATGTTCTTGCACATGTACTCTTCTGTTAAATCTCTTTTGACATCTCCTTTGTAAGACAGCCTCATTCAGCTGCCCTGGCCTTGTTCTCAGAATATGCCTGTGAGAAATGGAATATTTCCTCATATCAGTAAACAAGGCTGTCAGAGTCATCAGCAACTGCAGCTATCGTGGACGGTGAGCTTGTAAGCCCTGAAAGGATCTCAGGAAGGAAAGAATACCTGCCATCTAGTAGTCATCAGCATGCAGGCACTCCCTGTAGTGAGCCCTGAGAACTCAGAATGGGAAAAAACAGGATACTGGCCCCAGATAGCTCAGGTGCATATCAAAAGACTGGTTTCAGTGAGCCTAGATTTTGTGCCGCAGTCCTTGGGGTTGCAAAGAGTCAGACATGACTGAGTGACTAACAAACAACAAGACTTTGTGGACAAGCATCCGTATAGCCCAAGTCAAGGTTTTTCCAGTAGCCATGTATGGATGTGGCAGTTGGACCATAAAGAAGGCTGAGAGCCAAAGAATTGATGCTTTCGAATTGTGGTGCTAGAGAAGACTCTTGAGAGTTACTTGGACAGCAAGGAGATCAAGCCAGTCAATCCCACAGGAAATCAACCCTGAATTTTCATTGGAAGGGCTGATGCTGAAACTGAAGCAGCAGTACTTTGGCCACCTAATGCAAAGAGCCGACTCATTGGAAAAGAACCTAATGCTGGGAAAGATTGAGGGCAGGAGGAGAGGGGTGACAGAGGATGATGTAGATGGTGTCATCCACAAACTCTGAGAGATGGTGGAGGAGAGGGAATCCCGGTGTGCTGCGGTCCATGGGGTCGCAAAAGATTGTACATGACTAAATGGCTCAAAAACAACACCAGCAAACTCTTACATCCTTCCATACATGGAAGAGTGCTAATTCCTTAACTTGAGATATCTGGTTTCTTTTATTATTATTATTATTTTTTACTTTATTTTGCTTTACAATACTGTATTGGTTTTGCCATACATTGACATGAATCCGCCACGGGTTTACATGAGTTCCCAATCCTGAACCCCCTACTCCCACCTCCCACCCCATATCATCTCTCTGGATCTTCCCCGTGCACCAGCCCCAAGCATCCTGTTTCCTATATCGAACATAGACTGGCGATTCGTTTCTTAATCTTTCATTGTTCCTGACTACCTGACTACCTGCCTTTTGCTGCAAAACTCCTATATATTATAGCTCCTCCCCTCACCTCCTTGGAGCAGTTTCTCAGAGCGATCTGAAATGCTTGCTACCAGGCTGCAGTCCTCACTTCAGTCAGTTCAGTCACTCAGTCGTGTCCAACTCTGTGCTACCCCATGGACTGCAGCACACCGGGCTTCCCTGTCCATCACCAACTCCTGGAGCTTACTCGAACCCATGTCCATCGAGTCGGTGATGCCATCCAACCATCTCATCCTCTGTCATCCTCTTCTCCCACCTTCAATCTTTCCCAGCATCAGGGTCTTTTCCAATAAGTGGGCTCTTCACATCAAGTGGCCAAAGTACTGAAGTTTCAGCTTCAGCATCAGTCCTTCCAATGAATATTCAGGGCTGATTTCCTTCAGGATCAACTGGTTGACTCTCCTTGCTGTCCTCATTGTGCTACTCATAAAGCTTAAGTTGCAACTCTCATGTTGTGCAAAATTTTTTAACATTTGTACACTCTATTGTTCACCCTAGTTCTGTCCAACCAAGGAATACTTCTCTCTCTGTTCTCCATTTTCTCTTTTCCCTCTGATTTCATCGCTGAAACTCTGAGCACAGCAGTGATTAACACTCTTTGAAGCACTGATCTTACTGTGCCTTTGGACTCTTCCCTCACCTGGAGTTAATAATTCTAGACTGAAGTCCTCTGTGTGAGACTCAGGGTTCAAGGCCAAAACCTATCTACTTTTACGTGTGGATTGAGAAGCATTTATATGATTGACAAAGTCACCTCTTCCAGGTGCTTGCAACCATGCTTCTAGACAGACTGCATGGGGAGTGGAGTGGGATCCTCCAGACTCAGTTGCTCTCTCTGGTGTCTTTATGCAGTGAACAAACTTCAGAATGGGATAGCCTTGTGCATTGATCTCTTCTCTTTTTCTCCTGTATGAATCTTGGCCTCCTTTAATTGCTTTCTTCCCCTGTGCTGTGCTGTGTGCTAAGTTGCTTATCTCCTAAATATCCACATCCAAGCCTCTTAGCTCTGGCCTACTCTGCTACTAACTTGATTACAATGGAATAAACATAGAGGATCTGAAATAGCCATTTAGTGACGTTGGAGGGCCAATCAGAGTGCCCAGGCTCACAGGTGGGAAATTTGATGCCTAAGGCCAAAAGAGCAAAGATAAATGTATCTATTTAAAGATTTGGCCTAGTTTGTATTTCTTATTTCAATATCCACAAGTGACTGAGATTTCATAAACCATAGTTGAAATTACTCATAACATTACATAAGTACATTCAGAATCTAGGTCTTTTCATTGATTCAAGGGCAAAGATTAAGGCAGCCTATCCTATCCATTAAAACAAAGTCTTGGTTTGTTAAAAATCCATTGTCCATTTGAAGTGAATCAACCACTTCTCATGAAGGAACATTTAAATATAACAATAAGCAAATGGATGCATATTAAAAAAATTGGGTGCCAATAGCTGGTTCTGAAGCTCATTAAAGCAAATGAAAGACTTGGAATGTTTTCTTATTTTTTTTTGGCAGAAATTACACATCCACATTGCAAGTTTAATGATTCTATGTTTGTGATTAAAACTTGAGTAATAATTTTTTTCCTTTGAAGAAAATAATAAATGCATGTGGCATCCATAATATTCAGTACTTCTCTGTCATATGGTAGAATTTCTGGGTGCTGAAAAATATTAACTCCTTTGCATAATAACACTCAGGGATAATTTTCATTTTATGGCTCTCATTATATCAATGAGAAAATAAAAATAAAAGGATTATGTCAGGTTGGTGGCAGGATCCCAATACAAATTCAATGGCACACATAACCCAAGCCTAGGGTTAGGGCCTCCTGTGGGGAATTGGAAGACCTTCTTGGATTAACTGCCATACTGGCTCATGAAGTCAGAATCATAACACCTCGCCTATCCCCTGCTTCCTATCATATGGGCCTTCTGTGGGTAATATTAATTTATAAGAATCTTTATGCAATTCCTATTACACTTAACCTACACAGAATTAAAAGCACAAATCTTGTTCCCAAAGGCAATGTAGAGGTTACTATTGATGAACCACTTATCTGTCCCCTGCTTTCCAAACATTCTAATTTATCAATTCCTTAGTATGTTTTTTCCATTTCAACACCCCCACCCTCAACAAAAAGCAAATCCAAAAATTAGCTATAGGACCGTAAATCAAATAGAGACAAAATCAAATTGAGATCTCTCCCAGGAAACCCTAACCTTTTCTGATCAATGGGCCTCTGTCTCCATTCCCACAGTCCTTGGCCAGCCTGGTTGGCTCTGGAAGCTGGGCATTAAAGGATGACCATGGTTGTCTGGTTCCCAAAGCTGGAGGGTTTATTTTTGTTTTTGCTCAGCTGCCTGGCCAAATAGGATTCTATTTAAAATAGCATTTTTTTCCCCCCAACCTTGGCCTCTGAAGTCTTCCAGAATATTGGAAACCTGTTAAAGCATAAACATATGTCATGCAGAGAGAGGGATAGTCAAAGAAATCAGGATGGTAGAGTCAAAGATGCAAATTAAAATCCAGGAAGAATCAATTAAATAGGCACCAAAGGTCTGTTTAAATGATTAAATGAGACAGAAGTGCATCTTGAGATGAATAAATTACAAGAATGTGTGAAAAAAAGAAATGAAGTCAGGAGAGACTTGTGAAGGGGAGGAGGAGTGAATAGACAGTGAGAAAAGAGAGTTAATACAGGTGGTGTGCTCACAGTCTCAGGGTTTGGTCATTAGATTGATTAAATATGCAAAAATGCCATCATAGCCTCTGGGTAATTGCAGAAAATGTGAATACAAATGGTGACCTCCCACTGCTAGAAGAGTAACAAGAGGAAAACTATTGCTTTCCCCCAAAGGAGCTACGAGCATGTGTTTCCTGATGAGGCACAATTTCTTTTCGTATCCGAGGTAGTGTGTGTATCCTCAGGCTTAATTGTGAAGAACTGAGCTTTTTGGTCTCTCTTCTGTCTGGTTGAAGAGACCTGGGTTAGGCTGCCTCGTAATAATCCTTGTCATTGTTTATGCTTCCTTAATGCTTTCTTGTATGTCACATAATCCTCAAAACAAGGTGAGAGTGGTGAACATCATTACAACTCCAGCCTTCTTGAGCCACAGCAGGAAAACAGAGAAACTTGGCTAGCCAAGTTCACACAGATCCAGGGCTGCCACGTGCAGCTGGGCAGGCTGTGCAATGTACAAGACTTCCGGTTAAGAGTGTGAATGAGGGCTGAGACACAAACCCTGTTCTCTTCACCACACTGTGCAGCTTGGTACAAGCTTTTCTACCTGGAAGTAGGGATATCCTTTCCTAGTTTGCAGAGGAAAGAGTTAAAGGCCAGGGGTGTCCCTGAGCTGGCCTTGTGTCTCTTGGCCTCCCTCTCTGATTCAGTCTTGTCCAAGATAGTTCTCGTCCTTTCTCTCTCTTATCCTATTCAGGGTTCTCCCTTCATTTCTGACTCAACAGCCTGAAAATACTACAGTGTTCAGTTATCTAGATCTTTTCATTTTCTCAGTTTTTTTGCACCTAATAATCCTTTTAATTTTTGATTGTTCTTTACTGTTTCAAAGAACTTGCATTATCTGAAAAACAACCTATGCAGAAATTCTTACTTCACCTCACAGAGAAATTATCTCAGGGAGTATTTTTCAAGGCCCCAGCACTGGAAGCAAAGCCTGGATTAGAAGCAGATTGCTATAAACTCATTCCATAGATTTTGAAGGACTTCCCTCATAGCTCAGTCAGTAAAGAATCTGCCTGCAATTCAGGAGACTTGAGCTCTATTCCTGGTTTGGGAAGATCCCCTGGAGAAGGAAATGTCAACCCACTCCAGTATTTTTCCCTGGAGGATCACATGAACAGAGGAGCCAGGCAGGCTATAGTCCCTGGGGTTGCAAGAGTTGCACATGACTTAGATTTTGAAAGTGTTAGTCACTCAGTCATGTCTGACTCTTTGCAACCCCAAGAACTGTAGCCCACCAGACTCCTCTGTCCATGGAATTCTCCAGGCAAGAATACTCTAGAGGGTAGCCATTCCATTCTTCAGGAGACTCTCCCCCAGGAATTAAACCTGGGTCTCCTGCATTGCAGGGGAATTCTTTACCATCTGAGCCATCAAGGAAGCCTTAGTTGTCGAGTTTTCATTGTCATTTGCTTCTGGGTATTTTTTGATTTCCTCTTTGATTTCTTCAGAGACCTCTTGGTTATCCAGAAGTATATTGTTTAGCCTCCATGTATTTGCGTTTTTTATGTTTTTTTTTTTTTTTCTTTCCTGTAGTTGATATCTAATCTTACAGCACTGTGGTCAGAAAAGATTCTTGAAATTATTTCAATGAAAAAAAAATTTTCCAAGGCTATATGATATCTAGAAAGATGGTACTGATGAACCTATTTACAGGGCAGCAGTGGAGACGCAGACAGAACAGACTTGTGGACATAGTGAGGGAAGAAGAGGGTGGAACAAGTTGAGAGAGTAGCATGGAAACATACACATTACCATATGCAAAATAGATATCCAGTGGAAATTTGCTGAATGACACAAGAAACCCAAGCTGGTGCTAGAGGGTGGGATGGAGCGGGGGATGGGAGGTAGGTTCAAGAGAGAGGGGACATATGCATACTTATGGCTGATTCATGTTGATATATGGCAGAAACTAACACAATATTGTAAAGCAATTATCTTTCAATTAAATATAAATGAAAAAAAAAAAAACAAACGATCAGACCCTTGGTTCCGTCTCTGTCCTCCGAGCAACATTGCCTTAGGCCTGGCATCCCCTAGCTGACTCCATAACCATCTCTCCTGGCTAAGTTCCAAGTAACTGTACCTATTTTTAACTCTTCCATGAATCGATTCCTGGTTTCATCAGATAGGCAGTAGGACTCAATTTCTTCTATGCTGAAATTTGATGAAATGTCCAGTTAGCTTTGGCCCAACACAAGGCCAGGGCTTTATTCCTTTTGTTAACATTCCCATTGAATGCTGTTTCCATGGGATCTGACACCCCTCCCCTCCCTTACTCAAGGAAGCCTCTCAATTCAGTTCAGTTCATGTCTCAATTCAGTCTCTCAGTCATGTCCAACTCTTTGCGACCCCATGGACTGCAGCATGCCAGGCTTCCCTGTCTGGAGAAGGAAGCCTCTAAAGGGGCCAAATTGATCCCATCTCCATGTTTCCTCCCCTCAGACTGAATCGATTCAGAAATCATCTCTGGGGGGCAGGAGAGAGGAATTTTTATTTATGGATATAAATAGGATGTGGCAGGGATCCAACAGCGAAATGCCATTCTGATTATCTACTTGCCCCCTCCCGGGCTGCGGAGCTAGGGGACGAAGATTCCGACGAGGCTGGTGGACCTAGGGGAGGAAGAAAGTCGTTTTCTGAAGGCAGGTTGTTTGCAAAAAGAGATCCCTGAGCAGCCTGCTTTGTCGCATCAGTACCTGACCGCCCCCCTCCAATTTTTAATTGTAGGACAATTTCTTGACTATGTTGTGTTGGTTTCTGCAGTATGACGCCCACATGAATCTCACCATTCTCTTGAGCATCCTTCCCACCTCTGCCCCCACATCCCACCCTCTAGGTGGGCACAGAGTGCACGGCTGGGCTCCCTGTGTTATACAGCAGCTTCCCACTAGGTAGTGTATATATGTCAATCCTAATCTCCCAATTTTCCCACCCTCCCTCCCCCACTGTATCTACAAGTCCATGCCATCTTCCTCATTTGGCATGGCAGGATGATTGAGGGAGAGAGAAGCAGGAGCTTCTTGCTGGGTCCTTCCTTGGGAGGGTGGAGGGGTGGTAGAAGAGCCAGTTTTATGGACCACAGGACTATAGATGGGATGACTTGGTTTCTAGGGATGGAAAAGGTTTCAAGATGACCTTGAAAGTGAAAAGTGAAGTCGCTCAGTCGTGTCCCACTTTTTGCAACCCCATGGACTGTAGCCCACCAGGCTCCTCCATCCATGGGATTTTTCCAGGCAAGAATACTGGAGTGAGCTGCCTTTTCCTTCTCCAGGGGATCTTCCCAACCCAGGGATTGAACCCTGGTCTCCTGTACTGCAGAGAGATGCTTTCCTGTCTGAGCCATGAGAGAAGCCCAAGATGGCCTTAGATGAGCCCTTTCTCAGAGCATCTCTGAGCCTTCCCTGCCCTGTCCATGAAGGAGCCTCATAGAGTGACTACCAACTCTCCAGGACCCCTCTACTGAGAAAGACTTTTAAAGTAAAATGTCATTTATGGACATTGAGTGAACCTTCTTGCTGCTCTGTCAGGGATTCTCCCACTCTGTGGGTGTATTTGCTGGAGATGATGTTCACAGGGCAGAGGGGAAAACTCTTTCTTTTCATTTTTTTTGTAAGCTATTGATGATTTTGCCTGACAACCCCCTGAGAGAAATTTTATCCTGTGTGAATAGCACATTCATTATGAAATTATTTACATGGCATTGTGTTACTGGATTGGGGGCTTCACTGGTGGCACTAGTGGTAAAGAACCCACTTGCTAATGCAGGAGATGTAAGAGTCGTGGTTTCAATTGCTGGGTTGGGACGATCCCCTGGAGGGGGGCACGGCAACCCACTCCAGTGTTCTTGCCTGGAGAATCTCCACGGACAGAGGAACCCAGAAGGCTGCAGTCCATAGGGTCGCACAGAGTCTGACATGACTGAAGCAATTGAGCACACAATCCTGCACATGTTGCTAGATTACACGAAAGCCAGAAGGCTGGCCTGGGACTCTAGAGACAGACGATCATTCTGATGCTGGTACTAACTATCCGTGGGGTGCTGACTAAGTCTGGATATGTCTCCTAGGTACTTTGGATGTCAGTGCCGTTATTTTTGTAACAAGGCGGTTATATCAGCTGGATTCTTCCAGACTCAATGTCCCCCGCGTAATGAGCTCTGAGATTTTCAGAAGAGGAAGAAGGCTCTTGGTTGACAAGGTATTAAATATCACATTGTCCCTCTCCACAATGATTTCTTGAAACCGTAGAGAGGAGTCAAATTTGACACACATGCCTGGAATATCGCTAGTTGTCACTGTGTTAGCAAGAGGCCTGCTGGCTTCCTTATCTGGTTCAGGAGTGGAAATATTTTATTTACAAACACCATCTAATTAGAAGATACACAGTGTGCCACAGAGAAATGGTGTAGGTAACAAGTTTGAAAGACTGCTGGGTAATATTTCATAGGTAAATTATCTCTATGAACATAACTGGTTGCTGCTGAGAACGGGTTGTTTAAGTCTCTGGAGCATTAAGGAAGACATTGATTTCCCACAGATATAAATAAGCAGAGAGTGTGAATATACATTTTATCAGAAAATCTATGTAGGAGGAAATAAGAGAAGAATAAATGAATTTCTTTAGGGGAGGGATTAAGTTTATGAAAGGTTACATTGTCATAGAGGCTTACTACTCACTTCTGTAGGATGGGAGATAAGTGCAGCCTTATACAAAGAAAGGATCATATTAATTGGACAAAGTCCTTTTTTACAGAAATGTTCAGGTAAGGGGAAAAAGTGAGATAGCAGCAAGAAGGATTCCAGGAATATATGTGGCAAAGGTTTCTACTTTAAAGTTCAAAATAGGTATTCTGCCCCCCCCCCTTTTTTTCCTAAGGAAATATTTTGAAAACTGAAACTTGTACTGGGAACCACTGACCAGTCATAAGTCTTTTCTACTCTGGAAACTTGGTTGACATCCAGTTTGGATAGATTAGCTAAGTGTTATTCCAGTTATAGTCCACCTTGGTTTTTGTTTTTGAAATTGGGTAGTTTTATTACAATTAATTCACATTAACTTTGGTAAGAGAAAAATTGCACCACCTGTCAGAATTCCCAATTTTCTCTTAGGCTAGTGACTTTTCTAAATCTCGACAGAAGTATACGGCTTGCTGTATAGTATACTATATTGCTGTTGAATCCTCTGAGGATAGATTTTGTGTATTTCTGAATTTACTAAGTAAATCATCTCCAAACAAATTTATCTTCTTTAAGTGAAGTGTGCAGCTTAAAATTATAGAAAGATTCAGAAGTGAAAATAACGTGCATAGGCTCACACAGTTATTTCCTGAGATAGGCAGGACAAATCTTCTCTTGATTTATGGAGGAGAATTTTCATGGTTGCCATGACTTTGAGATAAATTCATACTTGAATCTTTCTGTCACTTTTTCTCTGTCTCTCCCACACACAGTCAACTTTTAGTTTATATTTTACAGGCAGAAAGAAACCTAATGGATTACTTGTAATTATAGACAAGGCATATATGTCTGGAAAAGTCAACTCAAAAATACAACTAATCAAAAGTCAGTGCAAGTAGGGGGATATGAATGGCTTGAGGTGGCTTCCACATTACAAATGCACTGGGAAATTCCAAACCAATTACTATCTGTTGAGTAGAGGAGAAATTTTGGAAAGATTGAATCTAGTTTGAGATAGATAGATAGTATAGCTATCTATACAGCCATAGAAAGATGTAGATATACCTACAGATAAGTATATGTATGTACATGAACAGACATACACATACATACATTGCATTTTAAGAGAATGACACGTGACACATATGCCATTCCACCTCCCAGGTGGCGCTAGTGGTAAAGAAACTGCCTGCCAGTGCAGGAGACTTAAGTGACGTGGGTTCAGTCCCTGGGTTGGGAAGATCCCCTGGAGGAAGACATGGCAACCCACTCTAGTATTCTTGTCTGTAGAATCCCATGGACAGAGGAGCCTGACAGGCCACAGTCCACGAGGTCGCAAAGAGTCAGACATGACTGAAGAGACTTAGCATGGTACATGGCATTGTTCCATTGCACTGAACATCCCCAGAAGCCGCCATTCATATGAAGTACAATGAAAATAGGAACCCCCACCCAACCCCCAAAATTGTACAATCTGAAGTGCTGGATGTTATATTTAAATATTTTAGAGTTGCTGTCACATAAATGTGTAATTTCATTCAGTCAGCTCAGTTGCTCAGTTGTGTTTGACTCTGCGACCCCATGGACTGCAGCATGCCAGGCTTCCTTGTCCATCACCAACTCCCAGAGCCTACTCAAACTCACGGCCATTGCGTTGGTGATGCCATAATTTCATTAAGTGTGTTTCAAGGTTCTTTTGAAACGTCTTAATCATGTATTAATCTTTGCTATCTTTTTTTAAATAAGTGAAATTGTTTTGCTGGAAAATTATATTTAGAAAATTAGTCTAATTTGGGTGGGGCTGCTGGATTTGATAAGATTTATTTCAGAGGTTGTTAATTTGTTTTAAGTAGATTAATGCAGGTAAAATCCATTCTACTTGTTGGCAAGATAAATAGTGAAACCAGGAAGTTCCCAAATAGAACACAAGCTAAGACACAATTCTGGTCTTGGCATCTACTGTGATGCCTGGAATTCCTAATATTACTCATTCCTTTGAGTCATGCTGTTGTCTTGAGAAGGACTCCTATAGGGCCTTGTTAAAATGATGTGCCCCACTCCTTGGACAGAAAGGAGATTAAACCAGTCAATCCTAAAGGAAATCAACCCTGAATGTTCATTGGAAGGACTGATGCTGAAGTTGAAACTCCAATATTTTGGCCACCTGATGTGAAGAGCTGACTCACTGGAGAAGACCCTGATGCTGGGAAAGATTGAGAAAAGGAGAAGGGGATGGCATAGGATGAGATTGTTAGATAACATCACTGACTCAGTGGAATGAATTTGAGCAAACTCTGGGAGATAGTGAGGACAAAAGAGTCTGTCATGCTGTGGTCCATGGGGTCACAAAGAATCAGATGCAAGTTAGCAACTGAACAACCCACTCAAGAGGGGCAACACATACCTCATTAATCATTACTGTTAATTTGACAAATAAAACATTTAGTCTGAATCTGATATTTTCCTGACGATAAACTCTGGTTCACATAAAATTCTATTTAATTCCAAAGAGAATCTGAATCAACCTAAAGCAGAAAGCCTATATAAACAAACTTGTTCTAAAAGTGTAACAATAATTATCTGAAAAGACAGATGATAAATGTGTTTCTCTTGACAGAGTGTTTGAGTGCATTTAATAGGTGTGACTGCAGGGTGTTGGTGGTGGTTTGCTATTTCATTAGCTAAAAGCATGATCTGCATGGGATAAATTCGTTAATATGCATTTATGGTCCTTCCTCCTTCTCCCCACCCTTGGTGCTAAACAGCGCTCTCAGAGTCATGACATACTTTCCATAGCTGAGTAGAAAGTATTGAGATGGACAAGCACCCAGTGTATAGTCCGTTTTTTTCCTGCCTTTGCCCATGTTTTTCCTGTTTAGCTTCAACATGTAGATAGGTTTAAAGGATGCTGTTTCTCTCTACTTTTTTTTTAACATGCACTTGGTTGGAGAGTCAACACCTAGTTTCTCTTCAGAAGCCCTCCCACATCAAGGGAAGCCCTATGAATGAGGAAAACGCACAAACGCGTTCAGGAGGAGGGATTACGGATTCACAGTGTACATCCGAGAAGAACACAGATTCAAGGGACTGTAGAACCACTGGCTGAAAGACATACATCGATTTAAGAACCAATTATATAGGGACTCCCCCTGTGGCACACTGGATAGGAACATGTCTGCCAATGCAGGAGGCACAAGTTCAAGGCCTGGTCTGGGATAATCCCATATGTGGTAGAGCAACTCAGCTTGTGTGCCACAGCTACTGAGCCCACACACTCTAGGGACTGTGTGCCACAAGCACTGAAGCCTGCACACCCATAGTCTGCGCTCTGCAACAAGAAAAGCCACCACAAGAAGCCTGAGCACCGCAGTGAAGAGGAACCCCTGCTTGCTGCAACTAGAGAAAGACCCCCACAAAACAGTGAGGAAAGAGCACACCCAAAAATAAATAGATAAAAATTTAAAAAAGGAGTGAATTATTTATAGAGAGGCTTTAGCTCAAAATCACAATTACATTTTTATTTTCCTGTATTCCTCATTGGTGTTGCTTCACGTATAGTTGGGACGTAAGATTTATATATATTAAGGGTGCAATGTGTGTAGAGGATGTTTGCTTGAGGTATCAGTATCACGTACACTTTCCTGCTCTTACCACCTTCTTCTACTCTCTCTGTTTGATTCAGTTAGGCTGTCATATCTGATGTTAGGGGTGGAATTTATGACTCAAGCTTGGCCATTCAGTGTCTCTCAGCCCCTGAAACACAGAGATTATCAAGGAGGAGGAAATGAGTGAATCCAGGGGAAGTGCATACATTCTTGGGAAGATTCTCTTCTCTGTTGGATTGAACATGGAAAAGAGTATAACCCTGGAGTTGTTAGGAGTCACCACGTGGAGTCTGAAAATATACACAGGAGGAGGGAGAGTCAAGAGATGGAGAAATTTTGGCTCTACTGTCTTTCTAGAGCTTAAGTGTGGGCAATACCAGTGACAAACTCATAACCACCAAAAAGGTTCTGGTTAAGTCTATCGACTGCTTCAGCGTAAACATAAACAAATGCTGAGGTCTTCAGACATAAGAGATATTGAGCCTTATCTTTTTAAAAGATTTGTGACCTGTAATGAATTTAATTTTTATTACCTCCTCTTTTAAAATCACTCATTAAAAATTTCAATAAGATTTTCAATAAGAAAAACTATTTTTAATTCCTTCCACTACATGTAGCCTGTTTTATCTTTCTTTCACAGAAATTTGCACCACTTTTGCAGTAAAGTTATTTGTATACCTGTCTCATTACCATGAACAATTTTAAGATCCTTTCAAGAAAGAACAAGTCTTGTACATATTATGACACATTCCTCTCATACTAAAACTCTATACATTGGTTGAAGTTACTTGAAAGAGTGTGTGAAGTCAGGTAATGGATGTTTTAAACTCAGGAATTGAGCCAAAAAAATTAGGTAAAGAAATTAAATGTGGAGCCAAGATTTATTGATACTTGAAATTAGGCATATTTAATAGCTGACCACCCACTAACGAAGGGGAAGAGACACAGGCAGAACTCCTGAATAACAGCTAATCCTTGTATAATATAGGCTTTGTTTCAAAACCATTCAAACACATGTAGTTACACACAGTCACTTACAAGAAATGTTGTTTTAAAACGATGGTGAATTTTCTCTGCTTTGTCATTTGTTTCTGTGTATATCTCTTGCACTAGACTGACAGCTCCTTAACTTAGATCCAGCAGGGTTGGTACTCAATTTGTTGAGTGAATGAATACAATATAGAATAAATGAAAGAGTTTTCCCTTCTATTTTTATTGCTCATTTGAAGCATTTCCTTCTATTTTCTTCCCTACAGCTCTCTGTTTCTTCCTGCCATTTGAGTGGGTCGCTGTGGGGTCTGTGTGTGTGTGTTTGCATTTTTGAGTGTGTATGGCAGCAGTCGGGGGCTTTAGAGGTACTGTGAACTTTGGATCTTTCTGTCTTTAATATAAAAATATTTCTGCATCTTTCCTCAGTTCCCTGTGTGTATGTTGCATTTACATCTTATTTCAGATCTCAGCTTGGGTATCAGAGCACAGATGGATGGCTTCAATAGTGTCTGTTTTGGGTGCACTGGTTGGGTGGGTGGTGAAGAATACAGGAAGTGTCTGTGTTCTCCACATTGCCACAGAGCTGGCCTCCTTCACAGAGATTCTGGCTTTGTCTGTGTGAAAGGAATAGCCAGACTGTGAAACAGTTTGCTTGTTTTGGCCCCTTACATTTTTGGATCATTCCATAACCCAATCAATTGTGTAACAATTGGCTCTAAATATGCCCAAATGGAGTCAGTTGAATACATATGCACACTTAGGTACTTGCAAGGCCACCCTCACTGTGTTTGACTGAGCATCTTGTAGACAAATCCAGTGGTGCAGGATCTGTGTGGACATCATGGGAGGCAAGAGAGAGTAAGGGTTAATGGCACAAGCTCTGGAGTTGCACTGTCTGAGGTCAAGCTCAGACTCTGTCACTTACTAGCATGTAGCCTCGAGTATATTTGCTTAATTTTGTCTGGGCTTCAGCTTCCTCACCTGTAAAATGAGGGTAGGTCTTATGGTGTTGTAAAAATTTAATAAGAGAATCCATGAAAAATGCTTAGCTTAAGGCCTGCCAAAGAGTAACTCTTGGAAGTTGTTGACTGTGATCCTTATTGTCATCACCATCACCAGCATCATCTTCATTAGCAACATCCATAAGGACAGATATTCTTGATAACTAGGCCAGAGGAAGGAATGTTGAAATTTGAGGGAGGGATATGAGATTTCATGTCAGGGCAGATGATCTCTAGAAGTTGGGGACCATGTGCAAATCAGGCTAGGATTAGGTCTAAGCTCTTGCGGGTGCATTTGGTGCTTCTCCTTGATCAGCTGCTACCAAGTGAACCAAAATTGGTCATGATTTGTTCACTGAAAATTCATAATAATCCTTAGGTTGTTCATTGTGAGTAATTTTTTGATGGTGAGTTGTAAATATTACTTTTGTGTGAAAAGACATACACACACACAAAATAATAAAGTAGATAGCTAGCGGGACTCTGCTATAAAGCATGGGAAGTTTTTTTCAAGACTCTGTGATGACCTAGAGGGGTGAGATGGGAGTGGGGTGGGAGGGAGGTCCAAGAAGAAGGACCTATATGTATACATACATCTGATTCACTTCACTGTACAGCAGAAACTAGCACAACATTGTAAAGTAATTATATTCCAATAAAAAAAAGAAAAAATAATACAAGCCTTTAAATAAAGCTAGATGGAGAAGCAAGATCTCCCTCTGTCATCTGTTTATCTATCAATCTATTCATCCATCCATCAGTACATCTAATTTATCTACCTACCTAGCCTTGATCTTTACATATAAAAGCAGCTTTTTCTGGCTTCTGGTTTCTCTTTTCTCATATAAATTTTAAATCATTAATTTCTTTCTACTCCAGAAATGTGTTTCTGTGTGAGCTACTGCATAAGTGTATCATATCATATGTGGTGGGTGTGTTAGGGGAAGCACACTGATTGAAACCGCCCACCCTGGCCAGGCACCATAGTAACCATTTGCATGAGTTGTTTTATGACAGGAGATCCTGATAAGGAATACGGAACTAATAAGCTACCATCAACCAGAAGAGTTCGGGAAAGGTCTAAAGGAGACACCGCGTGTCCGTCCACTTCCCAGAATCCCTCTCGCTAGCATCCATCTTGGCTGAGCGATGCGTGCGCCACAAGAAAAGACTCTGAATTAGAATGATTGGCCAAAGACCACCCGGAAACTAATCCCATCACCATAAAACCCGAGACTGTGAGCCAGGCAGCAGAGCAGTTCTCCTGGGTTTCCTTACCCTACTGCTCTCCACCCGGGTACCCTTTCCCAATAAAATCTCTTGCTTTGTCAGCACATGTGTCTCCTTGGACAATTCATTTCCGAGTGTTAGACAAAAGCCCAGTTTCGGGCCCTGAAAGGGGTCCCTCTTCCTGCAACAGGTGCAGCTGTGAGGTCTACTGCAGGAAATGGATTTGAAACAACTCAGAGAGGGCTGCTCCTCCTTGGATGATGGATGGAAGGAACACATCAAGACAAGTTCTCTAAATAAACAACAAACTAGAAGCCCTTATTGTTCCTTTTTTACTCCATCGGTTTGTATTTGAGCCATGAGTTGTCTTTAAATGGAAAATATAAACTGCAGCGATTTCTGAGGAAATCAGCTCCATTGTCCAGTGTCCAGGCTCACTCACTTTCCCTCCTTCTGAAGCCTAATGCTGCTTGACTGTTTGGAATTCCTGACTTGGTCTTCCACATTCTTCAACCCAAAAGGCATTACAGTCTTATAAATAGAGGGACAATCTTCTATTTACCTCCTGAGAAGGAGGGCGATTAACAAACAAAGAAGGAAAAGACCAGAAATGGTGACAAAAGCACAGAAATAGCCAAAGCACTGGACAGAGATAGGAGAAGCTGATCTGGAAATTGCACCTTTGGGATTGAGAGGAAATGATACTCATGAACTGCAATCCTACGGGATGTTTTTCTCCTTTGGGATATTTCCATTTTTACAGAGGTGCAAACGACTTTGTTTTCCATGCTCTAGATTTCTTTTTTTTTTTTTTTATCCTTGGTGGGATTCCCTTTTAACATGTATTTCTCCTTGTTTTTTTGAAGCTGTGTCTTCCTTTTGTTTGCCTTCCACAAGACCCTTCTGGTTTTCCCTTGCTTTCTGTAAATTGTATGGATGCCTGTGTATGTGTTCATGTGGTGTGTGTGTGCGCGCGCACGTGTGCATGTGTCTAAAGGGGAGGAAATTTTAAACTTAGAGAAACCAACTGAGTTTGGAGAAAGTTATGTTCTCTGAGGCACGTTTTTTTCCCCATGTACTTTGAGACACATATCCTGCTCAGTAGTGTGGTATACCAAAAACCCGCAGTGAGTGCAAACAGTGGAAAAAAATGTCTCCCTTTCCTGCTTTCGTGTAGGTTACATGAACCAAAGTCACAGATTCTGGGATGGAGTGGCCACAGATTCTGCTTTCTAGGTGAAAAGTCAGTCAAGGGACAGAACTTTGGGCTTTGTGTCTGAGGAGTCTACCACAGGATGCAAAAGTTATTTTACAAGTTGCCCAATGAAAGAATGTTGTTTGTGCAAGATCTGAGGACCAGAAGTGCTTATTAGGTGTACCTTGTTAAACTAGTGCCTGATTTAATCATAATGATGGTCTTTTGTGGTGGGGATTAAATTACAGAGCATCTGCTGTGTAAACAGGTAGACAATTGAAGTTCTGCTGGAAAGAAAAGCACCCATCTGCACACTCCTGGAAATGATCTGATTCCTCTAAAGTAGAGAAGAATTTGAAAAATCTGACATTACAGCATTCAGGCAGCTGGGGAAAGGAGCTGCAGCTTTTACTACAAGACCCATATATTTTTGGTCTAATGTTCACTCCTGCAGGATGAAAATCATACCCAAACACAAGCTAACTCATAATCACTTTTCCTATTCTGGAAAACTCTGAAGAACTGCTTTAAAAAGTTACAGTTCTTTCAGGTTTCTTTAACTTCTAAGTCTTAGGTAAAGGTTGCAATTTTAATTACTGTGCTTCTCCCTTCCAAGATCTGAAAAATGTAATGGGTACCTGAGGAGAAAGGTTTAGTTTTGTCTGAAAACAGTGCTGTGGTAAAACCTGGAAATGTTATTCTTTATTTTCTCATTTCAAATCAAAGTCATTATAAAAAAATTTTAAAAAAAAGGTCATTTTTTAGGGAGCTAGGTCATATACCTCAAGGCTGTATCAAAATTTTTACAATGGCACATGCCATGGAATTGATTAAGTAAAAAATACAAGGGTTATTTTCATTCTTCGAGAGTATTTTAAAAGTGATTGAGTCTTTTTTCATCTTAACCAAAGAACACACACACAAATATACACATGCACATACACTACATTTAAGGAGGACTAAACGTGATTTACCTAGTAAAATTCATCAGTGATCTCCTTTTGCTATTGCCTTGATTAATAAAGTTCTATTAGATTCTGCTACATCATTTAGAGACCGGTGAGTTGAATTACTATTTGAAATACTGTAAAATATCATATAAAAAAAGAGAAAGAGGAGATTAAAAAAAATAAATACCAAATATAGTCACACTCAAATGTAAATGGTGCCAAGAAAAAGGAAATTGATAAAAAGTCTTATTTTGAAGTGAGGCCTTTGGGTCTCTGTAATTTCATGCTTATAAAACACACATATGCTGCCTAAATTGGCTCCAAAAGCCTTCTGTGATTGCTCATGACACATATTACTGGTTCTAGACCTCAATTTCTACCTAACTCCCAATATAATGTAAATTTTAAGTGTGAAATTAGGTTAAATGATGGATGTCCTATAACCCTAATAAGTATGCAAAGCATGACCCAATTTTCATGATTTTCTTATCACACATTATTTTATTTTCTAATAAATATTTGTTTTGCTCAAGCTGCTGAAAGATAGGAGTTTGCACAACATATGATTTTTCTACACCCTGTTACGCAAATAATTTTCTTTCTTTCCTAGGAAGTATAACTTTTGACCCATTTGAGACTAACCCTTCCATTTGAAAAATTTTGCTCTTAAAAGTGATAGTTTGGGGACTTCCCAGACGGTCCAGTGGCTGGGACTCCATGCTTCTAGTATAGGGGGCCTGGGTTCAACCCCTGGTGGGGGAACTAGATCCTATATGCTGCAACTAAGAGTTCACATGGCGCAAGCCCTGAATGCCATAACTAAAGGTTCTGCCTGCTGCAACTGAGTGCAGCACCACCACCCTCCCCTGCTGCCCCCGGCCAAAAAAAGTGATAGTCTTTACGATGTAAAGCAAACACTCCCATATTACTAACAATTCAAAAATAATAAAAATATTTCAAATTTATGTACACCTCTAGGTTTGCTGGCAGTCTGTATTAGCTGACCAAGGTGTGCAATGAAATCTGAGGACCATCCCAGACCATAGGTAAAACAGATTTCACAAGTCAGCCTTAAGATACAGCAAAATAATACCCCTCTCTCTGTCCCTGCCAGTCACCTACTATTCAAGACACATCAGATGTTTCTCTGGGAAGTTTTCCTCTCACTTCCTGTCTGATTTCCCTCACATGCAGAAGTAGGGCCCTCTCTGCCATGTTCTCAACATAACTGTTCGTATATCATCTTATCATAATTATTCACATGTATATACTGTCAGATGGTAAGTTATTTGAGGGAAGTAAGCATGTATTCAGGGCTTTCCAGGTGGTGCCAGTGGTAAAGAACATGTCTGCCAATGCAAGAGATGTAAGAGACCCAGGTTTGATCCCTGGGTCAGGATGATCCCTTGCAGAAGGGCATGACAACCCACTCCAGTATTCTTGCCTGAAGAATCCTATGGATCGTGATGCCTGGCAGGCTATGGTCCATAGGGTTGCAAGAGTTGGACAGGATGACTGAAGCGACTTAGCATGCACACATGCATGCAAGCATGTATTCAGCCATATGGTCTTGAAACTGAATCCAATACCAGGCATAGAATAGAAGTTTGACAAATATTTCTCACATGGAACAATACATCCAACACGAAATTTCAACTCTTAATATCTGGTAGTCAATGGCTTTCAAACTTTCTGTATAGTAATGCTCTGTTAAAGTATTTCTTTTCATCACAACTCAGAACACACTCACAGGGGCACAACTGGCAAAGAATTTTGTGATGCAGCATTTTCTCTCTCTCAATAGGTGTGTCATACACCATTTTTTTCTGTTGTAGTCTATTCCATTCCATTTCATCCAATCCTATTCTATATTATTCTGAATTTGAAATTTGACTCTAATCCACTACATTGATTTCCTGAACTACTAGGTAACCCACAATTTGAAAAACATTATTTCATATTTGTGACTTTTGGCACATCTATTTTTTAAATTATGATTTCAAGGTAATCTACCCTGTTATTAAAGGTTATCAGAGATTCAGATGATTACAGCCATCTTCTAAACACTCGTTCCACTGGAAATAACCAGTGTATGAATAAAATGTTATTTCAAAATCTTCCTATTAGTAAATTTCTCCCAATGCTTCTCTAGTATATTTTGTTAGTGTGATTAGCAAAAATGATCTAGTTCTGGTTTTACATGGTGTACTACCCTGTCCCTTAAGAGGTGCTAAGGAATGAAGAATTTAAAAGGTCATGTGTCCTAATAGTTGACTGGCAGCCATGACACATGCATATCTGAATTCATGCAACAAGAAATCAGTTACCAAGAAAATTGCAAAAGAGCTTTCTTGAAATAACTACTCGGGAGCACTCAAAGTCAGAGACTTAGAAACTTATTGCAATTCGTGACTCCAAAACCACAGAGGAAAAAAATATTGAACCAAATAATTTCTATGATCCAGGAAGCTGACACCACAAATCAACTTACAGAAACATTTAACTACACACCACAATCATCTAGCTGTTCTTCAGTTACAATGAGATGATGACTCTCTGGGAAGCCTTCATTGGAAAATGCATAGTTAGGAGGTAAATGCTTCTCTTTATGAAACAGAGAGAACTAGTCAACCTCTTGCTGATTTCTATGATTTTATCCAGCATAGATAGATGGACCCACCATAACATGGGTCCATTCCAGCTCCTGATTTGAGTCTCTCTCTCTTATCCATCAAGTAAAGATGGTCTTTCTGAATAACTCAAAGGGATCCTTTTTGAAAGTAACAATGTTTTTGATGTTTTCTCATGCCCGAGCTAAATATAAGCACTGCATCTTATTATTTTTAATGTGGGGTTCTTGTGGGGGCTTCCCAGGTGGTGCAGTGGCAGTGAATCTGCCCACCAGTGCAGGAGACCAAGTTTGACAATCCCTGTGTCGAGAAGATCCGAGAGGTAGGTAAACATCCTCTTTAAAGGCCAGCAAAGCCACCGGGGTTGGATGATTGGCAGTAGAGCTTTTTTAAAAAATGCTTTGTTTCTCCTAGTTCAGTAACGTTTTATTCTCTAGAGCTGCACTGTCTACTATGATGGCATAGGCCACAGGGACTATGGAAACTCAATTAAAATAAAATTACTGAGTCACAGTGGCCACATTTAGGCTTCTCAATATCTATTATTGCAAGAAGTTCTATTAGGGGCAACAGTTCTCAGTGGCTTCCCAGGTATCTCAGTGGCTTCCCAGGTGTCTCAGTGGTAAGAACCCACCTGTCAATGCAGGAGAGTCAAAAGACATGAGTTCAATCCCAGGGTGAGGAAGCTCCCCTGGAGTAGGCAATGACAACTCACTCCAGGATTCTTGCCTGAGAAAACCCATGGACAGAGGAGCTTGGTGGGCTACAGTCCGTGGGGTCACAAAAGAGGAGGACATGACTGAGTGCATAGACATAGTTCTCAAGAGAAAATATTTTATTTGATTAACTTCTGATTTCTTTGGTTGCTTGTCTGATTGTTGAAAAGGAAAGGTGGCAGGAGCATTGAGATGTGACAGTGGAGACTTGTTTACACAGAAAAACATTTATTTTGGCTCTGAGGGCCTCTTGTCTTACAGTGTGCTATACCCACTATAAATGTGATCGTTAACATGGGTCCATTCAAGCTCCTGATTTTGAGTCTCTCTCTCTAATCAACCTTCCTCACTGCTTCCAGAGTTACCGTTCTAAACCACAGATCAGTGTAATTCTTTTTTTCAAATAAACTTCAGAGTAACGTCTATTCTTGCTTTGGATTCATCCTGGCAGAAATCAGTAGCTCTTAACCTGTTCCTCTGTGTGGTTTATGTTCTGGTGACACTCTTAGCCACCTACCCGTGAATCTCTAGTCCTTGACTCACACTGCTCCATGGAGCTCCATGCAAGCTGTCCATGCCTGTTAGTTGTTTATTTCTTACAAAATATATTATTTTCTGTAGCGCTGGCTCTTCATTGCTTTGCACGGGCTTTCTCTAGTTGGTGAGCAGGGGTTACTCCTCACTGTGGTGCACAGGCGTCTCCTTGCAGTGGCTTCTCTTGTTGCAGAGTGCAGGCTCTAGGCTCAGGGGCTTCCGTAGTTGCAGCACCTGGGCTCAGCAGTTGCGGTACACGACTTAGTTGCTCCGCATCATGTGGAATCTTCCCAAACCAGGGATCGAACCCGCATCCCCTACATTTGCAGGCAGATTCTTCTCCACTGCACCTCCAGGGAAGTCCCTAGTTCAATTCATGTGCCAGAACCTTTGTGAAACTGTGATCCCATCAAATTCAAACTTACTCCTAGGTTTTTAAGCACTCACAGCATTTTACGTGCACCTCTATTACAGCATTCCCCCCCCGCCC
>SJYX01024892.1:410170-420946 GCA_006410675.1 Oreotragus oreotragus
TGCCAAAGCCTTTGACTGTGTGGATCACAATAAACTGTGGACAATTCTGAAAGAGATGGGATTACCAGACTGCTTGATCTGACTCTTGAGAAACTTGTATGCAGATCAGGAAGCAACAGTTAGAACTGGACATGGAACAACAGACTGGTTCCAAATAGGAAAAGGAGTACGTCAAGGCTGTATATTGTCACCCTGCTTATTTAACTTCTATGCAGAGTACATCATGAGAAATGCTGGGCTGGAAGAAGCACAAGCTGGAATCAAGATTGCCGGAAGAAATATCATTAACCTCAGATATGCAGATGACACCACCCTTATGGCAGAAAGTGAAGAAGAACTAAAAAGCCTCTTGATGAAAGTGAAAGAGGAGAGTGAAAATGTTGGCTTAAAGCTCAACATTCAGAAAATGAAGATCATAGCATCTGGTCCCATCACTTCATGGCAAATATATGGGGAAACAGTGGAAACAGTGTCAGACTTTATTTTTCTGGGCTCCAAAATCACTGCAGATGGTGATGGCAGCAATGAAATTAAAAGACACTTACTGCTTGGAAGGAAAGTTATGACCAACCTAGATAGCATATTCAAAAGCAGAGACATTACTTTGGCAACAAAGGTCCATCTAGTCAAGGCTGTGGTTTTTCCAGTGGTCATGTATAGATGTGAGAGTTGGACTATAAAGAAAGCTGAGTGTGGAAGAACTGATGCTTTTAAACTGTGGTGTTGGAAAAGACTCTTGAGAGTCCCTTGGACCACAAGGAGATCCAATCAATCCATCCTAAAGCAGATCAGTCATGGGTGTTCATTGAAAGGACTGATGCTGAAGCTGAAACTCCAATACTTTGGCCACCTGATGCAAAGGACTGACTCATTGGAAAAGATCCTGAAAGATCTTTGGGAAAGATTGAGGGCAGGAGGAGAAGGGGACGACAGAGGATGTGATGGTTGGATGACATCATTGACTCGATGGACATGGGTTTGGGTGGATTCCGGGGGTTGGTGATGGACAAGGAGGCTTGGAGTGCTGCTGTTCATGGGATCGCAAAGAGTCAGACACGACTAAGTGACTGAACTGAACTGAACTGAACTGAAGATCACTCATGCAGAGTCATTTGCTTTTTTGCTTTTCTTTTTAAAAAATATTTTATTTTGAGAACTTTAAAAAAAGGTATTAAAATTTTCTGGACATAGGCTTGAAAATATTGTTTCTTCAGGTTGTCATTTATCTTTCAATCTAGCTCATAGAGATACTTTGCTATGTAGGAACTGTGCGATTTTATGGAATTAAAGGTACTGATCTTTTCTTTTATGGATGCTTGCTTTGTTTTTTGAGATTATTGGAAAACTTTCCCTGCTGAGATTATAAAGATATTTTTCTACTATTTTTAAGGTTTTATTTTTTACATTATAATTTTTAATTCATTTGGAATTTGCTTTGTTTTAAAGAAAGGTGTAAGTGGTCCAGTTTTACCTAGCTTTCCAAGTTACTGGTCAGTTGTTCCAAAATCAGTTATTCACTAATCCATCTTTTCTCTATTGATTTGGTTAAATTACCATACTGTCTCCTTTGCTGATCTATTCCCGCCTTAGTGCCATGCTGTTTTATTTACTACTCGTTAGAAATACATTTTAGTATCTGAGACCATACTAGCATTTAGCTTAGTCTTCATGTGGCAGAGTTGATTCAGAAATTCATGTACTACCCTTTTTCCAGGGACTCCTGCTTTTGTCTTTTCCTTCTCTTTGACAGCAGTCCGGCCCTCATTACAAGTAGATCTTGCTCAATCCCAGGCTTCAAGTCTATTTATCTATTTCACCAAACTTCCAAAATAAATCTGGTTCTTCAGCCAGATTAGTAATTTGGAAATTTCACTGCTTTGGTTGCATAAACATCCAAATTGGCTTGGTTGCCCAGGAATCTGAGGGTGGCTTACCATCATCTGTGAGCAACCCATTTTGTGGGTAATTTAAGGTAAACATCTTTTGATACCTGAAAAGAAGGGTTGACTGTAATAATTTCATTGGCAAATTGGCATATTCTGTTGTCTGTAAGGAACAGATGTCTATGTCAATTTCATGCGGTTTTATTGTCTTTCTGGTAGTCTTCAAATAAATGTGGAGTTGAGGATTATTTATTCATGGACTGCTTAACAACATTGGCTATCTTTATTCCCTTTATCAGCTCAAAGTATTGTCCCAATTCGACAGAGCACTTTTTGAATTTTTTAGAAATTTCTTTTTCTTTCCTCCAAAAAGACTTCTGTATTTTAGTATGAAGACCCTAAAATTTCATTGACTGTGATTTATAAAGTGAAAAGAACTCAGAAAAGGGTAAGAAACCAGTTCCTATATGTCATTTTTCATGAGTACAGAGAGATGTTGTATACAATTCTTATATTCTTCATATAGATGAGGAGAAGTTGTCAATTATAACCAAGGTTGTGCAGCTAGTCTTTACACCTCAAAGTGTAAGGTAAAAGGAATTTTATTCAGACCAAAAGTCTAGGAGTAATTATGGTGGAGCAGACAAAGGGCCAGAATTGGTGCCTGAGGACATGCATTCAGCTCCTGGCTCCACGGCCTAGAGACCTCATGCAGGGGGATGACCTTCTCCAAACCCCGCTTCCTCAGCTGTGAAAGGAAGTGATAACACACACTTACCTCACAGAACTGACAGGAGTATAAAATAGCATGTATATAATTAACATGAGGGTTTGTGTTGTAGGAAAAGAAACTATAGAAATCTTGAGTATTGAGGTTAAGTTTCTAACCTTTCTTTGGCTTGGAAGCATTCATGTCAACTGAAAACAAAGTAAATATTGTGGTTCATCTCATTTAAGATGCCATAGATTGTAAAATACATAGGCTTCCCATGTGATTCAGTGGTGAAGAATCTGCCTGCCAAATAGGAGACATGGATTCAGTCCCTGGGTTGGGAAGAATGGCAACCCATGCCTATATTTTTGGCTGAGAAATCCCATGGACAGAGGATCCTGGCAGGCTACAGTCCATGGAGTCACAAAGAGTTGGAAACAACTTAGCAACAAACTTTCAGTTTCAGCGGGAAATGCTCCCAATTTCAGAAATCAAGTGTAAGACATAACTTGATTTCTGAGATAATAAAATATGAAATGATTGTGTCTTAGAATGGATGAAAGAAGTACAGAAAATATGAAATATTTGGACCAATTGGGAAGAGGGTCAGTCTGAATTAGTGATAACTCATACCTGTTGAACTGTAGTTAGAATTGGATATGGAACACCAGACTGGTTCCAAATAGGAAAAGGAGTATATATCAAGGCTGTATATTGTCACCCTGCTTATTTAACTTATATGCAGAGTACATCATGAGAAATGCTTGCAATATAGTCAAGTGGGAGCTTTCCGGGTGGGGCTAGTGGTAACGAACTGGCTGCCAGTGCAGGAGACACCAGAGATGGCATTTTGATCCCTGGGTCAGGGAAAGATGTGTATAAGAGACAGGATAATAAAATATGAAATGATTGTGTCTTAGAATGGATGAAAGAAGTACAGAAAATATGAAATATTTGGACCAATTGGGAAGAGGGTCAGTCTGAATTAGTGATAACTCATACCTGTTGAACTGTAGTTAGAATTGGATATGGAACACCAGACTGGTTCCAAATAGGAAAAGGAGTATATATCAAGGCTGTATATTGTCACCCTGCTTATTTAACTTATATGCAGAGTACATCATGAGAAATGCTGTGCTGGGGGAAACACAAGCGGGAATCAAGGATGCCAGGAGAAATATCAATAACCTCAGATATACAGATGACACCACCCTTATGGCAGAAAATGAAGAAGAACTAAAGAGCCTCTTGATGAAAGGGAAAGAGGAGAGTGAAAAAGTTGACTTAAAGCTCAACATTAAGAAAACTAAAATCATGGCATCTGGTCCTGTCACTTCATGGGAAATAGATGGGGAAACAGTGGAAACAATGTCAGACTTTATTTTGGGGGGGCTCCAAAATCACTGCAGATGGTGACTGCAGCCATGAAATTAAAAGATGCTTACTCCTTGGGAGGAAAGTTATGATCAACCTAGACAGCATATTAAAAAGCAGAGACATTACTTTGCCAACAAAGGTCCATCTAGTCAAGGCTATGGTTTTCCCAATGGTCATATATAGATGTGAGAGTTGGACTATAAAGAAAGCTGAGTGTGGAAGAACTGATGCTTTTGAACTGTAGTGTTGGAGAAGACTCTTGAAAGTCCCTTGGACCACAAGAAGATCCAACCAGTCCATCCTAAAGAAGATCAGTCCTGGGTGTTCTTTGGAAGGACTGATGCTGAAGCTGAAACTCCAATACTTTGGCCACCTGATGCAAAGAGCTGACTCACTGGAAAAGACCCTGATCCTGGGAAAGATTGAGGGCAGGAGGAGAAGGGGATAACAGAGGATGAGATGGTTGGATGGCATCATCGACTCGATAGACATGGATTTGGGTGGACTCTGGGGGTTGATGACGGACAGGGAGGCCTGGTGTGCTGCAGTTCATGGGGTCACAAACAGTCAGACACAGCTGAGCGACTGAACTGAACTGAACATACGTGTAGAAACTTTTAAGAAGGGACATAGCTTGTGACTTTCAAATGATGATAACTGAAATAGATTAATGGGTCACTAGACTAGTTGCCTTAATAAATAAATCATTGAAGTGATTGGCATATATTACAGGAGTAAGAATAGGACCATTGTTTGGGCCCATTATAAATCTGGGCCACCTGGCCCAGCTGGGCCCTGAGCTCTAACTCTAATTGGTATACAGTATAACTGAATAGCATAACAGTACAATGTAACTCTGTACATTATATATGAAAGTTGTTAAGCAAATCCTAAGAGTTTTCATCACAAGTAAAACATTTTTCTCTATTCCTTAATTGTGTTTATATCAGATGATGGGTGTTCACTAAACTTATTGTGGTAATCATTTCATAACGTATGTAAGGCAAATCATTCTTCTGTTTACATTAAACTTATAGAGGGCTGTAGTTCAGTTAATATTGTCATACTGGGAAAACTGGAAAAAAGTAAAGAAAAAATGTCTTTTTTTCTTCTGAAATTAAAATTACACCTGAGTTTCTTTCTCACCTTTAGATTTTGCTTTATCTACTCTCTTCTCTCAACTTTCTCTACTAGCTTTTCTGTTTTGGTTATTAGTGGGTTAACATTTTTCAAAATAAATAAAATCCTTATAATCTGTTATTGTTTAGAGGCAATATAGTCAAGTGGGAGCTTTCCGGGTGGGGCTAGTGGTAACGAACTGGCTGCCAGTGCAGGAGACACCAGAGATGGCATTTTGATCCCTGGGTCAGGGAAGATCCCTGGAGGAGGGCATGGCAACCCACCCCAGTATTCTTACCTGGAGAATACCCATGGAGAGAGGAGCCTGGTGGGTCTATTGTGTTACAAAGCGTTAGACATGACTGAAGTGACTTAGCACACATGCTTAGTCAAGTAGATTAAAAACATGAGCTGTAGAATTATATTGTGTAGGTCCAAATTCCAGCTCAGCTACTTAGCAGCTGGATACATTGGGCAGATTACTTCCCACATCTGCTCTTCAGCTGTTTTCATCTGGAAATCTGGGCCATAATGGTAATACTCTCTTCATAGAGTTGTTGAAGGATTAAGTGAATTAATAGATATGTAACACACTTAGGATATTGCCTGGGCATAGTAAGTGCTGAATAAGTGTTATCTATTATTGTCATCATCCCTCAATTACTCAGCCTGTTTTCTCTCTTTTATTCTTATTTCGTCATCAACAAAAAAGTTGTTCTTTGAAACAATTGCATTGGACTCACTGGCAGAACTATCAGAGGGAAAACCAGTCATCAATGAATTGTTGAAATAAAGGGGAGCGGGTCAGATTATGTAGGACTGTAAGGATTCTGAATTTCCAGCTAGAAGACCTGGGAAGATGCTGCACCATTCTGAGCAGAGGAATGCAATATTCTGATACATTTTTTTAAAGGATTACTCTGATTGCCTGACTGAAAGGCGAAGTGATGATGTTGAGAAGCTATTTCAATAATCCAAGTGAGAGATAAAGTGGCTATGTGGTATCTGAAAAGTGAGATTTGAGGTATATTTTGAGGATAAAGTCAACAGGACTACTGATGAATTGGATGTAGGAGAGAAAAAAGAAGTCAAGGGAGATTTGAAAGTTTTGACCCTTAGCAGTTAGAAGCTTGTGGTTACGCTTTCCAGAGATGGGAAGACTCTAGTTAGAACTGGTTTGCAGGGAAGAAGAGAAGTTTAATTTTGATCACATTGAGTTTTCAATGTCTGTTGCCTGTGTGTTCGCTCAGCGTGTCTGACTCTTCGTGACCCCATGGGCTGTAGCACAGGCTTTCTGCCCATGGAATTATCCAGGCAAGAATACTAGAGTGGATCGACTTTTCTATTCCAGGGAATATTCCTGACTCAGGGTTCAAACTCACATCTCTTGCATCTCCTGCAGTGACAGGCAGATTCTTTACCACTGTGTCACCCGGGAAGCCAGTGGAAATGCTGAATTAATGCAGCTAAATATACAAGTGTAAAGTTTGCCAAGCAGCCTTGGCCTGTGATATAAAATTAGAAATGATCAGGGTAGAAGGTATTTAAAATCTTGAGACTAATGACATCATTAAGGATGTCAGTGAAGGATAAGAAAATAAGAAGGTCAAGAACTGGGGAATTCCAGTGTACGGTGGCTGAGAAGTGAGAATGGAGACACAGATGGAGGGGTTCATGCAGTACAAACATGGTGAAAGCTAAAGGGAGGAAGAGCTCGTAGGGAAGATAGAATGAGTCAAATATGGTTGGCAGGTTGAGCCAGTGAAGTACATCAGAGGAGACCTTAATAGAAACACTTGGGTGGAGTGATGGGAGTGAAACCTAATGAATGGGTTTAGGAGAAAATGAGGCCTGAGGATTTGTATAAAACAAGTACAGATGACTTTGTGGAGGAAGTTCTGCTATTAATAGGAAGGATAGGGCAGTAATTGGAGGAGAAAGTTATATTAATATCAAGAGGGTTTTTTTTTATTTTTTTTAATGTAAAAAAAGATGCTTTACGTAGATGAAATGATCCAGTAAGAGGGAAAAGCTTATGAAGCAGAAAAGAGTGGATAGGTACTAGAATAACATCCTTGAGTAGGCAAGAGAGGATGAAAACTGGTGCAAAAGTAGAAAAGGTTGATCTTAGAAGTTCACTCAAGTTGGAGAAAGTGGTGGGCAGGCAGAGTGTTAGAGTCAGATGCTGGTAGGTAGACAGAAGAGACGGGAGAAGTTCTATTCTGATTGTTGCTATCTTTTGTTGATACAGGAAGCAAAGTTATCAGATAGGAGTGAAAACTGGAACAGAAGTGTGGAATTTCCTAATAGTCCCTCAGTGGGGAGGGAGGAAGAATAGAGATGATCTATCTAGAATGATTGTCCTGCATCACGAAGGGCCCCCGAGGATAGTGACTGCAAATTTAAGTTGATATTAGATTTTCTTTAGCCATGTTTAGCTCTTCTGAGGCCAGACAGAAAAGGGTTTGAAGTTTGGTCTTAATTAGAGTTGAGCTTTTTTGCCAAGTGAGTAAAATAATATGAATATGATTGATATGAAATACAGTGTTCAAGTTATACTCTAGGAAGGGAAAGGTGAGATTCTGGTAAGAGCCAGTGCAGTATAGTTAAACTGAGGTCAGAGTGTGGGATTCTTGGAACTTGGTTTTAGAGGTGCTATAGTTTTTGATAATAAAGATGTTAAAATTGAACAAGCACCAGAATCACATGCTGGGTTTGTTAAACAGAAATTTCTGGGCCCTATCCCACATTTACTGTTTCAGTGTAGATCTGAAGTGAGATCTGAGAATGCTCATTTTTAGCAAGTACCCTGGTGATATTGAAACTGAACTTTGAGAGCCACTGGTGTGTGAGAATGGTAAGTTAATGACTGAGACAGGTGGAAGAATATGACCATCAGAATAAACAAGGTTCAAAACTGTAAGAAAGCAGAATGTTGGAAGAATCATCTATTTGGAGACAGGAAGTGTCAAAGAGAGAGGAACAGTAGGTCCAGGAGCTAATGTCTTTGAGAAATGTGAGGGATAGCTATCATGGGAAGAGGGGCTTGGTGGAAATTTGGCAATGTGAGATTCAAATTTGGATGTTTAAATGAAGGAAGGGGGACTGCAGGACTCCATCGATGGCTATGTACCCTGCACATCTCTAGGGGGTGCTGTTCACATCATGGTTCCTGGGAAAGAGAATAGTCAGCAAAATTTCATTGAGACTTAGCAATACAGTCACTTCTTTAATTCTAACTTCTAGATACATGGGGTGTACACACATTCTAAATTGTTGTTGTTCACTCACTAAGTCATTTACAATTCTTTGCAACCCAGTGGACTGCAATATGCCAGGCTCACCTGATCTTCACTGTGTCCAGGAGTTTGCTCAAACTCAAGTCCATTGAGTTGGTGATGCCATCCAACCATCTCTTTCTCCTCCTGCCTTCAGTCTTTCTCAGCAACAGTCTTTCCTAATGAGTTGGCTCTTTGCATCAAGTGACCAAAGTTTTGGAGCTTAATCTTCAGCATCAGTTCTTTCAATGAATAGTCAGGGTTGATTTCCGTTAGGATTGATTGGTTTGATCTCTTTGCAGTTCAAGGGACTCTAATTATCTCTGCCCTAAAAGGAAAATGCTTTGGCTTGAAAACATTAAAATCATGGGGTATTTAGCTCTCCTCTGAGGTAAGTAATGAAGGAGAAAAATCCATAAATAATTACAACCAGACCCCTACACAGATGCTCCTGTACCCAAATTGGTATTAGTTCTTCTGATGTCTAGAGTTGGGTGTGCTGTGCTGTGCTAAGTCGCTTCAGTCGTGTCGACTCTGTGTGACCCTATGGATTGCAGCCCACCAGGTTCTTCTATCCATGGGATTCTCCAGACAAGAATATTGGAGTGAGTTGCCATGCCCTCCTATAGGACACTTTTGGATAATTGCTATGTAATTTTAAAAGTCTGCCTAATGACTGAGGCAGCAGGGTCATCTCATTTAAATCTACTTCTTCATTGCCTTTTTTCTTTTTACTGATAATCTTCTTTTTTCTCTCCTTTTTTATTGTGTATATATATATATGTATGTATATATATCTTTTGGCAACAAAACAAAGAAACTACTTCACAACGTGAGTTTAAATTGGCTGAATGGGACCAAACCATCCCCAGAATAGTGGTGCAGGACATTTATTTTCAAATGGCCATGAAAACCCATATTAATGTTTAATTACCTTCAGTTCAGTTCAGTTCAGTTCAGTCGCTCAGTCGTGTCCGACTCTTTGCGACCTCGTGAACTGCAGCACGCCGGGCCTCCCTGTCCATCACCAACTCCCCGAGTTCACCCAAACCCATGTCCATTGAGTTGGTGATGCCATCCAGCCATCTCATCCTCTGTTGTCCCCTTCTCCTCCTGCCTCCAATCCCTCCCAGCATCAGGATCTTTTCCAATGAGTCAACTCTTCGCATGAGGTGGCCAAAGTACTGGAGTTTCAGCTTTAGCATCAGTCCTTCCAATGAACACCCAGGACTGATCTCCTTTAGAATGGACTGATTGGAATCCAAGGGACTCTCAAGTCTTCTCCAACACCACAGTTCAAAACCATCAATTCTTTGGCACTCAGCTTTCTTCACAGCCCAACTCTCACATCCATACATGACTACTAGAAAAACCATAACCTTGACTAGACCGACCTTTGCTGGCAAAGTAGTGTCTCTGCTTTTGAATATGCTATCTAGGTTGGTCATAACTTTCCTTCCAAGGAGTAAGCATATTTTAATTTCATGGCTGCAATCACTATCTGCAGTGATTTTGGAGCCCAAAAAATAAAGTCTGACAGCGTTTCCACTGTTTCCCCATATATTTCCCATGAAATGATGAGACCGGATGCCATGATCTTAGTTCTGAATGTTGAGCTTTAAGCCAACTTTTTGACTCTCTTTCACTTTCACCAAGAGGCTTTTTAGTTCTTCTTCACTTTCTGCCATAAAGGTGGTGTCATTTGCATATCTGAGGTTATTGATATTTCTCCCAACAATCTTGATTCCAGCTTGTGTTTCTTCCAGCCCAGCATTTCTCATGATGTTCTCTGCATATAAGTTAAATAAGCAGGGTGACAATATACAGCCTTGATGTACTCCTTTTCCTATTTGGAACCAGTCTGTTGTTCTATGTCCAGTTCTAACTGTTGCTTCCTGATCTGCATATAGGTTTCTCAAGAGGCAGGTCAGGTGGTCTGGTATTCCCATCTCTTTCAGAATTGTCCACAGTTTATTGTGATCCACACAGTCAAAGTCTTAGGCATAGTCAATAAAGCAGAAATAGATGTTTTTCTGGGACTCTCTTCCTTTTTCCATGATCCAGCAGATGTTGGCAATTTGATCTCTGGTTCCTCTGCCTTTTCTAAAACCAGCTTGAACATCAGGAAGTTTACGGTTCATGTATTGCTGAAGCCTGGCTTGGAAAATTTTGAGCATTACTTTAGTAGCGTGTGAGATGAGTGCAATTGTGTGGTAGTTTGAGCATTCTTTGGCGTTGCTTTTCTTTGGGATTGGAATGAAAACTGATCTTTTCCAGTCCTGTGGCCACTGCTGAGTTTTTCAAATTTGTTGGCATACTGAGTGCAGCACTTTCACACCATCATCTTTTAGGATTTGAAATAGCTCAACTGGAATTCCACCACTTCCACTAGCTTTGTTCTTAGTGA
>SJYX01024892.1:425566-466075 GCA_006410675.1 Oreotragus oreotragus
CCCCCATCTTCATTGGCTGCAACTCTCATTCCTAATTTGATACAGAACACTTAGCTTCCTCTCAGCAAAATCTCTGTTAAAAAGAATCTATATCCAGATGCATTTTTGCATATAGCCTCCAAAAAAGCAATGGCATGCTGGAAGTCTCTGGTGTTGTGGAAACTTGTGATTTAGGACACGTGACTGCCATTTCCTTTAGGGGTGTAAGTGGCTCAAGATAGAATGCCACTCTATGCCTGGTATTACATTATGCACCGTCAGAAACACTGACACTGATTTATTATTGTTACTGATCTGTTTTACACCATCTAATGTCTTACATGAAATAGACTCTCAGTTCCAAACATTGTTTCACTAATAAGAAACAACCCAGACATATTAACATAAAGTAATTGTATTCAACATACTTAAATTGTTTCTGACATTTTAGGAAATCCCACTTAAAAATTTCCTTTATTTTTTCTGTTCCCATAGCTTTCCCTTAGAAGTCATATTTTAATAAGACAAGATACCTGGAAATGTGCATCTTAACTTTTATTTCTCTTTGTATAAGAAAATTAAATTTGGCTGAATCTGTAGCAAGTACTTAAACTGTACATTTGAAAATGTGACTTTTCACCCAAGTGGTGGATAATGTTACACTGGTCATAAATGAATGGACACAACCGAGAATTTTATGATCACAAGTTAATTTTTAAATGTTTACTACAGAATTTTGGGCTTCCCTGGTGGCTCAGCTGGTAAAGAATCTGCCTGCAGTGCAGGAGACCTGGGTTCAGTCCCTTGGTTGGGAAGATCCCCTGGTGAAGGGAACAGCTACCCACTCCAGTATCTTGGCCTAGAGAATTCTGCAGACTGTACAGGCCATGGGGTTGCAAAGAGCTGGACACAAATGAGAGACTGAACAGCAACAACAATAATACACTTGGCTAAGGGTGACTGGAAGATAAGTGCTCAAATAATATTCTGGAGTTAATATTGGAAAAAAGTGCAGTGTATGCAGAACCAGAAAATGACCAACACAAAAATGACCACCACAGAAGGGTTCTTGGGAATTCCTGCCAGTGACAATTTAGGAAGAATGATTTAGTGTAGGTGCCTTTGGAGGTACTCAGAGCTTTCTAATACATGCGACTAATATTCCTAGAATTAGTGACTGCAGTCACTCTGGGGAGTACAATTCTGGATCACAGTGGTCTTCTCCATCTGGAATCATGGCCTGAATAGCATGCCACATGGAAAGTCAGCCTCCCTCTTGTCCCTATTCCTTCGCCGCTGCTGTTTCTCTTCCCTTTCTCCTTCAGGCAGGTCCTTTCTTGGTCCTTCCTCATCACCTTTTGTCCCCAGATAACTTATATTGTGGTTTCTACTAGTCCAGTGCAAATTTTAAATGTTTTCAGAATATATACTTTTGAAGCCTGACCTTTCTTAGGGAAAGAATTGCCACTGATTTCAATGGCAAGAAGAGTAGTGAATGAAG
This sequence comes from Oreotragus oreotragus, assembly GCA_006410675.1. Lineage (NCBI taxonomy): Eukaryota > Metazoa > Chordata > Mammalia > Artiodactyla > Bovidae > Oreotragus > Oreotragus oreotragus. The sequence goes on from SJYX01024892.1 coordinate 427,047, forward strand.
AGGCCTCTTTCTAGAGTCAGTGGAAATCTTTTAGCAAGTACATGTATGAAGCTCACATGGAAAGCTGCCCTAATGGGAAAGAAAGAGGATCTTGGTTAAATGTGGTTGGATGAAAGTTTTGGGGGATATTCCCTAGTGGCTTAGATAGTAAAGAATCTGCCTGCAATGCAGGAGACCCTGCTTTGATCCCTGGGTCAGGACAATCCCCTGGAGAAAGAATACAGATCATATTTTAGAAGACTCTGGAAGATTTAACTTTGGAGTCATCCTTCTACATTGGTATCCCTCTAGGAAGAGTGCTGAAATAATACTGTGTTCTCTAGGCTTCTGTTGCAAAAAAGTAAGCTTTGAAGTTTTATTCCCTTAGAGAGTCAGAAACTAATCAATTTTATAAAGAAATATTTTAAAACAGCAAATGTGTATGCAAGTCCCCTGAAAATCTTGTTAAAATGCAGATTCTGTTTGTTGATCGATCTGTGATTCGGTATTCCTAATAGAAATGCAGGAGGTCATGCCGAAGCTGCTGGTTTGAATAGCAACTCTCTAGCAACTGTGCTGATAGAGTAGTCAGAAACCATATGTGGTTATGTAAGTTAAATAAAATTAAATAATAGAGTCCTTTGTCTCACTCGACACATTTAAATAGCCAAGAACCCCCCTTGGCTGTGCTGCAGTTTTGGGCTGCAGCGAAATAGAACACTTCCATCATCTCAGGAATATCTATTGGACGACTTTGTACTGGAAGAGGGACAGTCCAATTCCAGGTTGAATGAAATGCTCTAGATAGGATGTGGTTTCTTGAAATATCAAGGTAGCACCATTTCCCAGAAAAACAGGTCTACGCTTTCAGAAGGTCCAGAACCAAAGGTATAGCATGTCTTAAGAGCTGGTGTAATCTAAGCTATGAGATTTCTCTTGAGATCTTCTTTTCCTGCTTGTACGCAAATGCCCGGCATCCATAGCCACATCCCAGCAAACAGGTGCATCCAGTTTAGCACTTGGTTGCAGTGCTTATCTTTCAGATAAAATACCAATATCTTATCTTGGTACTCTTGATGTATATTCTGAGTAAATAATTAAAAAACTGCAAAGTAGCTCCTTATCCATCTAAAATTCTTATGCAGCAATCATATTGTAGCACAGGTAAAACTAAGAATTCAAAAAGGCTGTTAGTAACCAAACAACAACAGCAAAAAAATACCTAGCAATGAAACAACTGAACACATGTCTATAAAACGCCCTGTGCACGTGGCAATACGTAGATCTCAGTGGTAAGGAAATGACCCAGTCTCTGTCCACAAGGTGGGCTTACGCGGCTCTGACTCTACACAGAGTTGGCGATTGTGTTGCCAGAGCTTATTCATTTTATTTTATTATTTTATTTATTTATTTATATTTTTTTACATGAACTCCCAGACATGAACCCCCCTCCCACCTCCCACCCCACATCATAGAGGAGCAGGGATATACATATCCCAGGTGATGCTTAGCTGCTTCTCATTTGGCTCTGGAGCCCTTTTGCAGCATGTAAATGCCAGTGTCTCATGTGTGGCACTTGGAGACGCCTCCTGAGCACAGGAGGATTTGTGTCACTCAGCCAATCCTGTTCTTTGGATTAGCTACAACATGGACAGGACCTTTGGGGTGATAAGTAAGGGGCACACTTCTCAACGCTTCTCTCTGACGGAGATGCAGTGTGGATTTTTGCGTCACACCATCTCTGGTTCCGTTCCTCCAGAGTCACATGAGTCTTTAGTATTTGTGTCTCCCGAGAGCTGGCATGACAAGTATACATTTGGCCTCAGTGCATGGTTATGTGAGATCACTAGCCCACATGAGCACATGGGGTCAATTCTCTCAAGTTCCTGTAAGGATAAGTGCAGTGCCTTTTGCTTACAGGGTAAGGTTAAGATCCTCAGTGAGATTCTGCCCCATGCTGGGATAAAGGCGCAGTTGAGAGGGCAGTTAGAAATCAACCTGTGCTTTCTCCGCTGAGAGGTTGTTCAGCCATGAGCTGAACAATCTTAAGGATGCACATTGATGACTTGGGTGGAGGCAATAAAGAGCATCTCTCTCCCCCTCCTGAGGTTAGGACCAATGGAGAAATGGACTCTGGAGTCAGACTGATGGTGATAAGAATATCACTTTTAGGATTTTTGATAAGGCTGCTGGACAGTGAGCCTTATGAGTTGTTGAAGGCAGCTTCTGATATGACTAATGACACCCATCTCCTGGTATTCAAGTCCATGGGTAATCCATTCCCTTTGAGTGGGCAATACCTAGTAACTGGCTCTAACAAATAGAATATGGCAATAGTGATGATTATAGGCATACGATCATAGTTACTGTCTGGACAAGGTGCTGTTTACTGATCCTCTACCTTATTGCCCTTACTGGCATTGATATGGCACATTGGAGACACTCAATGACAAGAAATTGGGGGCAGCCTCTGGATAGGAGTCAATAAATCCCTCACTCCAATATATGGCAAGAAACTGATTTTGTCAAAAGTCATGTGAGCTAGGAAGTAAATATTTCTCCAATCGAGACATCAAATGAAGCCTCAGTGGTAGCTGACACCTTGACAACAGCCTTAGGAAAGATGCTGCAGCAGAGGGTCCAGGTAAACCAGGTCAAGATTCCTGACACACAGAAACTGTGAGACAGTAAATTGTTTTAAACTGCTAAGTTTTGGGTAATTTTTCCCCTAAGCAATAGATAACTAATACACCTTTGTTTGCCAAGTGACCTTGCTAATTCTCTGCCCCTAAAGTAGACAGATATATCTACTTACTTTCTGGAAGGACTTAGAGATTACCATACTAAGTGAAATTAACAAGACAGAAAAAGAAAGATACCCTATGATATCACTTATATGTAGAATGTGAGGAAAAACTTATAAATGAATATATTTACAAGACAGAAATAGACTCATGAACATAGAAAAGAAGCATATAGTTAGCCAAGGGGGAGATGGTGGAGTGATAAATTAGGAGGATGGAATTAACATATAAACACTGCTGCTGCTGCTGCTAAGTCGCTTCAGTCGTGTCCAACTCTGTGTGACCCCAGAGACGGCAGCCCACCAGGCTCCCCCATCCCTGGGATTCTCCAGGCAAGAACACTGGAGTGGGCTGCCATTTCCTTCTTCAATGCATGAAAGTGAAAAGTGAAAGTGAAGTTGTATGTATAAAATAGATAATCAACAAGGACATGCTGCATAGCACAGGGAACTCTGCTCAATATTCTGCAATAACCTATAAGGGGAAAGAATCACTATGCTGTACACCTGAAACTAACATGACATTGTAAATCAACTATACTTCAAAAAGCAAAAAAGATCCACTTCTGCCCTCAAGTGACTTGCAGCCTGCAAGGTGGTTATATCTGAAAATAAACCACTAGAACACACTATTGATTCTCTCAAAGCTGGTTCTGAAGTGAAGTTTAATATGTAAAATGTTTATTGGGAAAGGTCCCTGGAATCAACACCTGTTGAAGAGAAGAGATTATGTAGGCTTGGGCAGAAGGAGTTGTTGAGCTAAGAGGGAGAATCTCAGCTGATTGCACAATAAGCTCTGGCACTGAAAGGTCCATTGGAGTTGACTGGATAGGCTGAAAGAGCTTGCCCTTATCTGTCATCGGATCCTTCACTGGATGTGGGCCATCTTGACAGGGCAGTGATCTTGAGAAAGGTTATTCTCTGCACTTGAGGGATTCCCTACAGGACTGACAGCTGAGAGCAGTGTGTCATGAGCCTCCCCCTGAACTTGTGACAAGTCCTTCCCTGATGGGGTAGTTTAGAAGGTAGGATCCTTAAACCCCTCTCTCAAAAGGTAGGGGTAACACTCTACATGACAGCAACCCTCTCCAGTACAGGCATCCTACAAAATCCCCTTTCTCAACACTTGGGCCCATTTTTATCTACTCAGTGTGGGGGAAGTGTTTTAAGAAGCTCAGGGTAGTTTTTTTTTAATTAAAAATTTATTTTGTGATATAGTTGATTTACAATGTTGTGTTTGTTTCAGTTGTACAGCAAAGTGACTCAGTTGTGTGTGTGTGTGTATGTATGTATGGTTGGGTATTTCGTTTGCTTCTGTCTGCTTGGCTGGATTAGCCACACATCCTCTCTGTCATCTTGTGGCTGTGGAAGGGATAAGGTTCCCATTGAACTTTTGTGTATACTTCTGTGTATACTTAGGGCTTTCCAGGTGGCGCTAGTGGTAAAGAACCTACCTGCCAAGGCAGGCGATACAAGAGCTGTGGGTTCATTCCTGGACTGGAAGATCCCCTGGAAGAGGGCATGGCAACCCACTCCAGTATTCTTGCCTGGAGAGTCCCATAGACAGAGGAGCCTGGTAGGCTATGGTCCATAGAGTTGCAAAGAGTCAGACACAAGTGAAGTGACTTAGCATGCATGAATGAGTATGCTGCTGCTGCTAAGTCACTTCAGTTGTGTCCGACTCTATGCGACCCCATAGACAGCAGCCCACCAGGCTCCCCCATCCCTGGGATTCTCCAGGCAAGAACACTGGAGTGGGTTGCCATTTCCTTCTCCAATGAATGAAAGGAAAAGTGAAAGTGAAGTCTTAGGTGCAAAATGGCCTTCAGAGGGAGACCCTAACTGTGAGACTGAAATTCAGGTCACCTGAGTCAGGCTGCCAAGTGGACTGTATCTAGCAGTCAGATATTGGCACTTTTAGGTTAATGAGACACTTTGGCCATAGCACCCATGGACTGGGTCACTGCTCTGACCTGGGTAAGGAGTGAGAGCAGAGCACATGCGGGGATGGAAGCAGGGACCAGGAAGCTGTGGAGAAGAGCAGTGATGAGGTCCCAGCAGAGCAGAGGAAGCTCAAGAGAAGGAACTCCGGTTCCTGAGGGAGGACTTTGGAGATCACTCTGACAGAATTCAGATCAGTTCAGTTCAGTCGCTCAGTCATGTTCGAATCGCAGCACGCCAGACCTCCCTGTCCATCACCAACTCCCGGAGTTCACTGATTTATGTCCATCGAGTCCATGATGCCATCCAGCCATCTCATCCTCGGTTGTCCCCTTCTCCTCCCGCCCCCAGTCCCTCCCAGCATCAGAGTCTTTTCCAATGAGTCAACTCTTCGCATGAGGTGGCCAAAGTCCTGGAGTTTCAGCTTTAGCATCATTCCTTCCAAAGAAATCCCAGGGTTGATCTCCTTCAGAATGGACTGGTTGGATCTCCTTGCAATCCAAGGGATTCTCAAGAGTCTTTTCCAACACCACAGTTCAAAAGCATCAATTCTTCAGCGCTCAGCCTTCTTCACAGTCCAACTCTCACATCCATATATGACCACTGTAAAAACCATAACCTTGACTTAGACGTACCTTAGTCGGCAAAGTAATGTCTCTGCTTTTGAATATGCTATCTAGGTTGGTCATAACTTTCTTCCAAGGAATAAGCATCTTTTAATTTCATGGCTGCAGTCACCATCTGCCCTTAAATCTATTTCTCACTTCCACTTATAATCATAAGGGATTTGATTTAGGTCATACCTGAATGGTCTAGTGGTTTTCCCTACTTTCTTTAATTTAAGTCTGAATTTGGTAATAAGGAGTTCATGATCTGAGCCACAGTCAGCTCCTGGTCTTGTTTTTGTTGACTGTATAGAGCTTCTCCATCTTTGGCTGCATAGAATATAATCAATCTGATTTCGGTGTTGACCATCTGGTGATGTCCATGTGTAGAGTCTTCTCTTGTGTTGCTGGAAGAGGGTGTTTGCTATGACCAGTGCATTTTCTTAGCAAAACTCTAGTCTTTGCCCTGCTTCATTTTGCATTCCAAGGCCAAATTTGCCTGTTACTCCAGGTGTTTCTTGACTTCCTACTTTTGCATTCCAGTCCCCTATAATGAAAAGGACATCTTTTTTGGGTGTTAGTTCTAAAAGGTCTTGTAGGTCTTCATAAAACCGTTCAACTTCAGCTTCTTCAGCATTACTGGTTGGGGCATAGACTTGGATAACTGTGATATTGAATGGTTTGCCTTGGAAACGAACAGAGATCATTCTGTCGTTTTTGAGATTGCATCCAAGTACTGCATTTCGGACTCTTTTGTTGACCATGATGGCTACTCCATTTCTTCTGAGGGATTCCTGCCCGCAGTAGTAGATATAATGGTCATCTGAGTTAAATTCACCCATTCCAGTCCATTTTAGTTCGCTGATTCCTAGAATGTCGACGTTCACCCTTGCCATCTCTTGTTTGACCACTTCCAATTTGCCTTGATTCATGGACCTGACATTCCAGGTTCCTATGCAATATTGTTCTTTACAGCATCGGATCTTGCTTCTATCACCAGTCACATGCACAACTGGGTATTGTTTTTACTTTGGCTCCATCCCTTCATTCTTTCTGGAGTTATTTCTCCACTGATCTCCAGTAGCATATTGGGAACCTAACGACATGGGGAGATTCTCTTTTGATATCCTATCATTTTGCCTTTTCATACTGTTCATGGGGTTCTCAAGGCAAGAATACTGAAGTGGTTTGCCATTCCCTTCTCCAGTGGACCACTTTCTGTCAGACCTCTCCACCATGACCTGCCCATCTTGGGTTGCCCCGCAGTCACGGCTTGGTTTCATTGAGTTAGACAAGGCTGTGGTCCTAGTGTGATTAGATTGACTAGTTTTCTGTGAGTATGGTTTCAGTGTGTCTGCCCTCTGATGCCCTCTTGCAACACCTACCATCTTACTTGGGTTTCTCTTACCTTGGGTGTGGGGTATCTCTTCACGGCTGCTCCAGCAAAGTGCAGCCACTGCTCCTTACCTTGGATGAGGGGTATCTCCTCACCGCCGCCCTTCCTACCTTCAACGTGGGATGGCTCCTTAGAAGACTGATTAGATACATGTCAGTCAGTTAGTCAGTTCAGTCACTCAGTCATGTCCAACTCTTTGTTGGACTGTAGCACACCAGGCTTCCCTGTCCATCACCAACTCCCAGAGCTTGCTCAAACTCATGTCTATCAAGTTGATGATGACATCCAACCATCTCATGCTCTGTCATCCCCTTCTCTTCCTGCCCTCACTCTTTCCCAGCATCAGGGACTTTTCCAATGAGTCAGTTTTCGCATCAGGTAGCCAAAGTATTGGAGTTTCAGCTTCAGCATCAGTCCTTCCAATCAATATTTAGGACTGATTTCCTTTAGAATTTACTGGTTCGATCTCCATCTCCTTGCAGTTCAAGGGACTCTCAAGACACCACAGTTCAAAGCATCAATTCTTTAGCACTCAGCTTTTTCTTATACTCCAAATCTCACATACATACATGACTACTGGAGAAACCATAGCTTTGACTGGATGAACCTTTGTGGGCAAAGTAATGTCTCTGTTTTGTGATATGCTATTTAGGTTGGTCAGAGCTTTTCTTCCAAGGAGCAAGCATCTTTTAATTTCACAGCTGCAGTCACCATATGCATTGATTTTGGAGCGCAAGAAAACAAAGTCTGTTACTGTTTCCATTGTTTCCTCATTTATTTGCCATGAAATGATGGAACCGGATGCCATGATCTTAGTTTTCTGAATGTTCAATTTTAAGCCAGCTCTTTCACTCTCCTCTTTCGCTTTCATCAAGAGACTCTTTAGTACTTCTTTGCTTTCTGCCGTATAGGTGGTCTCATCTGCGTATCTGAGATTGTTGATGTTTCTCCTGGCAATCTTGATTCTAGCCTGTGCTTCATCCAGCCCAGCATTTCTCATGATGTACTCTGCATATAAGTTAAATAAACAGGGTGACAATATACAGCCTTGACCTACTTCTTTCCTGATTTGGAACCAGTCCATTGTTCCATGTCCAGTTCTAATTTTTGCTTCTTGACCTGCATACAGATTTCTCAGGAGGCAGGTCAGGTGGTCTAGCATTCCCATCTCTTTAAGAATTTTCCACAGTTTTTTGGATCCACACAGTCAAAGGCTTTGGTGTAGTCAGTAAAGCAGAAGTAGACATTTTTCTGGAACTCTCTTGTTTTTTTGATGACCCAGCGGATGTTGGCAATATGATCTCTGGTTCCTCTGCCTTTTCTAAATCCAGCTTGATCATCTGGAAATTCTCAGTTCACGCACAATTGAAGCCTGGCTTGGAGAATTTTGAGCATTATTTTTCTAGTGTGTGAGATGAGTGAAATTGTGCAGTATTTTGAACATTCTTTGACATTGCCTTTCTTTGGAATTGGAATGAAAACTGACCTTTTCCAGTCCTGTGGCCACTGCTGAGTTTTCCAAATTTGTTAGCATATCGAGTGCAGCACTTTCACAGCATCATCTTTCAGGATATGAAATAGCTCAACTGGAAATCCATCACCTCCACTAGCTTTGTTCATATTGATGCTTCCTAAGGCCCACTTGACTTCACATTCCAGGATGTCTGGCTCTAGGTGAGAGATCCATCATGATTATCTGAAGATCATTTTTGTACAGTTCTTCTGTGTATTCTTGCCACCTCTTCTTAATATCTTCTGCTTCTGTTAGGTCCATACAATTTCTGTCCTTTATTGAGCCCATCTTTGCATGAAATGTTCCCTTGGTATCTCTAATTTTCTTGACGAGATCTCCAGTCTTTCCCATTCCATTGTTTTCCTCTATTTCTTTGCACTTATCACTGAGGAAGGCTTTCTTATCTCTCTTTGCTATTCTTTGGAACTCTGCATTCAAATGGGTATATCTTTCCTTTTCTCCTTTGCCTTTAGCTTCTCTTCTTTCCTCAGCTATTTGTAAGGGCTCCTCAGACAGCCATTTTGCTTTTTTGCATTTCTTTTTCTTGAAGATGGTCTCATTCCCTGTCTCCTGTACAAATTTTGCAATAAGGAGTTATAATCTGAGCCACAGTCATCTCCCACTCTTGTTTTTGCTGACTGTATATGGCTTCTCCATCTTTAGCTGCAAAGAATATAATCAATCTGATTTCAGTATTGACCATCTGGTGATGCCCATGTGTAGAGCCATCCCTTGTGTTGTTAGAAGAGAGTGTTTGCTATGACCAGTGCATTCTCTTGGCAAAACTATGTTAACCTTTTCCTTGCTTCAGTATTTCAAGGCCAAACTTGCCTGTTACTACAGGTATATTTTGACTTCCTACTTTTGCCTTCCAGCTCCCTATGATGAAAAGGACATAAGGACATTCCAGTCACAGTTGATAATATTAATGTCAATCATTTTGCCTTATCTGGTGGCTCAAATGGTGAAGAATTTGTCTCCAATGTGTGAGACCTGGGTTCAATCCCTGGGTTGGGAAGATTCCCTGGGGAAGGTACTGGCAACCCATTCCAGTGTTCTTGCCTAGAGAATCCCATGGACAGAGGAGCCTGTCGAGTTACAGTCCATGGAGTTGAAAAGAGTCTGGCTGGACTTAGGCACTAACACATACACTTCTGTGTGCTGGACCCTGGCACACTCTTCTTAATTCATCTCATGATGCTTGTCAACAATACTCCTATCCTGTATGTAATTATTACGCCACTCTATAGATGGAAAAAAGAAAAGTGTAACCAAAACTGGAATGACTGTGGTCTGACTTCAAAGGTCGTGCTTTCTTCTTAAAACCGATTCAAGGCCTCACTCAAGATGGCATGAGTTTTCTACCAGTGCTGTCCCTGGGCTGCTGCATCTCTGCTGATAATGTGTATTCCCCATTGGGAAGTTGCTGTTGCTTAAGTCTTTGGGACCCCATGAACTGTAGCCTACCAGGCTCCTCTGTTTGTGGGATTCCCTAGGCAAGAGTACTGGAGAAGGTTGCCAGGGGATGTTCCCTACCCAGGGATTGAACCCAAATCTCTGGCATCTTCTGCTTTGGCAGGTGGATTCTTTACCACTGAGCCACCAGGGGAGCTCCATTCCCCCGTTACTGGGAGCCAAAGTGTTAAGGGTGAGGCAGCTGATTCTGCAGGTAGTCCATGCCAGAAATTGGTGGTATGGAATGTTGATGTGTTGAGAAAAAAAGATGTCCTAATTGCCAGGATTTTTTGCATAGAAACAAAACTTTCATTCACATCCTGCTGAATTTTGCAGGACATAATTTGATGTGGGACCAAATATTACAGTTTCTTCACTCAACAGGAGCTTGTATAGACACTGATAAAGTTTTTTTTTCTTGTTGCTGTTGTTAAGAATTATAGATTTGTTCAAATGTTCAACTTTGATTTAGTAGTTCCTACAGATTAGGTGTCCACTGTTCAGTTTATAGTATAATATGTTACATTTGAATAGCAAGCTGTGATTTACCAACAGCTCCCTCACATGGAATCCCACTTGATTTTCCAATAATGTAAGACTGAGTGACTCAGAAGGCTGAGTGAGCTGTCAAATATCACCCAGCTACTAAGTTTCATACTTGGCACTTCCAATTTCAAGTTCAGAACTTTGAAACATTTTTTTTCTTCACCACATTTAGAAATTTTGTTGACCAAATGGTAATCAAAAGCACATGATGTTAATTTCATTTTTCTTATTTGCTATGTATCAACATATAGAAAAATTATTTTAATGTTAAAAGTAGAGTTTGAGTGGATTGAATGAAAGAGATTTTCTTTTCTTGACCTAGAAAAACAAAACAAAACAGGGAACAGGAGACAGATTCATTTTTTATAGTGGCCTGGTACTGATGACATCCAGTTAACCCAAGGATTTGCATAGAGTTTGCATTGTTTTTGTGAAATGCTGTGAACGGCTATGCCATTGAATTGAGTAATGACCTTAGAATCTGGACTTTGAAATAAAGACAAACAGATAAGTCTTGGTGATATACAAAGGCTGGCCTCTTTTGCCTTAGATTTGCAGACAGGGATTTCTGTGTCATTCAGTGATTAAGAGTGCCAAATGTAGCCAGGAACTGTTTCAGCAATCATAGATGTTGTTTTTCCAATTGGGCCAATCTGCCAGACTGGCAGACAGAAAACTAACAGAAATATTAAATATAGTCAGCTTCTATAGTTGAATCTTGTTTTTCCCTCTCTCTCTGCTGGAAGCCACGATAAAATAGTAGCCTGTGTGGAGGTCATTAAAAGCATACACAGATACACACACCATCTTGTGTATTCAAACCATTAAATTAGGTCTTTGTGGACTATATAGCCGAGTGCCAGAACAGTTGTTGCAGATGCACAGTGACTGAGGCAGTCCTTCATTCACGACGTTCTACCCAGATTCTTTCTCCTGGCTCTGAGTCACGCAGTGAAGGATTCCATTCTCTGTTGACCCACACACCTTGGGGAATCATTTCAGAGGAAGCGCCGTGCCTGAATTTCCACATTCACACTCTTGAGGTCTCGTAAATTTGATGGATGTGTCTTGGAGAACTTGATAGAGAAGTTGGTTTTATTTCCAGGATTTGTTTCCGTGCACGGCCAACAAAGATGCATAATTATGTGTAATTCTTTTCCTGGCCACAAATGTAACAGAAGTGAGCTCAGTTAGTCTCTGTGACCACAATTTATGTAGAGCAAAATCCCTCCCCTCAGATTCAGAGAAGCAATGACGCAATGACATTGCAACATACACATGTGGCTTTCCCAGACACCCCTGGGATACAAAAGGGCCTTATGCAGCTTGCGTGGCACCTGGATCCTCCTTTTCTATGAATATCCTTCGACTACTTTCTTAACTTTCTTACGAAATATATTCCTATCTCTTTTGCTGTGTATCTAAGGAAGAAAAGATTTTAACAATATGAAGTAAAGAGAACTCTTGTTTTGTGGAACTGATTGATATTCCCTTAGAAAAATATCTTCTAAATGATTTTGTCTCATAGGTAGAAAGCATATAGAGAGTAATGGGCCCCATCATAGCTAATTTGAATAACTTTTTTCACCTCCTCTTTCTTTTCCACTAGCAAATCTGGCAAATGAGAGGATGGTATATTTGAAAATCTGTTTTCTCTACACAGGGCTTGAGAAATAGTACTCACTAATACTAAAAGTGGCATTTAATGTATGTTTTTCTATAATGACTGGAAATTAGGAGTTTTTCCCTCTGTTTAAAGAGTTTGGATTATCTGACCCTTTGATCAAAGCTATGAGTGAATTTCAGGAGCAGTAAACAATGACATCTTCCACCTAGAACTCTTTGTTTCTTGCCAGGCTTAGGAGTGAGAATCTGAATTGAAAAATAAATCCTCCATCTCCCCGTTCTTGCCTGAGAGGTGGAGAACAAGAAGAAGAGGTTAGAAAAATTTTATTTCTCAAGCAATCCACACCCCAGAATAAAGAGGATAATTACATGTTAGCAGTGTTTGTTAACTAGTTTGGTCTGACTTCTAAACATAGGCTTTTCACCATTATATATATATATATATATTTATGGCAACCCACTCCAGTATTCTGGTCTGTGAAATCCCATAGGCAGAGGAGCCTGATGAGCCACAGGCCATAGTCTATGGGGTCCAAAAGGATTTGGACATGATTTAGCAACTAAAACAACAATATGGCAATATATATGTATACATATGTATATGGCAAAGCATTCCTTATACCCAAAGGGGAGTTTATGGCCTAGTCACACTACACACATGGGAAAACACCATTGCAGCCCCTCTTTTCAATATGGGATATTCCCTTTGCATAGAAGACCTCCTTCTGCCCTGCATATATATGCTTGGTTGATGGAATCCCACTACTGGGCATATACCCTGAGAAAACCATAATTCAAAAAGACGCCTGAACCCCAGTATTCATTCCAGTACTATTTACAATAGCTAGGGTTTCGAAACATCTCCAGTGACCATTAACAGATGAATATATAAGAAAGATGTGGTACATATATGTTTGTAAAATGGAATATTACTCACCATTTGGTATCTTTTAGAAGTTCCTGACTATTAGTTTTCTATGGAAGCTTAATGAATTATCACAGTTTTGTAGCTTAAGACAACATAAATTTGTTTTAATTTTGTAGACCAGAAGTCTGATGTGGGTCTTACTAGGTGAAAATGAAGGTGTTGGCAGACAGGCCTGGGTTTCTTTTTGGAGGTTGTAGGGCAAATTGTTTCCTTGCTTTATCCGGCTGTTGACATTTTTTGCCTCATGGCTGTCTTCCATTTTCAAAGTAATAGCGTTGGTTCCTTATCACCGCCACCTCAGCTCCCATCATTGCATTTCTGTCCCTGACTTTGACTTTTCTTCTGCCTTCTTCTTCCACTTCTAAAAATCCCTTGTGATTACACTGGACCTGGCTCAGAGTCTAAAGATTCTGCCTCCAGTGGAGGAAACCCAAGTTTGATCCTCGGGTCAGGAGGATCCCCTGGAGAAGGGAATGGTTATCCACTCCATATTCTCATCTGGAGAATTCCATGGACAGAGAAACCTGGCAGCTACAGTCCATGGGATCATAAAGAATCAGACATGACTAAGCAAACAGCTCTTTTACTTCCAGTTCTTCCAGATAATCCAGGATAATCTCAAGGTTAGCTGATTAGCAAACCTAATCCCATCTGCAACCTTCATTTTTGTCCTTGTCACCTAACATGACATATTCATAAATACTGAAGATTAGGTTGGCTCAGCTGGAAAAGAATTTGCCTGCAATGCAGTAGACCTGGGTTTGATTTCTGGGTTGGGAAGATTCCCCTGGAGAAGGGAAAGGCTACCCACTCCAGTATTCTGACCTGGAGAATTCCATGGACTGTATAGTCCACGGGGTTGCAAAGATTTGGACACAACTGAGTGACCTTCACTTTCACTTCAGGTTATGCACATAATTGGTGGGGGCCATTATTCTGGTCTTTCCCTTGCTGATTTCCCTTAACATTGACCAGAGAGTGGTAAATAAGAGTTGCTAATGCAGAAGAGGGTGCTTTAATAGGAGAAACAAAGACAACTTCTTACAGAGCACATGATGGATAATTTCTCATCAGCACTTCATAGGGAATTGGGAGTACAGGGAGTCACTCTCTCATGTTTTTATGTCCGCAGCAGCTAAAACAGAGTTGTGATAAAGAATAAAATCTCAAACACCGTTCCTTGAATAGGGAGATTGTCATGATCAGGAAAAGATTTTGGCCACAGAAATGTGAGTCATTGTATTAAAAAACTCTCCCTTGGGCTTCCCTGTTGGCTCAGTGGTAAAGAATTCTTCTGCCAGTGTGGGAGACAGGGGTTTGTTTCCTGGTCCGGGAAGATCCCACATATCCAGGGGCAACTTAGCCCAAGCGCCACAACTATCAAGCCTGTGCTGTAGACCTGGGAGCTGCAACTACTGAAACCTACTTTCCTAAAGCCTATGCTCTGCCATGTGAGGAGCTCCACAATGAGAAAGCCGTGCACTGCAGCTAGAAAGCAGCTCCTACTCACCACAACTAGAGAAAACCTGTGCAGCAGCAAAGACCGAGCACAGCCAAAAATTAAATAAAAATTAAGTTAGTTTTGAAAAAGCCCTCCCTTTAAGCTGACAGGTTATTATTATTTTTTAATAAAAAAAAAATCTTTTGCCTTCTAGATGAAAATGTTCCTCAAATTTCTAATTACCTAGAAGTAGTTTTCTCCAGGATCTTTTGGAAATGAAATGAAGGATATGGAGAGGCAGAAAAAAGCAGCCAAAAAGGGAAAAAAGAAGCTTAGGGGGAGTGTTATGTTTGTTTGGAATCTTTTTAAAGCTGTCAGCAGTATTTGGGGCAGTTTGGGGACACAGAGGGAGGCTACTAAGTCCTGTGTCTACCAAGGCAGAATGAGAGATGTTTTGTCTCACTGACCAAAGTTGTTTGGAAGCCAATCTTTCTTCTCCAAAAAAAAAAAAAAAAAAAAAAAATCCTCCTTTTTCTTTAATCTGAAAGACAAGAGTAAAAATAAAGGAGGACAGTGGAAATACAGCCTGGGGGGCATCAGAGGTAATAACATTCTTAAAGAAATCCTTAACAGTATGAAAGTATGGCTGCGAGTATGGTAGACTTAAGTGAGAACTTTGCAGAAAAGATGCAACGAGTGTTACATATTCATCTGCAACCTGTATGTTTCTATAAAAACAACAACAAAAAAAGCAGCTCTTTAAGCTACAGCTCTGGGAGTCACAGAATGTTGAAAGGTCAATGATTTCAGAGAGCCAGACAAATTTTAAAAGAAACACTGTATCTGAACTGATCATCTGCTGGTTGCCAACCAAGCCTTTTTTGCCCCAGAATAGATATTTTGTCTTGGTTTTTGTTCCACGGGGTCGGGTGGCATGAGTTTGGTCCCTGCATTTCCTAATTACCTTCCAAGTGACCTCAAGCACTGTATTTAGCATCTATATATCTTCCGTGTAAAATAGGAATAAAAACACACCCTCTCTTACTCTGCAGTGTGGAGATGAATGTGAGATGGTGCATACCAAACACTTAGCGCACCTCAGGACACATCGTTGGGATCGCTGTGAGCTGCAATTCTATCATATTACTATTTTTATGGTTAGTTGAACTCGTTAACTAGAGAGGCACACCTTTAGCAGTAGCTGGAGGTCTTCCCTGGTAGCTCAGGGGAAAAGAATCCACCTGCAATGCAGGAGGCAAGAGTTCGCTAACTGGGTAGGGACTATTCCCTGGAAAAGGAAATGGCAACCCACTCCAGTATTCTTGCCTGGAGAATTTCATGGACACAGGAGCCCTGGCAGGCTACAGTCTGCGGGGTTGCCAAAGAGTCAGACATGACTGAGCAACTAAACAACATCAGTAGCTGGAGTACTCTTGCCTGATCTTGTCCTGTGTGAGTGCTCAGCCATGTCTGACTCTTTGCAGCCCTATGGACCATAGCCCGCCCTGCTTTCCTCTCCATGAGATCTCCCAGGCAAGAATACTGGAGTGGGTTGCCATTTCTTCCTCCAGGAGATCTACCCAACCCAGAGGAACTTCCTGACTCAAGGGTTGAAAGTGGGGCTCCAGTATCTCCTGCATTGCAGGTGGATTCTTTTGCCCCTGAGCCACCAGGGAAGCCTTACCTAAGAGTTAACTTGCAGATGGAAACAAGCTCCTCTTTCCACTAGCCAGGAGACTGACTTCAAAGCTGAGGCTCTTTACACCCTACAATTTGAGTTTGTACTACTTTTGGTTCGACGGTGAAATTGTGATATGCTAGTTTAACTCATTCAGCCTTACTTTCTCTATTTTCCCCTGCAGCCAGTTTGGCATTAGCTACATCTTAAAGCTGGTTTCACACTCCACTGTATCAAAGGTTAGAGGTCAATTTGAAACATGACAGGAGTAGACAGTGATAACGTTTGTCACCTCGACTCCCCTTTCTTACAGTGTGAAGCATTTTAGAAACACTAATCTCAGAGGGGTTCTCAGATTATTTCTGTTTTGAATTAGTCCCTCCAGTCTGGGTGGTAAAATGCAAGCAGGGAGTTTAAATGAACTTATTCAAGTTCAGAAACAGAGCACTTTGTGAAACTGATATTCATAGTTAGAACTTAATTCTTCACTCCTTTTCTGTCATCCCCCTCTCTTTTGGCCTTCTCTGGACATTCTCTGACATTTATAAATCATCTACTGATATATCTAGAAAGAAACATCATTTAAGTACAATATTTGTCTATGTTCTTCCTCTTTTTGCTGGGTGGAGATTTTGTTTACTGGACAGAGTGCACCAAGAGGCAAAGAAGGGAAAAGTCTTGTCCAGGTTTGTCTATAAAGTTATGAAAATGAAGGGAGGTGCAAAGATTTTTTTGGTAACCAGTCAACAGTGGTCCAAGAGAGAGACTTTACATGCTTGGTTTTGGAGGGGGATGAGTTCACAACTGATGTTGAATACTCATTTTTATTTTTTAAAGTAATGTTTTCAACAGACTCTCTCTCCCCAAATGCAGGAAGCTTCTAGGGCTGACATCTTTCTAAGATGGAATAGGAAGACAAGAAGGAGGAGGAGAGGGATAAGAAGAGGAAGAAAAAATATAATTTTTCCCCTAAATACTTGTTGAAGAAAAACACATCTCCTGTCAAAACTGAAAATCACAATGCTTATTCTTTCCATCATCATTTTTTTCCTAGGATAAGAAAACACATTAGCAATTTGAATACAACTTTAATCTATGCATCTGAATGACAGATAAACATGATAACGAGGGTGGCTTGCTTTGACCAGGGTATCTCCAGTACTGGTGGTGTAGTCTAATCAAAAGGGATATCTTTTTCATCAATGTCCCTGAACTGCAGTGTTTCACCGAGCTTTTGAATTTGACACAAAAGGAATTGTCCTATTACTGGTGAATTGTTTTTTTTTTTCTTCTTCTTCTTTTTTTTTTTTTTTTACTAATTCTCAAATTATTGACCCATCATTAAAGCTAGACATCTCTTGTTTACTTGTCTTAACAGTTTCTTAGTTGATAAAATTTATTGCACATTGTCTATCAGGGGCTCTGAATTTCTGTCCAGTCACTTAGTGGGAAGTAGATTTCCACTTCTTTGCTATTTTAGTTTTTATGAATAAGGCCAGTTTATGAAGCTAACAAATGCCTTTTTTTTTAACATTCTGGATAATGTGCCCTCATTTCATTATGTGGCTGTTTCTATTCAGTATTGGTTAGATTTACAGACAAAGCGAAGTAGGATTTTATGTCCTTCACTTCCTGGCTCATGGAGGAGCTCCACCAACCCTCAATTCACAGCTAATGCTAGAACATATATTACTGTACAGTCTAAGCTTTCAGTCACATTTCTGGCAAATTTCGTATCATGACTTACTAAGGATCCAGTGGGAATGGTGAATCTAGGGTGTTTCACAGTGTCTTCAGAGTCCCACCTGGGTGTGAAGTTGCAGAATACACAATACTCCCCTCAGTGACTCTAGCAATATGCTCATGGAAGTCTCAAGTGTCCCTTTAATAAAATCATTAGACTGCAGTTCCTGTCTGGATATTCCACTTTGAGAAATAGAAAGTCAGTGCCCAGTAGACTTCTAGATATTTCCTTCTATGGTTAGTTTTGATATCTCCAGGCAATTAGAACTAATAAATCTGTGCAGACATGACATTCAGCATCCTTTTCCTTTTCAGATCCTCAAAGATATCATGAAGAACCTCAAGCTTAATCCTCCTCTTTGAGCTGCACTGATTATTTCTGAAAATAAAAATAAATTGGTATAAGATGTATTTTAATGGATATAAGATGAAATTTAAGATGTACTTAAAGTCATCTGGAGAATCATTCTAAATGGAAAAGAATGTTCTATGAGGTCAAATGGAAATCCTTCATAGCTTTCTTTGACAATGTCTTATAGCATTGAAAATGGCTTGGCTTTCAGCAAGCAGACTCAACATTGCCAGTCTAGACCCTGCTGACATAGTTTTCGAGGGTTTAAATTCTTCCAGCTCATACGTATTCTATTTTGTGACTTTCTCCTTATTCTAAGAGGGGAATAGGACTTTGAAGAAACATCTTTAAGCAGCAACTCTTTAATAGCAGTCTCCAGATCCACTACCTAAGATGATTATCTGTGAAAATTATTTAAATAGTCTAAGTTTACCTAACTTTTTGCTGAAATAACACATACTTCCACCCACTATGTTCTTGATCTTATTTATAATTCTGCAAAATGAAGCATCTTTTACCAAGCCACTCTCTCCAGCAGAAACTTTGAGGGCCAGATACCAGTTTAGAGCTTTTTGTTCTTCAAATTGTCTTGAGCCCCTGTCTAATTTGCAGTGGTTGGCAGGGAGGGGCAGTCTAATATCACTTCCTAGTAAGAATGATTACTTTCTCTCTCTCTCTCTCTTAAATGAAGATGAAATGTAAAAAGTCTCTGACATTCTTTTGTTGCTTACCAGGCAGCAGTGGAGGCATGATCCTTCCTGATGGGTGACTTGCTTTAGGAAGACTTCAAACAGTGGGGACTCCCTATGCAACGACTGTCTATTCTGTGTCTGAGTAGCTCTCTTCCAGAGCCATGCCCATCCCCAGTGACACCCTGGATGGCTGCAATCTACAAGTGCCTCAGGGAACATTTCTTGAACTGCATCTAATGTGAAAGACCAGGTTTTAGTCTTTATTTCCAAAGAAAGAAAAGATGCACAAACACAAGTCTGATCAGGAAAAGTGAGTCACTAAAAAGTTCTTACTTATTTATTCATGTTCAGTCAAAAAAATTTTTTTAAATTTTTAACCTTTCTCTTTTATACTGGACTACAGTTGACTAGAGCTTTCCTGGTAGCTCAGCGGTAGAGGATCCGCCTGTAATGCGGGAGATGCCGGTTCCATCCTGGGTCGGTAAGGTCCCCTGCAGGAGGGAGTATAGACCCACTCCAGTATTCTTGACTGGAGAATCCTGTGGACTGAGGCAGGTTACAGACCACAGAATCGCAAACAGCTGGGCATGACTGAAGCAACTGAGCACAGGACAGCACAGCACAGCTGATTAACCGTACTGTGTTAACTTCCGGTACACAGCAAAGTGATTCAGCTGTACATACACATGTAGCTATTACTTCTCAAACACTTTTCTCAATTAGCTTGTTACAGAATATTGAGCAGAGATCCCTGTGCTATATAGTAGGTCCCTTTTGGTTATCCATTTTAAATATAGCAGTGTGTAACATGCCAATCCCAAAGTAGGTGTTAGTCACTTAATCATGTCCAGCTCTTTGTGACCCCATGGGCTATAGCCTGCCAGGCTCCTCTGTCCATGGGATTCTCCAGGTAAGAATACTGAAGTGGGTTGCCATTTCCTCCTCCAGGGGATCTTCCCCACCCAAGGATCAAACCATGGTCTCTTCCATTGTAGGCAGATTCTTTACTGTGTGAACCACCAGGGAAGCCTTCCTTAAACTATCCTCGCCCCACCCCCCACCTCTTCCTGTAGTGACCATAAGCTCATTTTCTGCTTTGTAAATGAGTTCGTTTGTATCACTTTTTTTTTTTAGCTTCCGTATATAAGCAATATCATATGATATTTCTCCTTCTCTGCCTGACTTAATTCACTCAGGATGACAATCTCTAGGTCCAGTCTTGTTGCTGCAAACGGTATTATCTCTTTCTTCTTAATGGTTGAGTAATAGTCCATTGTGTATATATATACACCGCATCCTCTTTATCCACTCTTCTGTGATGAATGTCTCCATGTCTTGGCTATTGTAAATAGCACTACAATGGACATTGGAGAGCATGTATCCTTTTCGATTATGTTGTTCGCTGGATATATGTCCAGGAGTGAGGTTGTGGGATCATATGGTAGCTCCATTTTTTGTTTCTTAAGGAACCTCTATATTGTTCTCCATAGTGGCTTCCCCAATTTGCGTTCCCATCAACAATGTAAACGGGTTCCCTTCTCTCTACACTCTCTCTACCATTTATTGTTTGTGGACTTTTTTTTGATGAAACCTGTCCTGGTGGCTCAGAGGATAAAGCATCTGTCTGCAGTGGTTTGATCCCTGGGTTGGGAAAATCCCCTGGAGAAGGAAATGGCAACCCACTCCAGTATTCTTTCCTGGAGAATCCCATGGACAGAGGAGCCTGGTGGGCTACAGTCCAGGGGGTCGCAAAGAGTCGGACATGACTGAGCGACTTCACTTCACATTCTGATTGCTGTGAAGTGATATCTCATTGTAGTTTTGACTTGTATTTCCCTAATAATTAGATGTTGAATCTCTTTTCATGTGCCTCTAGGCTATCTGTATGTTTTCTTTGCAGAGGTCAATCTTCTGCCTATTTTTTGATTGGGTTATTTGTTTTGATGATATTAAGCTGCATGAGCTGTTTGTAAACTTTAGAGACCAATCCCTTGTTGGTTGCATGATCTGCAAATATTTTCTGCCATTCTGTGGGCTGTCATTTTGTTTATGGCTTCCTTTGCTATAGATAAGCTTTTGCATTTAATTAAGTCCCATTTGTCTATTTTTGTTTTGATTTCCATTACTCTGGGAGATAGACAGAATAAGATAATGTTAGGATTTATATAATGGAGGAAACATAGCTAGAGAGTTTTAAAATACTTTCTTTCAATTTCTATACTTCTGTCACTATGGACAGGTAATAGCAGTTGAAAGGCCAGCATTAGTGCATGAATAAACTTTGAATAGCACTGACCTAGGTCCCATGGACGGAGGAGCCTGGTAGGCTGCAGTCCATGGGGGTCACTGAGTCAGACACGACTGAGCAGCTTCACTTTCACTTTTCACTTTCATGCATTGGAGAAGGAAATGGCAACCCACTCCAGTGTCCTTGCCTGGAGAATCCCAGGGATGGCGGAGCCCGGTGGGCTGCCTGCCGTCTGGGGTCGCACAGAGTCGGACACGACTGAAGTCACTTAGCAGCAGCAGCAGCAGGTCCCTTGGTAGAAGGTCATCTTAGTTCTACTCTCTGGACCAGCTAACGTCCCTACTGAGCCATGTGATGGAAACTGATATTCAAAGTCCTCTCAGGTTGCTTTGTGAAGGAATTTTCTGTAACAATCCTGCATGCCACCTTGCTCACAGCCCAGTCAAAGTGCTCTGAAATGAGGGCTTGCCTTATTACCTGCCTTTGACTATGAGGTGTTTTCCTGCTCAGAGGATGCCCTCTGGATTTCCTGCTTTATCTTGCTTAAAATGTTTGAATTTAAGAATTTAGAGAATTTGGCAAAAGTCCCGAGTTCCTTTTGAATGTCTCCCAAGTGACATAAGGACAAACGTGCAACTGAGTTTAGAAAGAAGAGGGCTACATAGTTTGGCAGAGTAGATACGTAAATCAAGCATTAATAACAATTCTGGGCTCTATTAATTCACATTCATATATAAGCAATGAAACTTCTGAGCTGTGGGAAAAAATGCAGTTTTCATACAGGAAGCTACTTGTTTCTGTATACACGGAGACATTACTTTATAATGCCAACAGCCACAAACCTGATAATAAATAAACCTGTTCTTAGAGTTTTATTCTGCAAAACCAACTACTACAAAACTCTGTCCTTCCAAGGTGGGCTATTCCTGCTATGTCTTAATTGTACAACTTGACAAGTTTCTAATTTTTTTGTAAGCTTTTTTCTTTCTATTCAATTTTTTATTTCTCCTAACTCTTTTTGTTGTGAAATTAAGAACTCAGTAGCACTCAACAGGGATTTAGTGGGTGCTTGGCGAATCTTTCTGAAGCCATTTTTGGCATTTAGGACAAATCCTATTCTATGATTCCTGAGAATTTGACAAAGTCAAACTCTCTTTCATATGTATTTATAGAATAAGAAGGGTAACTGATGGATAGGATTTTCCTCACTTAACTAAATATAGCTTTGACTTAAAAACAATGAGCATCTACTTGGCAACTAATCTTATCCTAAGGCAAAATATTTTAGAGTTGGTAAACTCAGAAGCATTCAAGGGAAAAAATGGAGGCTTGCTAGTAGGCAAAGAGAAAGTGTACTCATCTCCCATCTTTTATTGGAAGGTAGATTTCAGGTGGTGTCATAAATAGCTCAAGTGACCTTGAGCTAAGGGTCACTTCACAATATTTACTTAGCATTTAGTGATCGCTAAGCACTTTGAGGAAAGAGTAATACAAACATTCAGATTATTAATTTCCAGAAAAATAATCTCTGCCTAAAAGCAAGAGTCAAAAATTCATTTTAGCAGCGACTTGTCTGTCATGCTAAGAAACTTATCTGGATGCCTTTCATTGTTTTCAGATGAATTTGAAATAATTTTCTACATCTGTGGAAGGTGTAGATTGAGAAAGTTTCATAAACATCATCATAATCAGCCCAGTGCCCCACAGTTATTGCAGTTTTTGATAAAAGGGAGCTTTTTGGTGTTTTTCTCTTCCTTTACTTTTAGAGAGGAGAGGAAGAGAGAAAAACATTTTGCCTGGCAGGAGAATCATGGAATGGTTCAAGGCAGGCTCTATGGGCTGTCTTAGAATTAAGATTGACCCCACCCATGGTGAGGTCATTTCTATTCACACCTCTCCATGAATCAGAACACCCCACCTTAAAGATATCAAGGTATACACAGGAAAGGAAAGAAACCTGTAAACCTCACCCTGTGTTTTTGAAAGGCTAACCACAAAATGAAAGTTTCCATTATCTAGAGTCATTTATTTAGAGAAGAAGCTTATCCAAAGGATATTTCTAGCAATGTTAGCTCCAATAGAACAAGGCAAAAATGAAAGCTAGGGTTCTGAATTTTTGCATTATGCTTTATGGGAGTTCCATGGTGGTCAATAAGGTTTTTGATTCCCTGAAGGATTTAGAATGCTGACTCTTATTAAGTTCCCTACTCAATATTCCATCCTGTTTTTGCACACCAGGACCTGTGCTAAGGTTGTGGGACATTAAAGCAAGCCCTTCCTGTCATCTGTACCCAATCTGGAGAAAGGAGATAGACAGTTACTTACAGGGCATAATAAGAGGTAGAGATATTATAAGAGCACCCAGGAAAGGTATATAATCCTAGGTTTAGAATTTCCAAGATGGCACCCAGAAGGTGGTGATAGCTCCCTTGGAATTATATCAATAGAATGAAGTTCTAAGATGGGCATCTTAGAAGATGAATACTAGTTAACCAGATGGAGAAAGACTTCACACTGGAAAGTGGGTGAACAAACAGATGTACTGAAAAGGCAAATTGGGTTCTGGAACTGCAGCAGAGGAGAATAGGACTGGAGGGAAGCAGAGCATGTCCTAAAAGTCTACAAAACTGGAGAAGGAACTGAAGACTCTCCAGGAGGAACAAGACACAGATTTATGTTATAAATAAATTTTGTGACTAGCAGGGTTGAAATAGCTATTAGAGTGACTTTACTCAAGTTCTTATCAATAGTGCATCTCTGAATCCTATATCTAATTTGACCTGTTTGATGTCAGTGACTTGTGCCCAGTAATCTTTCCCAACTTTTTGATAACACATGTGAGGAGGAAGAGGGAAGAAAAGCAGACAGCAGAGAAGGCTCAGCCTCTGGTAGAAAGAACTACAGTCATCCCTGGTACTGGCAGGGGTTTGGTTCTAAGACTTGCTAGACCCGTTCTTTCCTGCAATAGATATGAAAATCTAGGAATGCTCAAGCCCCTTATATAAAATGCCTCAGTAAACTGACCCTTCCTATGTGCGTGTTCTGCATCTGGGAATTCAACCAAATCTGATGGTTCCACTGTATGTGGGTCATAGAACCCTCAGACATGGAGGACAGACTATATTTAGCCAGGGTTTGCAGCTGCAGGCTCCTCAGGGTACTTGGGCAACCTGAGTAGGATATACAGGGATGTAAACTTCATTCACCATTCCTGTGGGGGACTGGTCTTCCTCTGCATGTGTACTGTCACTGTCACTCTAGGCTGCTATGACCCAAACTGATCCTGTAGATCTGCAGTATGAAAATAATTTTGGATTTATGGAAATGCAAAATTTAATGCCCTAATCAGAACCTACCAAATCAGAAATTGCATTTTAACAAGATTTCCAGATAATTTTTATGCCATGAAATTTGAGAAGCGCTAGTTTAGAGCAATGTTTTTCAAATTTTTAAACCAAGACCTTCTCACACAGCCAGAAATTCATTTTACATTGTGGCCTAGAAAATGTGCACCCGTGCGCACATGCAGCCAGAGAAACAATTTTCAGGAGGTAAATTCTGGTATATATTCTGCTGTGCTATCCAAAAAGCAAACAACCAAACAGGAAAACAAACAAACAAACAAACAAAAAATCCTCTCCCACTAAACCTACTCAACATCTACTCCATTAATTTCATAATTCACTAATAGTTTGTGACATATTTGTTTTGTGTTCTGCATAAAGGAAGAGGAGACAAATATTTGTTGGAAAAAAGTTAGAGTCATGTTTAGTTTAATAATTTAAAACTTTAGTGATATGTTTTTGGTTGAAATTTTATGTATCCTAAAATTATTGTTTCTTGCTGGGATATTTTTCTTGATATGAAAAATATCTGACCACATGATATCATTCCATGTTCTGATATTTAATACCACCTGATTACAGTTGAGAGTCATTGTTCTAGAAGAGTATTTCTCAAACTATTTTTGATGGTAGTGCGGATTGGCAGAGGAAAAGACCCCACAGCCCACTTATTCTATCCATTCCCACTCTAGAGAGGGAAGGGAATATAGTAATAAGAGGAAACGTGTCACTGGATAAGCACATTTTTGTGATTTGCCTTAGCAGAGTGGTGGAGATGACTCGTCTTTGAATCACAATGTATACATGACTTAAAGTCTGGTGATTGCAAAATTATGGTTCTCAAAAACTGTTGATGGAAGCATATATTGCTATACACTCTGGGGTTAACCAAACGAGCCACAACAAAGTCCAATGTAAATGAAAAAGCTAAGCCAAGAGTAATTCATAAGTACAAGGCACTTGGAAACCATTACCAAGTTAAGACCACATTGATAACCAAGCATGCTTCCTGAAAACTGCAGGCACTCTGCAAGTTGTGCTCAATTAGTTATACAACCTTGTCTGCATTACGTGGCAGCGTAGGACCTCTTAGAGTCATCTAATTTTGAGTTTAGTAGAAGAAACCTTACTAAAGCAAGAGTTTAATTTTGTAAACACATCACTTTTATAACTTTAATTCATTTAGTAGGCAATGTGTAATCTTTGAATGTATGTAGTTACAGTATATGAATTAGATATCTTTTAACTTGTAAGAACCAAAAAAAGAATGTGCATTATCAGTGAGGTAAAATGTGGATTGTAATCCATATTTTCTGAACTACCACTTGGTAATCATTCATTAGCAAGGAATTTCCTTTTTTTTTTTTTTTAAGGTCATTTTTGTGTTGTTCTTTTTATCTTATTGTCTGTTTTTCATAGAGTAAGGAAAACCCATTGCGAAGTGCTTGGGAACTAAACCTGAGTAATTCCACATATTGCACATTTAGCCTTGTCTAGGCCAGGTATTGCTAAAAGGTTTCATCTCATGAGAGAAGTCTGTTGATTTGTAATGGATGTCTGAGGGGTTGTGTTGAAGCCAGAAGGGGTGTCTTGATTGGTTAAGGATGTTGGACGTGACATTGAATAGCGGAACAGCAGCTGTATGCCTTCTCATGTCTGTCTGGCTACAGGCTCTCCTCTCCTAAACTCTGAGGCTGGACATGGGTCCTCTGACTTTTTGTTAAGGTCTGCTTCTGGAATATTATTCGTTAAACTTTGACTTCCTCCTCACCATGTCAAGATTCAGCAAAGGATGGCAGATAAAAAACAGGATGTTCAGATAAATCTGAATGTCATATAAATAGTGAATACATTATTATATAAGTATGTCCCAAATATTGCAAAGGACATACTTATACAAAATAATTGGCTATCTGAAATGCAAATTTAATTGGATATCCCCACTTTTATTTGCTAAGTCTAGCTCCTTATATTCAGCATTTAGAGTACTTAACAGTGTCAGTATCTGAATGTATACGTCACTTACCTCTGACTTCTTCAGGGAGTGCAAACTTGCTTAGTAACAGGATAGTTTTGTGTATCCCAGAGTGACCCAAGGTAAATATGCAAACTAATCCTAAATTACAAGAGATCGATAAATCCTAGGAATGTGTCAAAAGACTGTGGGGAAGAGATTTAAAGGATTAGGGGGTGAGTGGAATGTAGGAGTCAGGAATGTTCAATATTGTAGGTTGGGATTAAGCTATTTGAAGGAGGCTGAGGTGGGTAAAACCAGTGGGCTTAGAGGTGACTCTTAGGGTGGAATTTAAAAGGAGAAAAGCAGTGCAGCATTGCGTTTGATTCTTTCAAACCTGCAACTATATCCACATTAGGAGTTTCCGTAACAGGGCGAGGGAGCAAGGATAAGGCATTTCTTAAGGTTCAAACTGGCACTCAACTTGAAATGGAGATTATAATTCTATGTGTGATGCTGAAATATGGTGTCGATAATCTTTGGAGTCCTGCCAAAGCATTCCAAAAAATATCCTTAACAATTTAGAAAAGAGGGATGGGGAAAACATTTAAACAGCAAATGCTAGGAGTGCTTCTTTGTGCTTTCTCTCTCATCTCTCTCTCTCTCTTTTTTTTTTTTTCTTTTAACCTCATATTTCACTCTATGAGGTATCAGGTTTCTAGGAATAAAATCTAATTGCTGATGTTTGTGTCAAATGAATTATGTGTATGTGTGGGTATGCGTGTGTGAATATAGTTTAATTTAAAATCATGATTGTTTTGGTTATAATTCAGAAACACCCTAAGCCTTGTAATGCAAAGCAACAGAAAGACTGAGACTGGAGTTTAGCTGAAGGTTAACTTTCTGACCAGCCATGGAAAGATTTATAGTTAAGCACTACTATTAAGAATCATTTCCCCAGTGGTTTCACTAGATTTTCTGTATGCTGAAGAGTTGCACTGTAATATGTCAGATTTTAGTCATCTTGGTAAATTGCATGAAATGAACAAGGTATGTGATGACTGTAGATTGGAACAGTGATTGAGTGTATTATGTGTCTGAATTTGCAATACATGTTTGACTTAAAGCTTCTTAGAAAATCTAACACAGATCTTTCTGTTGTCTTATTGGCATATTTTATTAAGCACTGAAATTACCTGCAGAGTGCCTAAGAACTGCAAAGGAAATAGGGTTAAAGATATTCATCCGATCACTTTCACATCATGTCTAGATATTTAGCAGGTTAGAAAAAAGTGTACCTACCAGCCCCCAAATGAAGCTGCTGGTGAACTGGCTGCCTTACCTTGCCTTCTTAGACCTCTCCCTCCCCTCTTCTCTTTTCCCCTCTTTCTCCTCTCTCTCTCTTTCTTTCTTTCTCTCTCTCTATACTGTTTTCACCCTATGTAACGGTCAATTTTTCATTACTTACTGCAAAGTACCCAGGAGGATGAAGGCAGGGGAAACAGATTATGTGCTAGGCAGCTGGATTTCCTCTAAAGCCTTTTCCTTTGAATGAAGCTTCCTCCTTTCACAGGTTTATAAACAGCTCTTCCTGTGATTTTGCAGCGCAGACTATGGTGAGTCCTCCCGCCAGCTCAGTGCAGCCAGGTGCTAAGCATCTGCCGCAATGAGCTAGTGCCTTTGCAAGATGTGTGTGTTATCCTATTGGCATTCTGTCATCCTCCAGGGAACTGGGAGGGTGACTATAACTCTCACATTCCCCCTTGGTCTTGCAGGTAGCAAGAATATCACATTAATGTGAAATGCTGATGCTCTGCTTCTGCTTTGCTTCCCCCTCCCCACCCCGATAAGCTTATCACAGTGATATCAAAAGAAGCAGGAAACTTAGCCTAGGTGGTACATTATTACTCTCTGGCCAAGAGATCTTAGAGAATATAGCAGGGAGTTTTTCTCTTATGTGATGAATGAAGGCAAGAACCCTTTTCTTCATTAAGATTTCATTTGCAACATAACTAGAATTTCTGGCACAGTCAGGAAAACATACTGAGAGTAGACATTCTAGTTGGAGAATCTTGCTAGCCCATGCAGATACAATATAATGGAATGAGTTAGCAGTTAGTCCTTATTCTAAAGGCAAAAACAAATATTGAAGGAGTCATCCCATAGCCATGATTATTGACTTCTGGATTGTCCAGCTACTACAATGGCATGAAATTTAGATCAGTGGGTAACAGAGCAAATATTCTACCTTATTAATTCAGGATTTGATTTGTAAATCACAGTAATAATTTTTCACAAATGGCAGACCTGGTGATATCAAAACTAACCTTGCCTCATATTTCTGCATGATTGCACCCCAGTCTAAGAGTATGTCAGATGCACTTCACTTCGTATGCTTTATATAGTAGAAAACTGTGCATGTTGAATTGTAATAAAAGAAACTACATTTCAACTCTGTGATGGTGAAAAAAGTGATCCAACATAGGTGTCATATAGGTCAACCTCAGGCTTGCTATCATTCAGACTGGATAGTCCAATGAGATGGTCCCAACTAGATATTCCATTCTAGAGAAGCAGGTAATCCAATCTTTCCTCATTGCCAATTCACTCTTGTAAGAATAACATCTATGAGATCAGGCTTTGTATGTTACTCATCTCTGTATTTTGGGTTATAATTAGCTTGGAGGCAGGTGTTCAGTAGCTTTGCTGAATCAGTGAGTAGGGTCTTGATAAGTGTAAATGAATTTTGGACATTTACGTTGCTTCCGTGTTCTGCCTATTGTAAATAGCTGCAATGAACATTGGGGTGCATGTCGTTTTGAATTATGGTTTTTCTCTGGGTATATGCCCAGTAGTGGGATTATCATATGTAGTCATATGGTAGTCCTATTAATTTTTTGAGGAACCTCAATACTTCTCCATAGTGGCTGTATCAGTGTACTTTCCCACCAACAGTGCAAGAGGGTTCCGTTTTCTCCACACCCTCTCCGGCATTTATTGTTTGCATATTTTTGTGATGGTGGTCTTGTGGACATAGGGGAGGTGGGGAGAGAGTTGGAGTGGATTGGGAGAGTGGGATTGACATATACGCACTGCTATGTGTAGAACAAGCAGATAGTGGAAACCTGATTTATAGTGCAGGGAGCTCAGCCCAGTGCTCCGTGATGACCTAGAAGGGTGAGGTGGGGAGTGGGAGGGAGACCCAAGATGGAGGGGATATATGTATATAGAGAGCCTGGAAAATCCAATGGACGGAGTAGCCTGTGGGCTGCAGTCCATAGGGTCGCTAACAGTCGGACAGACTGAGCGACTTCACTTTCACTTTTCTCTTTCATGCATTGGAGAAGGAAATGGCAACCCACTCCAGTGTTCTTGCCTGGAGAATCCCAGGGATGGGGGAGCCTGGTGGGCTGCCGTCTCTGGGGTCGCACAGAGTCGGACACGACTGAAGTGACTTAGCAGCAGAGAGCTGATTTACTTTGCTGTACAGCAGAAACTAACAACATGGTAAAGCAACTATATCCTAATTTTAAAAAGAAAATTGTAAAATGTCAATGAATTTTGTACTTTTTGTATTTTGCCACATTTAAGGATGTTAAGGTGGTTATCAATATTATTCAATATTTATTATCAATAAAATGGTTATCAATATTTTTCTTTCTAGAGTCTTCATTCTGCCACAGTAGCAGAATAACAATCTCAGTTTAGTTTTTTTCTGTGCCTTTCTCATCCATTGCAGTTATACTTGAGTTGAAGGCCTTAACCAGCTAACATGGAACTGGGGTCAATGCTCAGGATCTCCTTTCAGGACTGAAGCATCCATTCTCCCAGCTGCCGAGAGTGTTGTCTCTTGACACCTCTCAGCTGGATTCCACTGTGGAACTTGCCCGTGGCTTTTATCTTGTGGACCCCCTTTCAGTCATATTAACAGATATTTTATAGATATTCATGAGTAATACTTCTGTCTCCCATCTTTTCAGTTCAGTTCAGTCACTCAGTCGTGTCTGACTCTTTGCAATGCCATGAACCACAGCATGCCAGGCCTCCCTGTCCATCACCAACTCGCAGAGTTTCCTGAAGTCATGTCCATTGAGTCGGTGATGCTATCCAACCATCTCATACTCTAATGGCCCCTTCTCCTCCTACCCTCAATCTTTCCCAGCGTTAGAGTTTTTTCAAATGAGTCAGATCTTCGCATCAGGTGGCCAAAGTATTGGAGTTTCAGCTTTAGCATCAGTCCTTCCAAAGAACACCCAGAACTGATCTCCTTTAGTATAGACTGGTTGGATCTCCTTGCAGTTCAAAGGACTCTCAAGAGTCTTCTCCAACACCACAGTTCAAAATAATGAGTCAGCTCTTCGCATCAGGTGGCCAAAGTATTGGAGTTTCAGCTTTAGCATCAGTCCTTCCAAAGAACACCCAGAACTGATCTCCTTTAGTATAGACTGGTTGGATCTCCTTGCAGTTCAAAGGACTCTCAAGAGTCTTCTCCAACACCACAGTTCAAAAGCATCAATTCTTCGGTGCTCAGCTTTCTTCACAGTCTAAATTTCACATCCATACGTGACTATTGGAAAAACCATAGCCTTGACTAGACGGACCTTTGTTGGCAAAGTACTGTCTCTGCTTTTGACTATGCTATCTAGTTTGGTCATAACTTTCCTTTCAAGGAGTAAGCATCTTTTAATTTCATTGTTGCAATCACCATTTACCCTTTCTCTATTCCAACCATCTACATCTTCTTCATTCATTGCAGTCAGACCAGAAGCAAAAGTGATGAAGACCACCCACCTTCCTTCTGTGTTGAAAGGCCATAACCTAAAGAGAATAAAAAGGCTCTGATTTTAGTCAGGAGGCCAGTCAGTTCCTATGATGAAGATCAACGCACTACTCTCTTCTGAGTAGGTCTCTTCTGCTCCCTTCTCTCTCTTGTCCAAGGAGAAGATTACAACTTAGTTGGTTGAAGAGTTCACTTCTCAAGGCCTCATAATGACTCATATGATTTTTCAAAAATGTAATCTCGCTACTTCTAGCACTTCATTGTAGTTGAAATCTACTTGCTCTTTGTAATTCTGTTAAAGCACTATCAATGTCTTCTTTTTTAAAAATCTAGAATCTAAATTAGTGTTCTGTGCATGTGGTATTAATAAATATTTGATGTTGTTCTTCTCCTTATTTAAATTGTTACCAATAGCCAGACAGAAAATAATAAAATGCATAATTTGAATTATAAAGTTGACATTAGATTCTGAAATTCATTGTTGATCATACCAGTCACACTGATAGGAATATGCAGGCCTCTTTTCACAGCTGCCTGACTTAGGTTTCTCTTATATTTTGAAATTTATAAACATCTTTCTTAGTACCCACAAGAATCTATTTATAATGTTCACACACTTCAATGATTCACTCTAGTCAGCACTTGTAAGTAAATATCTCACTTCCTGGTTAGCTAAGGAGATATCATGAATGAAACTGGTATTATGAATGAAAGGGTTACCAAGGAGAGGAAGCAAACCAATTCCAGGATTCAAGTACTCTATTCTTTCCTTTCATATGTTCTTGAGATGAGTAAGGTAAATGACCAGTGGATTTGAGGTAAAAACCTTTTGGCTTTATCACTAGAAGGAAACACTTAATCAATAGATAGCAATGCGTTCAACTGTGATTGTTAAGGAAATGCATATAAAACTAACAGCAATGTACAACCTCATGACTTTTAAATTGTCAAAGATAAATACAATGGTCATTTCTATGCGTTCAGGAAATAGACTCTTTTTACTCAGCTGCTGGGACTGAGTAAAAAGAGCCTACTCTTTCCCAGGTGGCTTAGACAGCAAAGAATCTGCCTGCAATGCAAGAGACCCAGATTCAATACCTGGGTCCAGAAGATCTCTTGGAGAAGGAAATGGCAACCCACTCCAGTATTCTTATCTGGAGGATTCCACAGACAGAGGAGCCTGGCAAGCTACAGTCCATGGGGTCACAAAGAGTTGGACACGACTGAGTGACTAACACTCCACTTCAGTAGAGTACTTTGATAATTTGGGACAAGAGCTTCAAAATACTTGTTTTCCCTTGATTTAGCAATTTCACAGTCAGGAACTTATCCTAAGAAAGCAAAAACTTATATACGAGTATGCTCATTGAATGCTTTGGCCACCTCATGTGAAGAGTTGACTCACTGGAAAATACTTTGATGCTGGGAGGGACTGGGGACAGGAGGAGAAGGGGACGACAGAGGATGAGATGGCTGGATGGCATCACTGACTCGATGGACGTGAGTCTGAGTGAACTCCGGGAGTTGGTGATGGACAGGGAGGCCTGGCGTGCTGTGATTCATGGGGTCACAAAAAGTCAGACATGACTGAGCGACTGAACTGAACTGATGCTCATTGAATATTTACAACACTGAAAAATTAGAACAAACACAATGTCTAGCAATAGAGGGAAGGTCAAACAAAGACTGTCATGATTATGCTATGGTATAATACACCAATTTAATTTTTGAGCAATATTTGATGACATAGGAGATGCTTATGACATTATATTAAATGAAAACTACTGAATTTATAGAATAATCCAAATTTTTAAGCAAGGAATAACCTTTCTTGGTATAAAAAAAAATTTCCAGAAGAAATGAACTATACACTTTATTCTTGAATTTCTAGCTTTTAGAACTAGGAGACAATAAATTTCTGTGGTTCAAGGAAATAAATTTCCAGGAGGAAAATGAACCAAACTATGAATAATAGGATAGTAGAATTAAGGAGTTTTAATTTTTTCTTTGTAATTTCTATACTTACAAAAATTTATGGATTGGCTAATTATTACTTACAATTATGAAGGAACAATAGAAATATTTTTATATAAGTGATATTTGTCTGGTGATGATGTTGGTGCCTTAATGTGGTGAGAAAGAAAGCACTCCAAATGCATGCTTGATGGTGGACATATCTGAGGATAATTTTCACAAAGTGCCCCACCAATCTCTGTCCTGCTTTCAAAGTCTCAGCCCTGGGTTTCTTTGGTGTGTACATATTGTGAATATAGCCTTTAAAACTCAATCTCTCTTTGTTAGGTGACAATGGGAATTGATCTTTTGTTATTCCTTGATGATTACTTGCTAAAATGCTTCATTCATAACTATGCATGATTTGGAAACTTCCTACTCTTCTCAGAAATATCAAATATGTTAATCTATAAGCAGAGCATAGAATTTTGTGGACCATGGTCTTTCTCAACTGCTGTGGCATGAATTTTGACTTTCACTCCTGGGGATATTTATGAAAAAGGAATTTGTACCTCATGGAGTAGAGAGAGAAAAGGACCACTTCCACAGAAGCAATACTACAAAGTTCTTGATTTCTGTGTCTGCTGAATTAGAAAAAGAATTCAGTTCAGTTCAGTTCAGTTTAGTTCAGTTCAGTCGCTCAGTTGTGTCCGACTCTGTGACCCCGTGAATCATTTATTGTCAATGGAAATTCATGCAGATATGAATGAAATGCAAGGTTGCAATGTTTCATATTTCCTCCAAGGAAATTATTTTTTTTTATCTGGTTTATATACCTTTTAATTTTTTATTTGAAGTATAGTTGATTTATGATATTCTATTGGCTTCAGATGTACAGTAGAGTGATTCAATATTTTTATGGATTATATGTCATTTAAAGTTATTACAAAAAATATTTCCTTGTGCTGTACAATATGTGCTTGGTGCTTATTTCTTTTATACATATAATTTTGTACCTTTTAAACCCTTACCCCTGACTCACATGTTCCACCTTCTCTCTCCCCACTGCTAACCAATAGTTTGCTTTCCATATGTGTGAGTCTGTTTCTGTTTTGTTATATTCCTTCATTTGTTGTAATCATGTTTGTTTGTTTAATATTGAATTATATGAGTTGTTTGTATATTTTGGATTTTAACCCCTTATAGGTCATATCATTTACAAATATTTTCTCCCATTCAGAAGGCTGTCTTTTCATTTTCACTGATGGTTTCCTTGGCTGTGCAAAAGCTTTTAAGTTCAATTAGGTCTCATTTGTTTATTTTTGTTTCTTTGGCCTCTAGAGACTAATGCAGAAAAATATTGGTAGACTATATGTCAGGGTGTTTTGCCTGAATTCTACTCTAGAAGTTTAATGGCTTCAGGTCTTACATTTAGGTCTTTAATCCATTTGGAGTTTATTTTGTATATGGTGTAAGGAAATGTTTTAATCTTAATTCTTTTACCAGTAGTTTTCCTAGCAATACTTATTGATGAGATGGTCTTTTTTCCTTTGTGTATTTTCACCTCTGTTGTTGTGGATTAACTGACCCTGGATTTATTTCTGTTCCATTGGTCTATGTGTCTACTTTTGTGCCAGTACCATGCTGTTTTGATTAGTAGCTTTGTACTCTGCAGTCAGGGAGCATGATATATCCAGCTTTATTATTTTTTTCTTCTCAAGATTGCTTTGACAATTAGGGGTCTTTTGTTGTTCTATAAAAAATTTAGGATTATTTATTCTAGTTCTGTGAAAGATGTCATGGGTCTTTTGATAGGGATTGCATTAAATCTGTGGATAACTTTGGGTAATATGGATAATTTAACAATATTAATTCTTCCAATCAAAGAACATGGGACATTTTTCACTTTCTTTGTTTTAATATCATCTTTAACTTCTTTAATCAGTGTTTTTCATGGTTTTTCAGAGAATATAGATCTTTTATCTCCTTGCTGTTGTTGTTCAGTTGCTAAGTTGTACCCCACTCTTTGCGATCCCATGAACTGCAGCATGTCAGGCTTCCCTGTCCTTCACTATCTCCCAGAGTTTGCTCAAACTCATGTCCATTGAGTCTGTGATGCCATCCAACCATCTCATCCTTTGTCACCCTCCTCTTCTCTTGCCCTCAGGCTTTCCTGGAATCAGGATATTTTTCAAAGAGTTGACTCTTTACATCAGGAGGCCAAAGTATATTATCCCCTTGGCTAAGTTTATTCCTAGATATACATTTTTTTGATATGGTTTTAAATGGGTTTGCTTTTGCTCCCTGGTGGTTTATTTTTAGTACATAGACAAATAACAGATTTAATTTTGTCTCTTGCAACTTTACTAAATTTATTTATTAGTTCTAAAGCTTTTTGGTGGAAAAATTTTTTTCCACGTATAGTATCATGTCATCTACAAATAGTCACAGTTTTACTTCTCTTTGGATTTGGATGCCTTTTATTTCTTTTTTTTGTATTCTCTGATTAGGACTCCCAATACTTTATCGAATAGAAGTGGTAAGAATGGGCATTCCTCCTTTGCCTCCTGAATTTAGAGGAAAAGATTACAACTTTTCACCATTTAGTATAATATTAACTGTGGGATTGTCATAAATGGGCTTTATTGTGTTGAGATATTTTTCTTCTATACCAACTTTGATGAGAATTTTTATTATGAATAGATGTTGAATTTTTTCAAATGCTTTCTTTGCATCTATTGAGATGATCATGTGATTTCTAATTTTCCTTTTGTTAGTGTGATGTATCACATTGATTGATTTGTGAATATTGAACCATCCTTGTTTCCCTGGAATGTATTCCCCTTGATTATAGTGTATGATTTCTTTCATGTATCGTTGGATTAGCTTTGCTGCTATTTTGTTGAGGATTTTTCTGCCTATATTCATCAAAGATATTGGCCTATAATTCTTTTTCATAGTAGTGTCTTTGTCTTGTTTTGGTTTCAGGGTAATGTTGGACTTGAAGAATGAATTTAGGAGTGTTCTTTCCTTTTAACTTTTGGGGATAGTTTTATAAGGTTACTCAAAGAATGCTCAAACTACCACACAATTGCACTCATCTCACATGCTAGTAAAGTAATGTTTTCAAAATTTTCCAAGCCAAGATTCAACAGCACACCATGAACTTCCAGATGTTCAAGCTGGTTTTATAAAAGTCAGAGGAACCAGAGATCAAATTGCCAATATCCGTTGGATCACTGAAAAAATAAGAGAGTTCTAGAAAAACATCTATTTCTGCTCTATTGAAAATTCCAAAGCCTTTGACTATTGAATCACAATAAACTATGGAAAATTCTTCAAGAGATGGAAATACCAGACCACCTGACCTGCCTCTTGAGAAATCTGTATGCAGGTCAGGAAGCAACAGTTAGAACTGGACATGGAACAACAGACTGGTTCCAAATAGGAAAAGGTGTATGTCAAGGCTGTATATTGTCACCCTGCTTATTTAACTTATACACAGAGTACATCATGAGAAATGCTGGGCTGGAAGAAGTACAAGCTAGAATCAGGATTGCCAGGAGAAATATCAATAAGCTCAGATATGCAGATGACACCACCTTTATGGCAGAAAGTGAAGAACTAAAAAGCCTCTTGATGAAAGAGGAGAGTGAAAAAGTTGACTTAAAGCTCAACATTCAGAAAACTAAGATCATGGCATCTGGTCCCATCATTTCATGGTAAATAGATGGGGAAACAGTAGCAGACTTTACATTTTGGGCTCCAAAATCACTGTAGATGGTGACTGCAGCCATGAAATTAAAAGAACGCTTACTTCTTGGAAGGAAAATTGTGACCAACCTAGATAGCATATTAAAAAGCAGAGATATTACTTCGCCAACAAAGGTCCGTCTAGTCAAGGCTATGGTTTTTCTAGTGGTCATGTATGGATGTGAGAGTTAGACTNGCTTACTTCTTGGAAGGAAAATTGTGACCAACCTAGATAGCATATTAAAAAGCAGAGATATTACTTCGCCAACAAAGGTCCGTCTAGTCAAGGCTATGGTTTTTCTAGTGGTCATGTATGGATGTGAGAGTTAGACTATAAAGCAAGCTGAGCACTGAAGAATTGATGCTCTTGAACTGTGGTGTGAAGACCACTCTTGAGAGTCCCTTGGACTGCAAAGATATCCAACCAGTCCATCCTAAGGAAGATCAGTCCTGAGTGTTCATTGGAAGGACTGATGTCGAAGCTGAAACTCCAGTACTTTGGCCACTTGATACAAAGAGCTGACTCATTTGCAAAGACCCTGATGGTGGGGAAGATTGAAGGCAGGAGAAGAAGGGGATGACAGAGGATGAGATGGTTGAATGCCATCACCGAATCAATGGGCATGAGTGAGTAAGCTCCAGGAGTTGGTGATGGACAGGGAGGCCTGGCATGCTGCAGTCCATGGGGTCAAAAAGAGTCAGACATGACTGAGCGACTGAACTGAACTGAACTGAACTGAACTTAGAATGTTACATAATGGTATTCTTTACGTATTTAGTAGAATTCCCCTGTGATGCTGTCTGGTCCTGGATTTTTGTTTGTTAGAAGTGTTTTCAATAACAATTTCAATTTCAGGACTGGTGATCAATCTGATCAGATTATCTGCTTCTGTCTAATTTGGACTTGCCAGGTTTTATGTTTCTAGAAAATTTTCCATTTATTCTAGGTTGACCCATTTGTTATCCTGTAATTATTAGTAGTATTCTCTTATAGTTTGTGTCTCTGTGGTATTTAAAAAATTTTCTCCTCTTTAATTTTTTATTGTATTTATTTGTTCCTCTCTCTTTTCTTCTTGATAAGCCTAGTTAAAGGTTTACCTTTAAAAAAACCCAGATCTTGTTTTTATTATTTTTCTTTTCTCCTTTTTTTTTTTTTCTTTTTGGCTTACTTTATTTATTTTCTCTATAAACTATATTTTTCCTTTCTTCTGCTGACTTGGGGATTTCTTTGTTCTTCTTTCTCTAATTCTTTTAGATGATAGGTTAGGTTGTTTATTTGAGATTTTTCTAATCTCTTGAGAAAAACTTATATTACTATAAGTTTCCCTTTGCTTTTACTGCATTCCATAGGTTTTGCTAAGTTATGTTTCCATGTTCATTTGTCTTGAGGTATTTTCTGATTTTCTCTTTGATATCTTAATTGATCTTTTGGTTTTCTAGCAGCATGTTTAACACTCACGTGTTTGTCTTTTTCACATTTTTGTTTCTGATTGAGTTATAACTCATGCCCCTGAGGTCAGAAAAATGGGTTAACATAGTTTCTATCCTCTTAAATGTAGAATTAAGGTTTGTTTTGTTTTGTTTGAGGTTGAAGTTGTTGAGGTTTGGTTTGTTTTGTTTCTTAGCATGTGATCTATCCTTGAGGAAACTCCATACACACCTGAAAATGTGTATTCTCCTGTTTTTGGATGGAATGTTCTGTAGTGTCATTTTAGACCACTGTTGCTTTGTTGATTTTCTATCTAAAGGATCTGTCCTTTAATGTAAGCGAGGTGTTAAAATTCCCTATTATCATCATATTATTGTAAGTTTCTCCCTTTATGTCTGTTAATATCTGGAAGCAGGGCAAAGACTAATAGAGTTTTGCCAAGAAAATGCACTGGTCATAGCAAACACCCTCTTCCAGCAACACAAGAGAAGACTACACATGGACATCACCAGATGGTCAACACCGAAATCAGATTGATTATATTCTTTGCAGCCAAAGATGGAGAAGCTCTATACAGTCAACAAAAACAAGACCAGGAGCTGACTGTGGCTCAGATCATGAACTCCTTATTTCCAAATTCAGACTTAAATTGAAGAAAGTAGGGAAAACCGCTAGACCATTCAGGTATGACCTAAATCAAATCCCTTATGATTATACAGTGGAAGTGAGAAATAGATTTAAGGGCCTAGATCTGATAGACAGAGTTCCTGATGAACTATGGAATGAGGTTCGTGACATTGTACAGGAGACAGGGATCAAGACCATCCCCATGGAAAAGAAATGCAAAAAAGCAAAATGGCTGTCTGGAGA
>SJYX01024892.1:467412-478539 GCA_006410675.1 Oreotragus oreotragus
GACGACTGAGGATGAGATGGCTGGATGGCATCACGGACTCGATGGATGTGAGTCTGAGTGAACTCTGGGAGATGGTGATGGACAGGGAGGCCTGGCCTGCTACGATTCATGGGGTCGCAAAGAGTCGGACATGACTGAGCGACCGAACTGAACTTATATATTTAGGTATATCACCCTTTAATTTGGATTTACTCCTGCCAAAATTTCTCCAAGCATTGATTTTACAAAGTATTATATAGAAAACAAAGGAAACAAATAACATGCTATAAAACCACCACATGTTTTCTAGGAACAGAGGAAAGAATATTTTCTCTTTTCAGCTTTCCCTTTGTGCATCCATCCCTCCCTTCACTCTTGCTCTCATTCTCACTCCTGTTCTTACTCTCTTATCCTCTTGCTCTTTCTTTTTATGCTTCCTGATTTAGGTTGTTACGTCAAATTGGATCCCACTTGTCACTTTTGAAGTAAGACTATATGAAATCTTTTAAAAAACATTATTTTAACATGCATAAGCCATAACAGCTGTGATAGGAACATGTTTTCTTATGTAAGATGGCATAATCTTCACTTGGACAAGGATATTCATAAAAAGAGTGCCATTCTAATTTTCAGACTTGGAAATGCCTTGTGGCTGTTTTAAAATGGTTTACTCACTGTGGATTCAAAGCTAGGAAAATTCTTAGTTCTTGTTTCTTTCAATAATTTTAGCAAACATCTGCTAAGAGCTCCCAGGGGTATATTTTGCACAGAACTGAAATATGACTGCTGGTAAAGCTAAGAGC
This sequence comes from Oreotragus oreotragus, assembly GCA_006410675.1. Lineage (NCBI taxonomy): Eukaryota > Metazoa > Chordata > Mammalia > Artiodactyla > Bovidae > Oreotragus > Oreotragus oreotragus. The sequence goes on from SJYX01024892.1 coordinate 468,195, forward strand.
CTGCTACTTTCAGAATATATAACCCAGCTAATATGCATTACAATTTAATAAATCCATGAATGGATATTATATCAAGGTTGCAGGCCAGATGTTCCCTGTAAAAACAAGCCAGAGGAACAGGCATTGTAGCTAGAGGGATTCAAGTTCAATATAAGAAAGTGAAAGAAGTTTCTGGGGAGATTTTTGAATGCCCTATGAAGATTCTTATTCAGAATGTGGAATGTTGTCAATGCTGGCCTTGATTTCCAAGTTGTGCAAGTTAAAAAAAGAACAAAAATATCAGCTTGGATTTTAAACTTAGATGAAAATTATTGTATTTACTGAAACAAGTTCTCAAGCAATACTGAAAGTAAGGAGGAAAATTTCCACTTAAAATTTCTGGCGTTAAAAGAGAACCTGTTCACCCTCTCTGTCTCTGTCTCAATGCAGCAAAAAGTGAATCCTCTCAGATCAGAGACGTGACTTCAGGCTTTGTACCAAGCCTCTACCATCACAACTTTCTCACTGAACTTCTCAATAAACTCTCTGTCTGTTGCCTTGACACCAGAGTGAGTAAGACTGCAGCAAGCCTGAAGTAACAGTGGTTCCTTCAATTCATACAGTAGCCTTCTGATATTGAATGCCTTCTTGTTTAGTGTCTCATTTAATCTTTCCAACAACCCTACAAAGCAGGCATAATCTTCTCCATTCCCTGATAAGAAAAGTGAGAATCATGGGGTGACTGATGCAAAATTATCTATTAGTAAGTAGCAAAGCCAAGGATAAAATTGTTTCAATCCTAGTTAAGGGCTCTGGTATTATATTTCAATAATTTTGATGCACTCATCATTTTCTTCAAAAGGTGCTCCATCTTGTGTCAATGTGGCTGATTTGTTTGGAATGACACAGCATATACACCCTTATAAGAAACTGCAAAAGTTCTCAGATTGGAGCTTTCCAGAAAGCATCTCTGATGCAGAATATTCCTATTTATCTTTTCACTATAAGCATTGACAGCCTCGTTTTTCCACTGATTGCTTGTGTGGCAAGTTATTTTATATATATATATATGCCTCAGTTTTCTCATCTGTATAAATGGAAATAACAATAGCATCTACCTCAAAGGTCTGTTTTGAAGGAAACTAACTTAACACCTGCAAGGTGTTTGGAGAAAACTGTGATTGGAATATGTGAAGTGAAAATGTTGGTTAATACCACAAGTTTGCTATCAATGTGAGATGCCAAACTTGGCTTCCAAATATGTGGCAAGATAATTAAATAATTTTATAAAAATTTTATATAAATATGCCTCTTTTAAAGTTACTGGAAAATGAAAGAATGAATAAAAAGTAGTATTTGCCTGCAAGAGGTTTGTCATTCAGTGGTGGAGATATGGAATATATACACATTTCTATAGTCCAAGGCACAATAAGTAATATAAGACTAGAGCACAAATAAAGTAGACATTCTTAACAACTGGAAGGATCTGATAATATCTCTAAGTGTGGCAAGGTTTGAATATTATATTTACCTTGAATTTTCACAGGATCTGGCTCAGTGGCTGCAACATAGAAGGTGATCAGTGGCTATATGTGGAGTGACTAAGTATGGCAGGTGGAGGTCAAGGATTTGAGGAAAGCTTCTTTAGAGGAGAAAGAGTATAAACCAACCACAGAAGGATCTATTTAGGAAGTTCTAGAACTAAAAGCCAAAAAAGATGTCCTTTTCATTATAGGTGACTGGAATGCAAAATTAGGAAGTCAAGAGATACCTGGAGTGACAGGCAAATTTGGTCTTGGAGTACAAAATGAAGCAAGTCAAAGGCTAACAGAGTTTTGCCAAGAGAACATGCTGGTCATAGTAAACACCCTCTTCCGACAACACAAGAGAAGACTCCACACATGGTCATCACCAGATGGTCAATACCAAAATCAGATTGATTACATTCTTCACAGCCAGGGGTAGAGAAGCACTATACAGTCAGCAAAAACAAGACTGGGAGATGACTGACTGTGGCTCAGATCATGAACTCTTTATTGTCAAATTCAGACTCAAATTTAAGAAGTAGGGAAAACCACTAGACCATTCAGTATGACCTAAATCAAATCTCGTATGGTTATACAAGGAAAGTGAAAAATAGATTCAAAGGATTAGATCTGATGGACAGAATGCCTGAAGAACTATGGATGGAAGTTCGTGACATTATACAGGAAGCAGTGATAAAGATCATCCTCAAGAAAAAGAAAAGCAAACAGGCAAAGTGGTTGTCTGAGGAGGCCTTACAAAGAGCTAAGAAAAGAAGAGAAGCTAAAGGCAAAGGAGAAAGGGAAATATATACCCATTTGAATGCAGAGTTCCAAAGAATAGCAAGGAGAGATAAGAAAGCCTTCCTNCATCCTCAAGAAAAAGAAAAGCAAACAGGCAAAGTGGTTGTCTGAGGAGGCCTTACAAAGAGCTAAGAAAAGAAGAGAAGCTAAAGGCAAAGGAGAAAGGGAAATATATACCCATTTGAATGCAGAGTTCCAAAGAATAGCAAGGAGAGATAAGAAAGCCTTCCTCAGCGATCAATGCAAAGAAATAGGGGAAAACAATAAAATGGGGAAGACTAGAGATCTCTTAGAAAAAAATTAGAGATATCAAGGGGATATTTCATGCAAAGATGGGCTCCATAAAGGACAGAAATGGTATGGACCTAATAGAAGCAGAAGATATTAGGAAGAAGTGGCAAGTATACACAGAAGAACTATACAAAAAAATATCTTAATGACCCAGATAACCAAGATGGTGTGATCACTCACCTGGAGCCAGACATCCTGGAATGCCAAGTCAATTGGACCTTAAGAAGCATCACTATGAACGAAGCTAGTGGAAGTGATGGAATTCCAGTTGAGCTTTTTCAAATCCTAAAATATGATGCTGTAAAACTGCTGTACTCAATATGCCAACAAATTTGGAAGACTCAGTAGTTGCCACAGAACTGAAAAAGGTCAATTTTCATTCCAATCCCAAAGGAAGACAATGCCAAAGAATGTTCATACTCCCTCACAATTGCACTCATCTCACATGCTAGCAAAATAGTGCTCAAAATTCTCCAAGCCAGGCTTCAACAGTACACGAAATGAGAACTTTCAGATGTTCAAGCTGGTTTTAGAAAAGGCAGAGGAACCAGGTGACAATGCCAAAGAATGTTCATACTCCCTCACAATTGCACTCATCTCACATGCTAGCAAAATAGTGCTCAAAATTCTCCAAGCCAGGCTTCAACAGTACATGAAATGAGAACTTTCAGATGTTCAAGCTGGTTTTAGAAAAGGCAGAGGAACCAGGGATCAAATTGCCAACATCCACTGGATCGTGGAAAAAGCAAGAGAGTTCCAGAAAAACATCTACTTCTGCTTTATTGATCACACCAGAGGCTTTGACTCTGTGGATCACAAAAGACTGTGGAAAATTCTTAAAGAGATGGGAATGCCAGACCAGCTGACCTGCCTCCTGAGAAATGTGTATGCATGTCAAGAAGCAACTGTTAGAACTGGACATGGAACAACAGATCGGTTGTAAATTGGGAAAGGAGCTCATCAAGGCTGTATATTGTAACCCTGTTTATTTAACTTATATGCAGAGTACATCATGTGAAATGCTGGATTGGATGAAACACAAGCTGGAATCAAGATTGCCAGGAGAAATTTCAGTAACCTCAGATGACATCACCCTTATGACAGAAAGCAAAGAAGAACTAAAGAGCCTCTTGGTGAAAGTGAAAGAGGAGAATACAAAGTTGTCTTAAAACTCAACATTCAGAAAACTAAGATCATGGCATCCGGTCCCATCATTTCATGGCAAATAGATGGGGCAAGAATGGAAACAGTAACAGACTTCATTTTTATGGGCTCCAAAATTATTGCAGATGGTGACTGCAGCCATGAAATTAAAAGATTAAAAGTTTCTCCTGGGAAGAAAAACTATGACCAACCTAGACAGCATACTAAAAAGCAGAGACATTACTTTGTCAGCCAAGGTCCATCTGGTCAAAGCTATGGTTTTTCCAGTAGTCATATATGGATGTGAGAGTTGAGCTATAAAGCAAGCTGAGCATCAAATAATTGATACTTTCAAACTGTGGTTTTGAATAAGACTCTTGAGAATCCTTTGGAATGCAAGGAGATCCAGCCAGTCCATCTGAAAGGAAATCAGTCCTGAATAACCATTGGAAGGAATGATGCTGAAGCTGAAACTCCAGTGCTTTGGCTACATGATGCGAAGAACTGACTCAATGGAAAAGACCCTGATGCTGGGAAAGATTGAAGGGAGGAGGAGAAGGGGACAACAGAGGATGAGATGTTTGGATGGCATCACTGACTCTATGGAGATGAGTTTGAGTAAGCTCCAGGAGTTGATGATGGACAGGGAAGCCTGGCCTGCTGCAGTCCATGGGGTTACAAAAAGTCAGACATGACTGAGTGACTGAACTGAACTGAAGAAGTCTATGCTAGTGGATTCATGTTTTGGCAGTCAAGGCAGATTTAGTCTGAGATATTGGATCATCTTGAATGACATTGTACAATTTAAAATTTTATTTGATACCAGTGGAGACAAGCAGAACCTCAGATAGTTCTAAGAAGGATCTGATAATTGGATATGAACTATAAGACCATGCGTTTTATGATTTTGAGGAATGTTAGGATAGTGATTGTATATCCAATATTAATAAGACCACAGCCATTCCTCTCATAAGTTTGCCCATGTTATTGGCCAAAAATTATTAGTTGGACTTTTTGTCCTCAACTCTCAAGAACTCCAGTAAGATGGGCTTGGAAAATGGCATATAGAACAGAATCCTAAGAAGCATCTTTGCTTTCCCTAAGCCTAGACTCTAACCTGGGAACTGTGTTCTTGCCAGTCTCAGGGAAGGACAGAAACTTTTGGGATTAGTGGACTGAAATTTATATGAAAGAGAACTGATGATCAAAGCAACTGGATGATTCAGTCTCCTCTATGTGGGAGAAGTCCTGGGCTATTTTGCCTCTCCTGGTCCATAAAAGGAGAGAGTGTAAGAACGTGCCATGGCAATGGGTGAGATCATTAATCCACAGTGAGCTACTCATTAGTAAACACACCCTAGGCACATGCCTAGAATCTGACTCATTAAATGAGTGTCCTTCTTCCTAGAGGAAAAACAAATAAAAGGTTCAGGGGAAAGCAAATGTTTATATTTTCAGAGTCCTACCTGAAAGATGGCTTATAGAGAGCTGTTAGAGACAGAAAGTTTGAATGAGGTCAATGCTATGAGAAAAGAGAGTTTTATTTCAAAGACATCAAAGAATCTGATCAGATGTTGGAATGAGAGATACATTGAAGATGATTATCATTTTCCCATCTTTTGTGACTGAGAGGATGGTGTTACTATATTAAATGAAATAAGCAATGAAGAGGTTATGATATTTCTCTTATTTTGCAATTTTACTGTAGTCTTAAAAGATAAATGCTGTACCCTGAAGGCTAAAAAGGGCTACAAGTTAATTAACAGTTAATATTACAATATTAAGAGAAAGGGAAGGATGAAACTACCTTTTACTCTTTTTCTAGAGAATAAGAAATAGGAAAGTAGGTTTCTTCAAGAGGCAAGTAAGCTCAGGGTCCTGGAAAAAATGGCTGCTTGTTTGACATGATTTTTGTGTCTCAGATGATCTCAGAAAACATCTAAGAGGTGCTGAAAGCTTTTGGAAGGATTATGTAAAAAAAAAATTATGAAAGAAGGCAATCAAAGAAGTTATTCTCTAGGCAATGTTTTCATAGTTGAACAGAGAGTCTTTGCTCTTGAAATTGTTAGGTATATGAAAGAAAAGAAGAAACTCCTTTTTAAAGCCAACAATGCTATTTTAAAAAGAACGGCAGGAGCAAGATGATGATTCTGGGCTCATAAAGAAAGATATGTATATGTATCTGAGCACTTGCCTTAGACTTACTAAAGGGAACTGATGATGGGTGAGGATAGACAACTGAGACATGATGTGCTGAAATGAAACTGATACTCCAGGCTAATATTTGGTAAGACAAGAGAAAAACTTATGGCAGAAAAGGGACTCAGATTCATTGACTTGCGAAAAAGTCATGTAATTTAAGAGAACGCTATAATTAATCAGTGAAGAAGAAAATGGCAACCCACACCAGCATTCTTGCCTGGAGAATCTCATGGACAGAGGAGCCTGGCAGACTACAGTCAATGGGATCATAAAGAGTTGGCCATAACTGAGTGACGGAGCACAAAAGGCACATAGTTAATGAGGACCAACGCTAGACACAGATTGGAAGGCCCAAGAGCTGCAGACATGCATTCATCAGAGGCAAGAATGAACAATGTCCAAGATGGCAATTTGAGCCACAGAGGCAAGGGTAATAGTAGCACTGAAACTTTGGTTGGTGGCTGGGAAAAATTGTAAGAACCCAGTGTAGAAGTAGGAAGAAAAGTTTTGATAAATGAGTTTTCATTTGGGTTCTTACTAGTACAAGAGTCAGTTCTCAAGATGGGTTGTGTTGAGTCCTTATAAAAGAATGAGTAAGCTCTTCACATACCTGTATGGCATAATCCCACAGAATAAAACAAAAGAAATACAGAGTGCTTGGTATAGTATGCTCACAATTGAGTAACATAGAAGGCGCATGGCTATATATAGCTAATTTATCTCAGAACTTCTGAAAAGATCCACAAGAATGTAATAATTATTTCTTGGTAAGAGGTAATGGAGAACTGAGAAAAAGAAAAAAAGGGAATGGAAAGAAGACTTCAACTCATCCTAAGTGCTGCTTGGGGTTATATGTGTGGGGAAGGGTAGAAAATGATGTGGCACTCACCTCATATCATGGAGAGAAATTTTCTGTTTTAATAAGTTGTTGCAAATATTTATCACTGGGCTTTACCTGGCTCAGTGGTAAAGAATCTGCCTGCCAATTCAGGAGATACAGGTTTGATTCCTGACCTGGGAAGATCCTCCATGCTGAGGAGCAACTAAGCCCATGCGCCATAACTATTAAGCCTGTGCCCTAGAGCTCGGGAGCTGCAACTTCTGAAACCTGTGGTCCACAACAAGAGAAGCCACCTCAATGAGAAGCCCAAGTACTACAACTAGAGAGTAGCCCCAGCTTGCTGCAACTAGAGAAAAGACCGCCAAGCAGCAAAGACCCAGCACAGCTAAAATAAATGAATAATAAACAAAATTATAAAAAAACTTTATCATCCATAATTTTATGTGTTTAATGTATAAGTTAAAGACTTTAACTCACAAAAATGTGAGTCCAGATTAAAGACAAATTTCCTTGGAGAATAGAAGTCAATCAAAATCACTTATGTTCAGGGCTTCTTGGATCTCTAAATCTTTCTTGATAATATCAGCGGTATGGTTAGAAATCAGGGGTAAACCTAAGGGATGAACAAATGATTCATATGTGAAATTGTGAAGTAAATTCCATGTGGCAATAGCTGATAGAACTTTTCCTGGACCCAAGTACTGAATTTTAGACTCTTTTGTTGACTATAAAGGCTACTCCATTTCTTCAAAGGGATTCTTGCCCACAGCAGTAGTTATAATGGTCATCTGAAATAAATTCACCCACTTTGATATATTTTAGTTCATTTAGCGTATTGAAAAGCAGAGACATTACTTTGCCAACAAAGGTCCATCTAGTCAAGGCTATGGTTTTTCCAGTAGTCATGTATGGATGTGAGAGTTGGACTGTGAAGAAAGCTGAGCACCGAAGAATTGATGCTTTTGAACTGTGGTGTTGGAGAAGACTCTTGAGAGTGTCTTGGACTGCAAGGAGATCCAACCAGTCCATTCTGAAGGAGATCAACCCTGGGATTTCTTTGGAAGGAATGATGCTAAAGCTGAAACTCCAGTACTTTGGCCACCTTATGTGAAGACTTGACTCATTGGAAAAGACTCTGATGCTGGGAGGGATTGGGGGCAGGAGGAGAAGGGGACGACAGAGGATAAGATGGTTGGATGGCATCACTGACTCGATGGACGTGAGTCAGAATGAACTCCAGAAGTTGGTGATGGACAGGGAGGCCTGGCGTGCTGCAATTCATGGGGTTGCAAAGAGTTGGACACGACTGAGTGACTGAACTGATGAACTGACTGACTGATTCCTAAAATGCTGATGTTCACTCTTGCCATCTCCTGTTTGACAACTTCTGATTTACTTTGATTCATGGACCTTACATTCCAGATTTCTACGCAATATTCTTCTTTCTAACATCGCATGTTAATTTCACCACTAGGCACACCCACACTTGGGCATTGTTTCCACTGTGGCTCAGCCTCTTCATTCCTTCTGGAATGACTTCCCCACTCTTCTCCAGGAGCATAGTTGCCACCTACTGACCTGGGGAATTCATCTGTCAGTGTCCTAACTTTCTGTCTTTTTATACTGTTCATGGGGTTCTCAAGGGAAGGATACTGAAATGGTTTGCATTCTCTTCTCCAATGGAAGACGTTTTGTCAGAGCTCTCCACCATGACCCATCCATCTTGGGTGACCCTACACGGCATAGCTCATGGTTTCACTGAGTTAGATAAGGCTGTGATCCAGATGATCAGTTTGGTTAGTTTTCTGTGACTGTGGTTTTAATTCTGTCTGCCCTCTGATGTATGAGGATAAGAGGCCTGTGGAAGCTTCCTGAAGGGAAGGATGGTCAGTGGGGTAAATGGGGTCTTGCTTGGGTGGGCTGAGCCAAGTTCAGTAATCTTTAATCCAATTTTCTGTTGATGGGTGGAGCTGTGTTCCCTCCCTATAGTTTGGCCTGAGATTTAACTGTGGTAGGGGTATAAGTGACCACCTTTGAAAGGAATTATGCCAGCACATCAGGGCTCCCAGAACTGTTGTACTGAGTGCTCTTGACTGTTGACCCACACCTCTGCAGGAGACTCCTGGATGCTCACAGGCAATTCTGTTTCAGCCTCTAGTGACCCAGATAACCACAATGCTGTGACACTCAGCTAGAGCCAGACATCCTGAAGTGTGAAGCCAAGAAGCATCACTTAAGAAGCACTACTTAGGAAGTCTTAAGAAGCATCACTACAAACAAAGCTAGTAGAGGTGATGAAATTCCAGATGAGCTATTTCAAATCCTAAAAGATGATGTTATTAAAGTGCTGCACTAAACATGCCAGAAAATTTGGAAAACTCAGCAGTGGCCAAAGGGCTGGAAAAGGTCAGTTTTTCATTTCAATACCAAAGAAAGGCAATGTCAAAGAATGTTCAAACTACCTCACAGCTGCACTCATCTCACAGGTTAGCAAAGTAATGTCAAAATTCTCCAAATGAGGCTTCAACAGTACATGAACTGAGAACTTCCAGATGTTCAAGCTGGATTTAGAAAAGGCAGAGGAACCAGAGATCAAATTGCCAACATCCGGTGGATCATTGAAAAAGCAAGAGAATTCCAGAAAAACATCTACTTCTGCTTCAGTCAGCTATTCTAAAGCCTTTAGCTGTGTGGATCACAACAAAATGTGGAAAATTCTTCAAGATATGGGATTACCAGACCACCTTACCTCCCTCCTGCAAAATCTGTATGCAGGTCAAGAAGCAACACTTAGAACTGGACATGGAACAATAGACTAGTTCCAACTTAGGAAGGGAGTATGTCAAGCCATATATTGTCAACTCTGCTTATTTACCTTATATGCAGAGTTCAGTTCAGTCTCTCAGTCGTGTCCGACTCTTTGTGACCCCACTGACTGCAAGATGCCAGGCTTCCCTTTCCATCACCAACTCCCAGAGCTTACTCAAAGTCATGTCCATAGAGTCAGTGATTCTATCCAACCATCTCATTATTTATCATCCAGTTTTCATCCCTTCTTCAATCTTTCCCAGCACCAGGGTCTTTTCAGTGAGTCAGCTCTTTGCATCAGGTGGCCAAAGTATAGGAGTTTCAGCTTCAGCATCAGTCCTTTCAATGAATATTCAGGACTGATTTCTTTTAAGATGGACTGGTTGGATCTCCTTGCAGTCCAAGGGATTCTCAAGAGTCTTCTCCAAATCACAGTTCAAAAGCATCAATTCTTTGGTGCTCAGCTTGCTTTATCATCCAACTCTCACATCCATACGTGACTACTGGAAAAACCATAGCCTTGACTAGATGGACCTTTGCTGGCAAAGTAATCTCTCTGCTTTTTAATATGCCATCTAGGTTGATCTGTCAAGGCTATAGTTTTTCCAGTGGTCATGTATGGATGTGAGAGTTGGACTGTGAAGAAAGCTGAGCATTGAAGAATTGATGCTTTTGAACTGTGGTGTTGGAGAAGACTCTTGAGAGTCCCTTGGACTGCAAGGAGATCCAACCAGTCCGTTCTGAAGGAGATCAG
>SJYX01024892.1:479879-493035 GCA_006410675.1 Oreotragus oreotragus
GGCCACTGCTGAGTTTTCCAAATTTGCTAGCATATTGAGTGCAACACTTTAATAGCATCATCTTTTAGGATTTGAAATAGCTCAATTGGAATTCCATTACCTCCACTAGCTTTACTCATAGTGATGCTTCCTAAGGCACATTTGACTTGGCATTCCAGGATGTCTAGCTCTAGGTGAGTGATCACAACATCATGGTTATCTGGGTCATGAAGTTCTTTTTTGAATAATTCTTCTGTGTATATTTCCCTCCTCTTCTCAATATCTTCTGCTTCTGTTAGGTCCATACCATTTCTGTCCTTTATTTTGCCCATCTTTGCATGAAATGTTCCCTTGGTATCTCTAATATTCTTGAAGAGATCTCTAGTCTTTCCCATTCCTTGTTTTCCTTTATTTCTTTGCACTGATCACTGAAGAAGGCTTTCTTATTTCTCCTTGAAATTCTTTGGAACTCTGCATTCAAATAGGTATATCTTTCCTTTTCTCCTTTGCCTTTTGCTTCTCTTCTTTCCTCAGCTATTGGTAAGGCCTCCTCAGACAAACATTTTGCATATTTGCATTTCTTTTTCTTGGAGATGGTCTTGATTGCTGCCTCCTATACCATGTCATGAACCTCCACCCATAGTTCTTCAGACACTCTATCAGCTCTAATCCCTTGAATCTATTAGTCAGTTTTACTGTATAATCATAAGGGATATGATTTAGGTCATACCAGAATGGTTTAGTGGTTTTCCCTACTTTCTTCAATTTAAGTTTGAATTTGACAGTAAGGTGTTCATGATTGTATCCACAGCCAGCTCTTGGTCTTGTTTTTGCTGATGGTATAGAGCTTCACCATCTTTGGCTACAAAGAATATAATCAATTTCATTTTGGTATTGTCCATCTGATGATATCCACGTGTAGAGTCTTCTCTTGTGCTGTTGGAAGAGGGTATTTGTTATAACCAGTGCATTCTCTTGACAAAACTCTGTTAGCCTTTGCCCTGCTTCATTTTGTACTTCAAGGGAAAATTTTCCTGTTATTCCAGGTATCTCTTGACTTCCTACTTTGCATTCCAGTCCCCTATAATGAAAAAGACATCTTTTATGAATGTGAGTTCTAGAAGGTCTTGTAAGTCTTCTTAGAACCGTTCAACTTCAGCTTCTTCAACATTTCTNTGTTATTCCAGGTATCTCTTGACTTCCTACTTTGCATTCCAGTCCCCTATAATGAAAAAGACATCTTTTATGAATGTGAGTTCTAGAAGGTCTTGTAAGTCTTCTTAGAACCGTTCAACTTCAGCTTCTTCAACATTTCTTGTCAGGGCATAGACTTGGATTACTGTGATATGGAGTGGTTTACCTTGGAAACAAACAGAGATCATTCTGTTGTTTTTGAGATTGCATCCAAGTACAACACACAGAAGAACTGTACAAAAAAGATCTTCACAACCCAGATTAATCACGATGGTGTGATCACTCATCTAGAACCAGACATCTTGGAATGTGAAGTCAAGTGGACCTTAGAAAGCATCACTACGAACAAAGCTAGTGGAGATGATGGAATTCCAGTAGAGCTATTTCAAATCCTGAAGGATGATGCTGTGAAAGTGCTGCACTCAATATGCCAGCAAATTTGGAAAACTCAGCAGTGGCCGCAGGACTGGAAAAGGTCAGTTTTCATTCCAATTCCAAAGAAAGGCAATGCCAAAGAATGCTCAAACTACCGCACAATTGCACTCATCTCACACGCTAGTAAAGTAATGCTCAAAATTCTCCAAGCCAGGCTTCAGCAATACGTGAACCGTGAACTTCCTGATGTTCAAGCTGGTTTTAGAACAGGCAGAGGAACCAGAGATCAAATTGCCAACATCTGCTGGATCATGGAAAAAGCAAGCGAGTTCCAGAAAAACATCTATTTCTGCTTTATTGACTATGCCAAAGCCTTTGACTGTGTGGATCACAAGAAACTGTGGAAAATTCTGAAAGAGATGGGAATACCAGACCACCTAACCTGCCTCTTGAGAAACCTGTATGCAGGTCAGGAAGCAGCACTTAGAACTGGACATGGAACAACAGACTGGTTCCAAATAGGAAAAGAAGTACGTCAAGGCTGTATATTGTCACCCTGCTTATTTAAGTTCTATGCAGAGTACATCATGAGAAACGCTGGGCTGGAAGAAGCACAAGCTGGAATCGAGATTGCCGGGAGAAATATCAATAACCTCAGATCCAATCTCAGGGCCTCTTAAACAGCTTGGGGAGGTCAGGGGAGGGTCAGTGCCAAGGGGTGGCTGCCATCATCCCAGTGTTCATCCACTCACATGCCCATAATCCGTCTCCAGGACCCTCTGCCGCTGGAGAATGTGGAGTGTGCTTCCCAGAACCCAGGCCCCGTGCCGGGCACTCTGTCCTCATTTCAGAGCACAGCCCGTCTGTGAAGGAGGCGCTATCGCTGGCCTGTTTTATGCCTAAGGAAACAGAGCCACAGAAACTCACCGTTTCCCACAGCTTTAGCTGTGGATTAGGAGCTGGATTAGGGTCTGGATTAGGAGCTGGATTAGTCTGCACCCACCGTCTCTGGCTCCCGCGTCCATGCCTCTCACCAGGCAGCAGGCTTGCTTCTCACCCCACTGCTGCTGTGTTCAGCACAAAGTCGTCCACAGCCCACCCCAGCAAGAATGTGCTGGGATACGGGGCAAAGGACAACGAGGGTTCCTAATCACCTGGCCATGGGTTAGGGAGAGCTACCTGGATTCTCCAGTGGAACCACAACGACCTTCAGAAGGAGGAAGAGGAGGCAGAGGAGGCTGTGAACACGCAACAGCCCTGCTGGCTCTGAAGACGGAGGAGGGCTCACAAGCCAAGGAGCGCGGCCAGCCTCCAGAAACCAAAACAGGCAAAGAAACAGACCCTTCTCCAGAGCCCTCGAAGGACACAGCCTTGACTTCAGCCCAGGGAGGCCCATTCTGTGCTCGGACCTCCGAACAGTAAGGTACTGAATCGGTGCGGTTCCAAGCATGAAGTTTGCGGTCTCTTGTTATAGCGGCAGCCACAGGAAACTCAAACAGACGCCAGAGCAGCTGACAGCCCTTTCCTGCTCAAAGCTGGCCCGGCCATCGGGGCTCCGCGGCAGGGTCTGAAGGCAGAGCCCCACCCCAGCACCCTCCCCTGGCCCCCCATGGGCGGACCCCATCTAAGGCTCCCTCAGGCTTTGTCTGCCTACCAGGTGAAGCCAGACATTTTATCTCGAGACCAGACATGGCCCAGCTTCCCTGCAAACCTGGAACCAAGCTGGGAGCACAGAAGCCAGGGTCGCTACACAACAGGCCGAAGCGTGGGCTCCCAAGTCCCCTCCCCGGGGGCGAGGTGAGGCAGAGGGGCGAAACGCATCACAAGAAGCCGAAGGACAGGGTGAAGTGGAGAGACTTCCTGGGGTCCAGCGGTTAAGAGCTCGCCTGCCAGTGCCAGGACAGGGGTTTGATCCATGGTCTGGAAGACTCCACGTGCCACAGGGCAACTCAGGCCCCACACCCCAAACACTGCAGCCGGCGCGCCTAGAGCCTGCGCCCCGCAACAGGAGAAGCTACTGCAGCGAGGAGCCCGCCCGCCACAGCTCGAGAAAGCCCACACGCGGCAGCGAAGACCCAGTGCAGGAAAAATACACAAATAAAGACTTTTTTAAAAGGTGGTGCTCATCCTTCCAAGGAGCATGTGGATCCAAAGTGAAAGTGAAGTCGCCCAGTCGTGTCCGACTCTTTGCAACCCCATGGACTGTAGCCCGCCGGGCTCCTCCGTCCGTAGGCTTTTCCAGGCAAGGGTACTGGAGTGGGTTGCCATTTCCTTCTCCAGGGGATCTTCCCGGCCCAGGGATGAAACCCGGGTCTTCCGCGCTGCAGAGGCTTTGCCCTCTGAGCCACGAGGGAAGCCCATGCGGATCCACGCGGAGCCTGTACTGCGGCAAGGGTCGGGGGCAGAGGGCTCAGCGCAGAGGGACGGAAAGAGACGCCAAAGTTTCACGAGGGGAAGACAGCGTTTAATTACTCTTTTCTTGACCTCATTGTGCCTTGAGGTGTTTTAACACTGCTCTCCCTGGCAGGAAGGATTGATTGATTGTCTCCTGGCATTTGGAAACCCTGATTAATGTAAAACTAACCAGTCGTTCTGAACTCTGGGGAATTAATCACTTAAATGTGGGAATTACTCAATAAACCATTCAAACATGCAATAAACCAAGCCATTAAAAATTAATCGCTCGACATCCCAGCCATGTAAACAGGGCTAATAAGATCCTGGCAGCTTAGGGTGAGGAGGAAAAGGAAGCAGCCGGGGGAGCATGACTTTCACCAGCCGCCCCCAAGGACCAGGGTGGACGCACCGATGCCCCGGCCACACGGCCCAGACCACTGGGTCGGGGGACGCCTGCTTCCTGGGCCCTCCTGCCCTGGCCCAAGGACACGGGCAGGCGGACGAGAGAGAAAAGCTCTCCCGGACAGTTGCGAGGACGTGCTGAGGCTAGAGCTGCCGCCTGTGGCAGGCATTCGCTGAGCACCTGCTGCGTGCCAGGCTTGTGCTGGGGTCCGCAGATCTGAGCAGGGCTCTGCTGCGTGCCGCAGATACCACGTCTTTGCCAACTGAAGGTCTGCACCAATCCTGTTTCCAACGAGTCTATGGGTACCATTTTGCCAGCAGCATTTGTTCCCTTCCTGTCTCCATGTCACGTTTTGATCATCACTGTAACATTTCAAGTGTTCTCACGGTTGCTGTATGTGCCGCGGTGGTCTGCGGTCTGTGATCGCTAATGCTGTTACTCAAAGAGGCTGTGGCTCCCGCAGCTTCCCTGGCGGCCCGCTGGCTGATAAGGCTCCGGCTCCCACCGCTGGGCCAGCGCCTCTGGTCCGGGAGCGAGATCCCACATGCTGCGACCAAGACCTGGCACAGCTGAGTAAATCCGTTCACTTTTAAAAAGAGATGGCGACTCACTAAAGGCTCAGATTATGCCTAGTATTTGTTTAAGTAAAATATTTTTAATTAAGCATGTACACTGGCTTTTTAGACACCGCACTATTGCACACCTAATCTACTACAGTATGAAATTTAAAAGTTTAAGTTAGTCACTCAGTCATGTTCAACTCTGTGATCCCATGAGCTGTAGCCTGCCAGGCTCCTCTGTCCCTGGAATTCTCCAGGTAAGAATACTGAAGTGAGTTGCCGATTCCTTCTCCAGGGGATCTTTCCAACCCAGGGATTGAATCCAGGTCTCCTGCACTGCAGGCAGATTCTTTACCGTTTGAGCCCCAGAAAAGTCCTCACTAGAGTAGAGTATAAACACAACCTTTATATGCACCGGGAAACCAAACTATTTGTGTGACTGGGCTTACTGCAACACTCGCTTTATTGCCATGGTCTGAAACCACACCTGCCAAAGCCTCTGAGGCCTGCCTGTGCAGCCGCGATCACGGAGACAGCGGAGCGGTCACTGGTATCCATGTGTATGTGTGTGCACGCGCGCGCGCGCCTGTGCAGCTGTGATCACGGAGACAGCGGAGCTGTCACTGGTATCCATGGGTGTGTGTGTTAGGAAACGTTTGTTTTCTAAAACACTGGCTATAAAGGAAAACACAGCAAGGGACAGCAGTAGGTATTTTGGGAGAAGAAAGTTCTTACTTTAGACAAGCTGATCAGCAAAGGTCTCTGAAAAGATGCCGTCTGCTTGCGACCTGGAAGGCAGCAGCATGCAGCATCTAGGGTCTGGGGAGGAGGGCGGCAAGGGCCCCATGCGTGAGTCACACAGAGGCTGAAGGAAGTGACCGGAGTGTGGGCCTGGAGGCAGCCGGGAGCAAGGGTGCAGAGGGTCCGAGCCAGGAAACCATTCTGCCTGGGGGACGCTGCCACTGACGGCTCCTGAGAGGAGAATCACTCCAGCTGTGGCGACGACACCAGAAGACGAGGCCACCTAAGAAAGGGATAATAAGTAGCTCCTAGCTCATACAGTTGTTAGAAGGATTGAGTTAATATTTATAAAGCACCTCTAACTCAGTCTGGCACAGAGACGGTCTTTGTAAGTACTTTTAGACAGCGTGGGATTTAGCACAGAAGCACAGGAATTATTTCTCAAGACTGACAAAAGCATTTGATCAAATTTAACATCTATTTATTTTTTCAAACTCAAACCAGAAATTGAAGAGAAGTTCCTTAACTAGATCAACGCTACAGAGTAAAACCTAAAGCAAATGCCACCCTTGGCTGAGAATCTTAGCCTTACTCGTTTTAAGCTTAGAAATAAGGCAAGGAAGTCAGGCCCCTGTTAGTACTATTCCACACTGCACTGGAGGTCCTGGCATTTTCAGCAGGACAAGGCAAAATAAAACACAAGATAATCGGAAGAGAGGGAAAAAAATATCACTGTTCACATTTCAGATAAAAATGTTAGCACTCACACAAAAAAAAAATCTAACAGCATCTGAATAGTTTGGAACAAGAAAATTACAAGTCATCAGCATTCTTCAACGCTGGCAACAGCCAACCAGAAGCGTAACAGAAGAGGAGACACTGTTCACAGTATCAGTGAAAAATACAAACTAGGGCTTCCCTGGCGGCTCACTGGTAAAGAATCCGCCTGCTCACGCAGGAGACACAGGTCGGTCCCTGGACCGGGAAGATCCCACGTGCCACAGAGCAGCTAAGCCTGTGCCCCACGACGACTGAGCCGGCGCTCCAGGGCCCGGGAGCGCGAGTACCGAGCCCCAGTGCTGCAAGCACCGAAGCCCGCGCCCCGCACGAGCGCCGCCTCCAGCACGAGAGGCCCGCACGCACAGCTGGAGCGGTCCCTGCGGCAGCAGAGACCCGGCAGAGCGGAAGATAAGCAGGGCGCAGATACAGGAGTGAGCTGCTCGGGAACGGACCCGCCCGCCCAAGAGCTGAACAGGGCCAGTTTAAAACTACTAACAACAACAGTAAAAACAAACTTAACAGGAAAAACCCAGAATTAACAGGAAACCTAAATGTCAGGTTAACATCACTAACATGTTAATTCCTCAAAGTAATCTTAAAAACTTAATGCAATTTCAGTAACAATGACGGTGAGGCTTTTTAAATAACTTGATCAATTAATTCTAAAATTCATCTGGAAGAAGAAAATGTCCTTTATGTGCTCAATCTTAAAAAGGAAGAGCGAAACATCTGGCCTCCCAGGGATTAAGAGAGATTCCAGAGGTGTAGTAATGTGTGACGCTCACATACAAAGCAGATGAACCAACAGAACAGAAGAGAGTGCCCAGGAACAGAATCTTCTGGGAATGGAAAATCAAAGCGTGACAAAGGTGGCTCCCGAAACCGCAGGAGGAAGGATGGGATGCGGGTGCTGGGGGCTGGGGGCGGCACCGATCAACAGTAAGGAAAAACAGTTGCATGCTTGCCACACAGAAAACAGCAGAATCCAGGTCCATTACAGCCCTGAAATCTAAAAGTCTAACTATAAAGAAAGCTAAGGAAGAGAGCATGGGGGAATCTTTTTGGCCTTGGAGTAGGGAAGGACTTCTAAAACCAGAACAAAAAAATACATGCGAACACCCACTTCCTAAGGCCAAAAGGAGAGAGGGAGATGTAAGAACATAGAAATGACCGCCTTCTACTCGGTGAAGCACAGATGCATCTAACAGAAATCTCAAAACAGGACAAGGCACCAGCAAAGTGACAAGGAAGGATGTCCTACAAACCAACAAGAAAAGTGCCCCCAAAATGGGGAAACGCACAAACCGGACGAGGAGTGGATTCGCCGAGGTGACCGGCAGGTCAGCCACTGAGCAGCCAGTGAGCACGCAGAGGGGCTCAGCCACACTCTCATCCGAGGCACGCACAGGGAAGCAAGGCGACGCCTGCACACATCAGGCTGGCGCAACCAGAAAGTCACCAAGTGCCGGCAAGGACGCAGGGAGAGGCAGCTCCCCGCGCCGCCAGGACCTCCTGCAGGGCCGGCTGGTGGAGCCCGATGACTCCAAGGGCACGTCACCTTCCCCCTCCCGGGTCCACGCCCGCTTCAGCCCCACCGCGGGGCCGCACAGGGGCGCCCCCTGCAGCCCTGCTCCGCGAGGCCCGCTGCGCAGGGAGCGCGTCTGGCGGGGCCACATCCGCCGCACGGACACCTTCAAGACAGTGTCGGACGGAAACAGTCAAACGAAGCAAGCTCTTCAACAGCACAGTGCCCGTGATGGAAATTAACAAAGAAGCCTACGCGCCTCTCATCCACACACACAGCTCGGGACAGAAGGCAAGAAGCAAAAGCACGTGTGTCCCATGAGGAAGGAAGAGGACCAGAGCCCGGGAATGAGAGACTGGCAGAGAGCGAGGCCGGGGAGCTCCCCCGCAGGCGAGGGCTTCACCCGGGGGCGGCAGGAGCAGCTTTTGTGATTGGTTTCGGCCTTTGAAAAGTCATGCGTCTCCATTTCCCTGGTAGAAATTAGGGCAGGACTCAGACGAACAAACCTTGAAACCACAGCTCCCAAGAAAACTCTGCGGGCCTTTCAAACCTACCATCCTCATGATGTTGCTGCTAGTGGCTAAGCTGCGTCCGACTGCAGCTCTAAGGACTGCGGCACGTGGGATTCCCGGGCCTTCAATGCCTCCAGAGTTTGCTCAGATTCATGTCCACTGAGCTGGTGATGCCATCCAGCCATCTCATCCTCTGCTGCTCTCCTCTCCTTCTGCCTTCCATCTTTCCTAGCACCAGGGTCTTTTCCAGTGAGCCGGTTCTTTGCATCC
Organism: Oreotragus oreotragus; assembly: GCA_006410675.1. Taxonomy (NCBI): domain Eukaryota; kingdom Metazoa; phylum Chordata; class Mammalia; order Artiodactyla; family Bovidae; genus Oreotragus; species Oreotragus oreotragus. The sequence continues at coordinate 488,616 of SJYX01024892.1, forward strand.
CTGGGGGCTCAGAGGACAAAGCATCTCCCTGTGATGCGGAAGACCCGGGTTCGATCCCTGGGTCAGAAGATCCCCTGGAGAAGGGAATGGCAACCCACTCCAGTACTCTTGCCTGGACAATCCCATGGACAGAGGAGCCTGGTGGCCTGCAGTCCATGGGGTCGCAGAGAGTTGGGCATGACTGAGCGACTATACACTTACACTTAGCCAAAGGATTGGAGTTTCATCCTCTCATCCCCTGCTGCCCACTTCTCCTCCAGTCCTCAATCTTTCCCAGCATCAGGGTCTTATCCAATGAGCTGGCTCTTCGCATCAGGTGGCCAAAGGATTGGAGCTTCAGCATCAGTCCTTCCAATGAAGACTCAGGGTTGATCTCCTTCAGGATGGACTGGTTGGATCTCCTTGCAGTCCAAGGGACTCTCAAGAGTCTTCTCCAACACCACAGTTCAAAAGCATCAATTCTTCGGCATTCAGCCTTCTTCATGGTCTAACTCTGACATCTCTACAAGACCACTGGAAAAATGCCCTGTCTGTGTCTCTCAACTGTCCTTCCCTGCACTGAGCACAGGTCAGCTGTGAATCTTCCTTTGACAGCCTGCCCTCTTCCAGGATGCTGTCCACGAGGCCCCGCGTCCCAGCATCAAGAAGGTCCTCTGCCCTCCCAGACCCCACCCCAACCGCGCATCCTAACTGCACCTTCACTGCCCAGCTCCCCGCAAGATGTCAGCTCCTTGGGGGACCTCTCTGCCCCCCGGGTCCCAGCTCCGGGCACCTCGAAGAAGGCGAATGCTTGCAGAGTGAAGTAACAGCATGCACAGCTCTCACCACAGAGCCTGGGGCCAGCGGGGAGGCAGAGCCCAGTGGTGAGGCAGCCTAGCTGCGCCGCAGGCTTCACAGGCTGACAAACTGATGCAACCTCGTCTCTGCCTTCCGGGCAGAGCTGCGCTAATGAGCTAACTCTATGAGCTCCCCGGAGAGAACCCAGGTGCCCCTGGAGCAGCGCGGTGATAGGAGAGGACGAGGACGGTGAGCTTACCCAGGGCTTTGACTACATGAAAAACCATCGCAGAGAGAGGGCAGCTTCCTCCCTCGCCTCCATCCTCCCCACATTCAGACCCCATGGCATTCTAGCGTCTTCATTAATCCAGGTCCCACCTCGTCTCTGAAGCCAACTCAAGATGCCTTGCTCCCCACCCCATCCCGCCTTGTGCTGGTTATAAGACTGCCTGGCTGGAGACCCACAACACGCTTGGCACTGTGATAACAGCTTTCTTTGGCCCATCACTTAATCCCTGGAGCACCCAGAAAGCTGAGGATCCCTCTTCCCATTTCACGGATGAGCAAACTAAGGTTTGCAGAGGTTGCAAACGTCTAATAAGTGGAGGACACCACCAGAGCCACGCCCAGGCCCACGGCTTCCAGCGCCTTCTCTCAGGGACGCTCTCCCTGTGCCGCACAGGAAGGTCTGGCTGTCCAGCGGGCCCGAGGAATGCTGCGCCCTGGCCCTGTGCCCTGGAGAAGCTGGCAGCCCCTCCGGCAGCCGAGGGCCGAGAGCCCGTTTAAGGCAGCACTTCTCGCACGTGTCACCACAGGCCCTGCTTCGCGGGGCGAACACGGCTTGGCACACGCCCATGTGGTGCTAGATCAGCTCCAGGAAGGGTGGGGCCCAGCTAAGCAACCGCAGCCTCACAGGAGAGGCGGGATTCTTAGCATTACGCCCGACGACCTCGACACCGGGAGTGCCTATCACCGCGGGGCTCATCAGCCGTCACCTCAAGCCCCCAGCAGCCCGAGGGGTGCCATCCTGCCTGTGAGGATGCAGACGCCCAGGCTCTGGGGCGCTGAGGACAAGGCCCTGGACCGCCAGTCGGGCAGGAGGGATTTGTGTCTCCACATCCCTGGTGCGAGGCCTGCACTTTCTCCGGGAACTAAGTGCTTCCTAGTCACGCGGCTCCCACACCCGGCCGGAAGCCTGTGGTGGGGAACGTGGGGCCCAGAGTGGCGGCCGCTGCACTGGGCCACCCCGGAGAGCCCCCGCGGCTGCACGCTGGAGAGGCCGAGCACCTCGGCCTCGGGGCTGGCCTGGCCGCCCTGGAGTCCCGGAGATATTCCAACTCTGTCATTCTGGAAAGCCCCAGCTTGGAGGTCAACAAGCCGACTCTAGGACCACAGGGTAACAGCCCAACAAGCTGCCACTAATCCTTCCCACTGGTTCAGGCTGAGGCCAGAACACACTATCTTATCGCAGAGAGGGGTCCATTTGGAAGGGCTTAGAGGAGGACATCAAGAAGCAAACTGTCTCACTGCAAATACACTTTACTCGACATTGGCATGTCTGGCATGCTCAGCGGCCAGGGCAGCCGGGGCTACACCAGGAGCTGCTGCCCACCGCTGACTTTAACGCCCCACCGCGGTGAGATGCCGGGGAAGAGCTGCACTCCCAGCAGACTCCACCGAACAGTGTGAGCCGCCTGCTGGGACCCACTCACCTGCTCAGCTCTTAAAGGCCTCCGAGGGGCTCCCGGGGGTGAGCCCTGACAGGCAGGGTGGAACAGGCAGGAGGGGCCGCACCGCACCACACCCCACGCCAGATTGCTTGGCACGCAGTCTTGGAATCGCCCGAGCTCATCCCTAGTTGGAAAGCAGTCACGTGTGCAAATGTGCAAGCCCATGCCACCCTATGCAATGTCGTGCCCTCTCAGGGGTGACAAGCACAGCGACCTGGGGGAATCCTAGATGGCTAAGGCCATTCCAAGGTCATCAGGTCCATATCCCGTTTCTACACGTATCTACCCCGAGTGATCCACACGGGTCCCACACCCTGCTTTTTCATTGCGGTTTTACAGCCTCACTGAATGCGGCCAAAGGGAATCCGTCCTCTCAGCATTCTTGTGTGTGCACCATTCCCTCTCAAAGAGTGTTCTTTTTTATATTGCTCCTAAATCTTTCCTGGAGTAGCTAAAACTTCCCTCTTAGTCCCAAGCTGTGGAGGGGAGAGGAGACTAAAAATGGAAGGCAATTTACATGAGCCGAACACCTGTTAAATTTTACCACATTCTTATTTAATCCTCCCAAGAACCTGCGAGGTGGTGAAGCTGCTTTCGGTAGAAGATAAAGGCCTGGAGAAGCCTAGGTTTGCTTGGGATAAAGACTTCCTTTCCCAGCCTTGGCTGAAGCTATAGTCCCGAAACGGCTAGCGGGAGTACAGGGTTAGGCGTCTATCCGCACATCGAGGAAGGGCCCTTCATGGGAGAAAGTGTGTCTTCCCCTGTCCTTGCTCCCTCCTGCCAGCTGGAGCCCCGTGTCTTGGAACATGAGCGTCTTGGAGAAGGAAATGACTGCGCTGCAGAAATAGAGGAAGACAGATCTCAACGCAGCAGGGCACCACGCCATCGCAGATCCACCTCTAAACTATTTGAACTTAAGGGTGAATCAACTTCTGTGTTGCTTAAGCCTCTTATTGGGGGGTTTTCTGCATTAACCGTAAGTGGATGCAAGGACGTATGTATGAGGTCATCTTTTGCAGACCCTATCAACAGACTGTCTACTGCTTCAGCCTTTAAAGGGTTAAAGGGAACGTCTGGTATCACGGATCACCCTCGCCAGCAAAAGTAGTTCTGTTTTTAAAGACACTTTCTCTGAGGGGGGAGAACTAGAATCTTTCCATTACCCGCAACTTCCCCTCCAGTGGCAACCAGAGCTTCACAGAGGAATTTAGAAAATGTTATATTACGTCATATGGTAGGAAATAAGACACAATGGGAAAAACTTTCTTTGCAAAGAAAAAAGTAGGAAAAAATGAAATGAGGTCAGGAAGGCCTGTATATACACGTGCAGCACTCTTGAGTTTCCTGGCAGACAAAGCAAAGAGGGAAACAACCAACACACAGTGACCGCTGCTCCATATCCACTTCCCAGGCCCGAAGGGCATTTCCCTGCGGCGCTGGGGGCGGGGCCGGTGGGTGTGCAATCAGGAGTCCTGCACTATACAGCGTCTAATCCTCCCAGCCACCCAAGGTAGCACTGTGAATTGCCATCCACATTTACCACTAAAGAAATCAGAGTTAAGTAACTCTGCCCAAGGTCACCCATCTCAGTTCAGTTCAGTCGCTCAGTCGTGTCCGACTCTTTGCGACCCCATGAATCACAGCACGCCAGGCCTCCCTGTCCATCACCATCTCCCAGAGTTCACTCAGACTCACGTCCATCGAGTCCGTGATGCCATCCAGCCATCTCATCCTCGGTCATCCCCGTCTCCTCCTGCCCCCAATCCCTCCCAGCATCAGAGTCTTTTCCAATGAGTCAACTCTTCGCATGAGGTGGCCAAAGTACTGGAGTTTCAGCTTTAGCATCATTCCTTCCAAAGAAATCCCAGGGCTGATCTCCTTCAGAATGGACTGGTTGGATCTCCTTGCAGTCC